>JAWDGP010001105.1:982500-1072500 GCA_033675545.1 Elysia crispata | reverse complement strand
TGCTACTAAAACAACAACTGCTGCTGCTGCTACTACTAATACCTCAATAACTTACTTATTGTTAATGGAATAATCAGCCGTATAAATATAATTTTAGTTTACAGTTACACAGTTGTAAAATGACTGATGTACTTTAAATGTAGATGCATTGATATCGTAGATGTAATGTTTTAAACCAGAAACCAACCTGGGACTCCATGATCTGGATGTTCTCCCTGACAAGTTCAGCTGTCGGCGGAACTAGCTTTGTGTAGAGAGTCACCACGCCATTGCTCACTGATGAGCCAGGTTTGGTTGTCATAGTGAGGTAGGAGTTCTAGTGACTTTAGCAAGCCGGCACTGGCAGAGTGGTACAAAGATGTTTGTATTCTGGTAAAGTTGAACAGGGTCTGTAGATGTAGTTACACAATGATTAGTGTGGGGGAATAGGGATTCTTAAACGAAATTAATATGACAAAAACAGCAAAAAGAGCAGCAGGTTAACGTGTAGTAGGTGACGAAAATAACAACAACAACAACAACAACAACAACAACAACAACAACAACAACAACAAAAACATAATTAATGCTAATGATAATAATAATATTCATGATGATGATATTGACAATAATTTTAATGCTATTGGATTTGGACTGCGACTCTGCCCGAACAAAAAATTAAGGAGTCTTTCAAAAAAAGCAAAACAAATGTGTACTGAAATCTTTTTTAAAAAGATTAGGCCGGAACAAGACAAATTGCAAATTTGATTATTCATCTACGCTATGTTAGAAGTGATCTGTGTACTTGTTGAAATCATAAAGAAATCAATTCAATATTTTTCTGATTAAAAATTTCTTACAGGAAATTTGATACTATAACTGATACAGAAAGAAAAGATAGTAGCTAATTATTACGATGACTAAAGCATCTTACAGCGACTTAGCATGCATGTGTCTTGAGACACCGCACCAGTCGTATGGTGAAGATAAAGATTATTCTCACTGCGACTTAACAAAATGGCTTCACAGTAAACGTCTTTGATTTATTTATTGGCTGCTTTAAAAACTTGTCCACTACAACCGGAGATCTAGAGGCTTATGGCCTGTCCAGTCCCTACCCAGTTATTCTCTCATCGTGTTCTGCTCAACTTAACTACTTCTATTACTGGAGAAAAAGAAAGCAGTTTACCTAAAGGCGAGATAAAACAGGGTTGTTGAAATAATGACTAATTTGTTATATATTAATGAAAGGAATCATTCTGTTTCTGTTTATTAAAAAAAATTTTTTTTCCCTTTTTTTGTAAAAATATTCATATCCTTGGAGAGTTCGAAGACAATTAAACCTTATAGCACTTTCAAGGATAACAAAGCAAGTATTTTTTAAAAATCACTAACGCGAATTCAAGAGAAGCAATAAATTACCTCACAGGCACCTTGCTAACACAACGGGCTGAATTATAACTAATATCCTCGCGCTAAACGTACACTGCTCAATAGTATCTAGACTCCAGTGGACAACCAAAACAATGTGAGTTTTATAAGATTTCTAGGACGAGGACCGCAAAACAAGAGAGATATTTTTAGCATCAGATACTATTTACCAAGGAGAACCATTTCCCAAAAAAAAGCTCTAACCTATCATGCCCACTAAATACAGTATGAGAGAAATGGCTAGACATTACGACATAATAGTTGCACCAATTTTCCTCTCGTGATCACACAGTAAAGCTAGAAACCACAAGGAATCCCAAAACAACAGGTTTAAATTTGTAGAGGTAAACATTTTGGAAGAGTCAAATCTGTGTTACATCGCCTTGTTCAAAGTTCAGGGAACGAAAATGGAGAGCTTACAGGAGATTCCCGCTCACAAAAAGTTCGGGACGTCTCAAACTGACATCATCCATTCACAAGTTTTTCGGGCAACCATTTCTGTGACGTCAAAAATACCTGACGCATTTTAACGAGTAGTGGGCTAAAAGATATGTGACGTAATTCTAAAATGTATTCCACCGTGAACAACCCACGGACTTGTCTGGTTGAGACTGTTCCAAATTAAACTTCGGCTGGAAAGCAACGGTAAATTGTAGGCCTAAAGATGTGAAAAAATTATGTCTACGACACCACGATGATCTTTTTAGTCTTGCATGTTTTTGGACATTTCTTTATTTCATAACCAGTGAAATTTAAAGGTTTCCTTGATGACATTGTATGCTTTATTGTGAGAGTATATGGTCAAACGACGGTGGCCGCGGAAGTTTTCGCTTCCAGTTTTTATGTTATCTGACATCAACTTTGCTGATGGTCACCAACCAAGTTTAGCGGGATAAAAGACCGCGGCCATCAGGATTAATATCCTATACTTTTTTTTTCTTCTACAAATTACTCTCCATTATGTTCTCCATTGGTTTATTATCTATCTACCTTCTTCATTCAGCATCATGATGATGAAAAAAAGGCAGAAAAATGTGATGACACTATCGGCTCTGAACAGAGAGCAATAGAGTGCAGGCCTTATTTGCCCCTGACTCGCCGCAACAATCTTATCAAACAGTGAAATTTACTCACAGCCTATGGCGCCCATTCACAGAAAGATTATCCAATGTCGTGAAATCTTTCTAATACACTTAGGACACTCTTGTTGTTGATGTACAATTGAACTATCGGCTGGGTAGCAACAGTATCTAAGTTTTGTATTAATCTATGGGCAAGTTAGATCGTAGCCTTTCCTTCTCATTGAGAAATACAAATCTTATCAAGCTTAGTTATCCGAAAACTAACAAGTGAAACGCTACATCGAGGAAAATAAAATATTATTGCATAAACATGTTATAAATATTTATGAGTCATGCGGGTTTTTTTTTTTTCATAAAAATAAATTATATACAACAGTTATTGACATTGATCAGATTTGGGAGGTGGTTTCTAAAAAACAAAGTATATCCAGATTAAAATGCAATAGAAATTGTACATGTTAAGGTGATACCAATGCTCAGTCTTGGAGCATTTAGCAGTACATTGAAATTGTGACTAGGGAGAAAACAGAAATGATCAGTCTGCCTCCTTAGGAAGAAAGAAACCTTGCCGTCCAATATTGACTCTCCTTCATAGCAAAATTAAACGAATTAGCCAAAAATTTCTGAAAAACTTAAAATCATAACTAATCTAATTTACTTCTCTTATAGACCTGGAGAAATTAAATGTTTATTTCAATTTTTACGTAGGTCTTTAAAAGCCAATATCTGAAAAGTTTAAACTTAAAGGATTTATTCTTAAACTTAAAACAACAGTTGTTTTGTCCTTTTTTATTAAAACTCAAATTCAATGTTTCAGCTAAATTTGCCTACACTCAACACCCTCCACTGTTTCTCTTCCTCACATTTTTGTTTGTGTATTGGGTCAAACTTTGTTAAGCTAGGGACTTAATTTCCAATTTTTTTTTCGTGATAAAAGGCGCGTTCAATAAGATTATAAAAAGTTTGCAAGGCGAATCATTAGCATTTCCTGCTCTCGACAACTGAAATACGGCATAGCAAAAAATCGCCGTTCCCTTTTCATGACCTGAATTTTCCTACAACAGACTTCTCTCAGGCTCTCAAGGATGTCTTCTTTCAAGACAAACCTATTCACCATGGGTGTCTTATTTTATCCCTTATTTAAGTTTTATCCTCAACAATCTGTGTACATAACACTTAAAAAAATTATAAGATACCAAAGCACAAACCCTTTGAACATTCTCAGAGAAAACCACCCGAGGAAGCCGGATTATCCCTTCAGAATCAAATGGAGACAACTGCGAAGAAGTTTAAGTTTCAAACTTTATTTTGTATACTCATGACAATATCTTTAAGTGCGTTTACGTTATGATAACATACATTTATATTATAATATGCAAACATGACCGCAAGCCCCTAGCACCTGTTGGCTTTATACCTACTCAATGATTTCTGCTTACACGGCAAGCTAGAATAAGTATTATAAAACGTGATTGGTCTAATGTTCTACGGACCCACTTAATATTCATGAGGTCACTTGAGAATAGGCTGGTCACGCCCGTGGAGGCTCACTTTTGCGTTGGTCCGTCCAGGAGCTCACACTGTTTCGCTCTAGGTCTAGATTCTAGCGAAAACTTTCTAGAACTTGTTTCAGGTTGAATGTTCTTGTGCTGTTTTCAAACGTTCAAACGCATTTACTTTTCTTTTCTTTTTGCTTCTCATTATTCATGACGGTGACTCATGTAAGTATTTAAGAAATACATTTTACTTTTTACCCTTCAAGATCTGGATCTCCCTTATTCAGGGCTGAATGTCACCACCCTAGCTGGTTTGTGACGTTCAATATTAACACCAATAGATATCCTTGCATGTTTGGTATACAATCATATTGCATACAGGTAATTGTTCATTTCATATTCCTCTGTTTATTACTAACGTTAGGGATATGAAAGTTAAAATGCTGATGATCTGTGTCTTTGGGTCTTGACCTTGTTTGAGTTCAACTATGGTGACAATCTTGTAACAGGACCCTTGGATCTTTTCTTTATGTTTCATTAAACTTTGATCATCAAGATATTATGCATTGTACCTAAAATCTATGTTTAATCACTTGCCCCGTCGCAAAAGACGGAAGTCTACAGAGTTTCATTCTTTCTGTCGCTCTTTCTCTCTTTTTCACCGGCACCCTTATTGGGTATTTCTCTCTTCCTTTCCTCGCAAAGCCATTAACAGTTATTTTCTCACGATAGCGAAAGAGCTCAGGTATCACACCTTGTAGCGGAGACACAGACATGTGTGCATTTTGTCTTCAGTGACCTCCACACAGCCCGTCAATTCGTAATCAGAATGGTCAGCTAGGGACAGGCCCGTCACGGCCGGCCGGTGACTTGAACGTGAGGCGGCATTTTACCGTCCCTCAGGGGAAACTCAATAGCAACATGTTTGAGGTGATCAGCTTGGTAGATGCGCTTGCGGTTGGTGAAGTTCCTATCATATGCAGGCACACACACACAATCAGAGAGAGAGAGAGAGAGAGAGAGAGAGAGAGAGAGAGAGAGAGAGAGAGAGACAGAGAGAGAGACAGACAGAGAGAGTTGTCTGATACAAGCCCCATAGACTGACACTTGGCCTTGGTTTCTTTCCTATTTAAATTTACAACACACTGGGCCTGTCTTTCTCTCTCTCTCTCTCTCTCTCTCTCTCTCTCTCTCTCTCTCTCTCTCTCTCTCTCTCTCTCTCTCTCTCTCTCTCTCTCAGTGTTTCAACTGATTAAGAGCTGCAATCTTGTAAACCTAACAACTATAACACGTGTATTTGTTTACAACACTTGTGATGCTTATTGAATGTATGACTACAAGAGACAATTTCATATTAGTACAACCGATTTAAATGCACCAGTTTAAAAAAAAAAAAAGTGCTTTCGAATGCTACATTTTCTGTGCTTCGGAACATAAAAGAGTGAAAGAAAGAAAATGCACCAGTTCTCTAAACTGGCTCGTATGCTATAGCTTATGTACTTCGGGAAAAAATGTGCAATTCACTCAGTTGTCTAGACGGCTTCCGAATGCTACATCTTCTGTGCTTCGGAATTAAAAAAAAAAAAAAAAAATGCTTTCGAATGCTACATCTTCTGTGCTTCGGAACATAAATGAGTGCAAGAAAGAAAATGCACCAGTTTTCTAAACTGCCCCGAATGCTACAGCTTATGTGCTTCGGGAAAAAATGTGCAATTCAATCAATTGTCTAGACTGCTTTCGAATGCTACATCTTCTGTGCTTCGGAACATAAAAGAGTGAAAGAAAGAAAATGCACCAGTTATCTAAACTACCCCGAATGCTACAGCTTAAATGTGCAGTTCAATCAGTTGTCTAGACTGCTTTCGAATGCTACATCTTCTGTGCTTCGGAACATAAAAGAATGAAAGACAGAAAATGTACCAGTTGTGCAAACTGCTCCGAATGCTACAACTTATGTGCTTCGGGAAAAAAAAAAAAAGTGCAGTTCAATCGGTTGTCTAGACTGCTTCGAATGTTACATCTTCTGTGCTTCGGAACATAAAAGAGTGAAAGGAAGCAAATGTACCGGTTGCTAAATTGCCCCGAATGCTACAGATTATGTGCTTCGGACCTGAAACATGTATGTTAATCAGATGTTTAAACTGGTCCAATCAACCAATGGTTTAACCTACTTCCTATTACTGCAGCTTATGTCTATGTGCTTCGGATAAAACCATGTTATTCAGTCAGTTGTATAAATTATGTCCGTATGCTACGGCTTATGTGCTTCGGTCAGAAACATGCTATTTAATCAGCTGTATAATTTATTTCCGATTGCTACGGCTTCTGTGCTTCAGATAATAACATGCTATTCAATCAGTGGTTTATACCGTTACCGAATGCTCCAGCTTAACTGCTTCAGTTAGCAACTCACAATTCAATCATTGTTTAACCTGAATTAGAAGGCTACATGTTTTGGTGCGTGTGATAAACATGCAATGTCATCAGCCATGTAATAAATTGCCTTTAAATGCTAAAGCTTATGTGCTTTGGTAAAATCATAAAGCTAAATTGCTCCTCGATGCCTCATATTTTATGCTTCAGAACGAATGAAATCGAAACATGAATAATTCTAAATAATACAACCTACTTGCCTAAAAGAAACTTTTGAAGAGATTGAATTGCTCTATTGACAAAGAATAGTCATTCTGGTTGCTTATTTCACAGGTGCAATAGAGCTCATTAAAACTTGTTTCGAAGTAACGAGCCACTTCATCTAGTGACTGAGCATGGCAAAGGCTGCGATTTATGTATTTCGGGAAAACCTTGGTTGATTGAGAAAGGTTTAGAGACTACAAGATTGTTCTCTAACATAAAATTCTTTGTTGTAATTTTCAGATATGGAGATTATACGAACAGAGGCAGACCGTCAACAATAACAGTCCTGCCTTAATGCTTTCAATGTTATCACTTCCCAATGATGCTTTTTGTCTGTCCGGGGTTTGATGAATTAATAAATACGTTACATTTGTGTTGTGGTAGAAGCATGGATAAAGAACTATGAGTAATTCAGCTGTTCTCTTCAGTATATAATTCTCTATACTTTATATACTTGCTCGGTTTTATTGTTGTTATTATTGTTATTGTCATAAGGAATTGAGCTTTCTGGTCTTCATCATGGTGGAGCTGCATCAGGAGCTGCAAAGAATTGAGGAACACTTATCCCTTGTAACGAGAATGTTACATGTGGTCGCAGCATTAATAGAATCATTTGATGTCAATGAAGAATGTGACCAAGGGACTGTAGACACAAACCTAGGACTTATGCATACTTATTTTCCTCAAAACGCAACTCTTGTCGAGCCCCAACATTCCTGTCCCACACCTCATCTTCTGGCATCAGACGACCCCCCCCCCCCAAAAGTGGGCCCGTCGTTGCCTCAATCAGAAATGCTGCATTTTAACTTATCCGCTAACTCGGATAGCATCTCTGTGCTACGACCACTGACAGGTGTGTTCAAGGTGGGTCAGATTGAAATCAATCATGATGTAGCAGAAAATATCAAGAAAGTCCTGGCCCACGGACTTGAGAAAGAGATGAGAGCAAATTTGGATACTGATGTTAGACTTCTCTCCAACTGTGAGCGGATATAAGTACTGGAGTGAAACCCCCAATCTACCAACAAATATCCTCAGCTGTCAAAGGGCATGACAAGGGTCTGCAGAATGTCCAGAAAATTCTTTTGCAAAGCCCTGGCACAAGCCTGGTCGAAAGCAGGTGACCATAGCAGCTCTTCTCCTTCTACGCAACGGCTGCTGACAGGGGCCCTCGGCGTATATGAAATTGCTTCGCACCAGCCAGACAAGAGCTGGTAGCGCGCCTTTAGACATACCCAGAGAAAAAATTTAGGTCCAGTGAGTTTAAATCAAACGTAATTGAAACTGAGGCTATGAGGAAACACTAGACTTATGGATTTAGAAGAGAAAGTCATCATTGAGATAATTATGCGCACTGAAGTTGGAGACTTTATTCATACTGTTTTTCTTTATTTTCTAAGAGGGGAGAGCACTTTAGTGCCTGATGATAGGAAGTTTAGGATGAATCTTAATGTCAAGTAACCCAACAAATATGTTTTATCTAGTCAGTTTAAGATGAAAACTCTTGATACGTGTCCTTCAGTAGATGCGAAACAATTGATACATGACCAGGTTAGATTTAAAGGATGCTTATTTTACGCTTCCTAATCATGAATGCAGCACAAAGTTTGAATTTCACAAAATAATATACACTTTTGATGCATTACCGCAAAGTTTTAAAGATTCATTAAGGGTCTTCATCAAAATCATGAAACCTGTCTTGGATTATTTTAGGTTATAGGCATACATTTTACGGTTTACATTGATGATTTATACCTTCAGGGCGCCTCCTTTGATACATGCAAAGAACGTACAGTACACTAGATCGCTCATCCAATTTTTCGGATTCACATTTCAGACACATCCTCTCTTATTCTAAGCCAAACTTTATTCCACTTGGGATTGGTATTAGACTCTAAAGCCATGATTGTATCATTGGGCAAAGCGAAAAAGAACATACTGGCGAGCCTCACCAATAAGACGCCCATTAAACCGTCAACTGGCAAGATTAATTGGCTCACTGACAGCAGTTCCTTAGGGCCAGTTATTTCACAGAGATATGGCAATGACGAAAATACAAGCCTTAAAACATCAGTTTTATACTTTTGATCAATGCATCACACCAGAATGTAAGACTGAAACGTGGTGGTGACTCCCTAAGAGACTCAGTTCCACAAAACCAGGGAGCATGCCTAACCCTCATTTTTTCTTGAATACAGACTCCTGCACATTGGAAAAAGGGGCACACCTAGGCAATTCAGACACTAGTGAGTAGTTTTGGTTCAACACAAACCATAAATTGCACAGCAGTGCTTTAGACCTCAAAGCAGTTCTCATGGGATCGCAAAGCCTTTGCAGCCAGTTTAATAACTGCCACATTCTTGTTCATATCCGTGGCATCCCACTCTTCAGACCATGCTAATCAGCTCAGTTATCATGTTTAACTTTCCTCTCTTTGATTCACACCAGAAAGCCCATCGAGAGACACCCGATAGCTGATAGACTACACATGATGACTTGTCTAATTTCAGGCAGAGATTAGCCAAGGATGGCGTAGAGCAAAAAGTGTTACACCATTACGCCAGCCTGAGGAAAGTCTACACACTAACAATATAAAAGTGATTTCATATCATTTGTCATCTCAGAAAGGACTCAGGATCAGGGGATGCAAAGTTATTGATGTACTTTCTGCAATATAATGGTAGATAACAGATACAGCTATAGTGGTATCAATTCTGCTTAGTCAACAGTGTCCCTCTTAGTTGACATTGATTGAAAAAGTAGACAACTATTGAAATTCTTTATGAAAGAAGAGTTTCACCAACACTCCCCACCCCCAATACCTAAAATATAAAAGCATTTTTGGATGTTACAGTAATTCTGAATTACATTAAATCCTACTGGGGATGATATCGATTTGCCTTAGCGTAGACTCTGTCTCAAACCGACCATGCTTATTGCCCTCACAACTCGGCAACGGGTGCAAACCATCGCATCACTGTATTTAACTTCTTTGTCTGTACTAAGTAAGAAGCATCTCTTGTGCTAGATGATCTTCTAAACACAGCATCATCACAGAGTAGGAACTTTTTACTTGACTGGCACAAAAGATTGTCATCAGTCTGATAAATATTTGGTGAGTGTAATCTCTCCGACGTAAGACGGTTAGTCTCGAGACTTTTAGTAAATGGTTCAAAGTCTTCAAACAGATCCTGGCAGAGGCACGGATTGGTACGGTCAAGTACTCCGCTCACAGTAGCCGGGCTGCTGTGGCCACAAAGGCTGCGGTTAACTCAGATACCGCCTATGTTTTACCTTCGATTGGATGAAAGTCTTCGCAGACTTTTGAACGTTTTTCACCGCAAACCCAGGGAGTTGGAAATAACATAATGACGCGACTCACGTAGCGGACGCAGCTTGTTTTGATGCAGCGGTTATGAGCAGTGATAATCTTGAATAAACCATGACATTGTTAGTAGTTGATGTGAATGATGATTATACATTGATTTGAAAGATTAGATCATTGAATCTACATTTCTAAATCATTAATTTACTTTGATCCTGATATATCGATCTGATAGACTAGGCTCGTCAAATCCAAATACAGTGAGCATCAACACAACTCTCCTCTTTGTACTTTGCCTACTGCTGCCTCACACGCAGAACAGTTCTATGCCATAACTAGAAACCTCATAGCGATAGGAGACTCTACGTTTTAAGAGCCGGATGCAATGTCATGCTTTTTCTATTACTGGACTTTAGTCCTGTGGCTAAATTTAGTTATATCAAAAATTATATCTTACGAGTTTATAGTGCTATAGCAGATTCTGCTAATTCCCATGCAACGTCATGATGTTTCCACACCAATAAATTCTGATCCAATATGTCCTGTAAGCTACACATTGAGACCACCCTTTGCTTATATCAATATATCTTATAACTTAATACTGCTACAGCCGAATTCTGCTAATTCCCATGCAGCGTCGTGATGTTTCCAAACCGATGCATTGTGGACCAATATGTCCTGTGAGCTGCACATTTATGCACTAAATCACTTATATCGAGGAATCATATCATTTGCAACTCTTTATTTACATATCAACTATCGTCTTATTTTCAGTTAATCCAGCATATTCCGGCAAGGCTAAATAAATGCTATGTCATGATGTCTTATAAGAAAGTTAATGTAACCTGTGAGTTTGGCATTTATGTCACCTCTCTTTTGTACCTAGATATACCATATACTAGGTTAATACATTGGCATACGACATGCTTTTACGGCGTTTTACACATAATGTTTCAACTGATTGATGGATTACTGGTGGCTGTGTACGTATACACGTGTTAGCCGAAGATTATAAATTTATACCAGTCTACTTGAATATTAATCTGTTTGCAATTTAATGCTTATGAACCATGATGTTCACTATCTGATCTTCAGTATTGAACTTTTCATTTCCTTTTTCGTTCAATATGAACGCATCATTTTCTATCATTGTATCATGATGATTTTGTATATAAATATATTCTTATATCTTCTGATATAATTATCTGATAGGTTATACTGCAATCTTAACATCTCAACGATATGTTATTCTGGACCCCATTACAACGTAATTATGTGAAACGCATTTTTTCACACGATGTGGACAGTGGCACATTGCCCTGATAGTATAAGTTGTGTTAACTATTATGTCTTTGAAGTCTCAAGTGACCTCATGAATATTAAGTGGGTCCGTAGAATGGAAAGGTAAACGATACTTACCAAGTTGAAGTTTGCTGTATATTCTACGGACCCATTAATATTCATCGAGGTCAATTGCCCTCCCTTATCTAATTTGATTGCACCCTCCCGTACGTATTTGTCTGTAATGATATGTCAGTATCATAGACCACATTAGAATCATAATAGTTAACAACTTTAAAGTGTGAGCCTCCACGGGCGTGACCAGCCTATCTCAATTGACCTCGATGAATATTAATGGGTCCGTAGAAAATACAGCAAACTTCAACTTGGTAAGTATCGTTTACCTTTCCATTCTCCATGAAGATAATGGGTGTCGGTTTCAGGAAGCTTTTATCAAAGCCTTGTTTAGGACCCAGGAAGCCAAGTTTACCATATGATGACAATGTGACCATCAAGTAAAATTGAGAACTTGTTCCCTATCAGGGAGGATGATGTTGCTATGAAACTCATGATCACTTACTGGCAACGTAACTGATCACGTTACAGCAAAAGTGACCCCTGGTCAGTTACCACTGTTTTGATATGGTCCGTCCACACTGAGGTGAGATTAAGATTTTGTTTACAAATCAACCAAATAGGGGAAAGACATAGGTAAAAAAAAAAAGAATATAGCCCCCCCCCCCCCTTCCCCCCTTTTCCCCCTCCCCAAATCAACTCTCGAGATGTGAACCAGTAGCTGCAGGTTTCCAATAGGGATATCAGGTCTTTGCATTTCTCCACAGATCGTACGTGCTTTTTCCATAAATTGTTACTAATCAGATATTGAGGAGGAAACTGAACAGTTTAGAGACAGAGGAGTTAACACCGCCGTGATTATCGACACTACGGAGCATCAACCTACCATTTTGTGTTTGCATGACATTAAAACTTGCTTGAAGCTTCAGTTGTACAGCCCGTTTCGCTAAAACTAATCTTCAGTCCATTTCGTCGCTGAAAAAAAAATTGTAAAGAAATGTTATAAAAAAAACCCATCTAAAATAATACAAAACTAAAGCTGCCAGTTTAGAAAAAATATATTTCTTTGAAAACGCTGAAACTGAAAATATCAACTTCTATGGTATAGATAAGTAAGATGAGACGTTTGTTAAGTGATTTTGTGAGTTATTTAGAATTTCTTTAGATAAAATTGATCTTTATATTCATTGACGCTGAATAAATTAGAAGATTATTGAAAAAACTTTATTGACGCAAATAAAAGTGCAGTTTGCATTCCATCTCAGGTGTTAAGAAATGCTCGTTCACTTTGCTAGTTTAACTTTAAAAACCTATGATGTTATTATTCTGTACGTTCCTATTGCGTTTCTCTCCTCTACACATTTATTATCTGTTTTTCAGCTAAATTATTTAGCTAGTTCATTGTATCATAAAAATAAAATACTTTTTGGACTTTCATCTAGGTGTGAATAAATTCCTAGCCCCGCAAAATAGCGAGTAGTTTTTTATCTTTATAGAATTTTTTTTACCATCAAGTTCTTCATAAAATTTAATTTTTATCGTGGTATTTAAGACTTTAAAATGTCTGTGGAGTCGATACATTTCATGTCTACAACAACAAGGTCTACGCATGCAAGTACAGCAAAGGGTGCGAGTAAAAGTGGAAACCCAGGTTTTGGACTTTTTTCGTCCAAGTTAATTTCACAAAACGTGTAAAATAACACGTTTTTGTCTTCATTGATTTTCTTAAGGTCATAAACGCTATTATTAACCAGCTCTATATATGTGTCTATAGGTAATATGTCACGTATTTCTGATTTGCGGCTTGAACTCTCTTTAAATCGAAAAATACTGCCTGTTTATTCTGCCGCGTGTAGTGCTTTATTCTTAAAATTAGGTGCTTTTTAAATACACGGAAAATTAGACAAGTAACAGAAATTTCGCCGAACATTATTGCTCATGGAAGTCAGTCATTATGTTGCCATACTTTTTTGCGCATAAGTTTACATGTTAATTTTTGTTATGACAGAGTGACGTCTAAGAATCAATCCTACCATCATATATTGTAAAACGTTTCAAATTTTATTTATTATTTCTTTAAGAATTAGCCGCATGCTGACTCTCTGTGTTTGCGGCTTTTCCTGTCAGAAGCAAGACGCATACTAAACGCAGGAAGCATTCTAAATGCAGCTTCAATCGATGAATTTTGTTTCTCGCTTGCATGCATGGATTTTCAGATTTTAAACTATGGGCAAAGACCAATGGTAAGATCTTCACTCGGGCTGGTTTGCATCTGTGAGAGTTTTACTAGGACTACAGTCAGGATCCTGTACTCATGTACTTCTCTGGTCAACACCGCTAAACAAAAGAAGTATATAATATTATCATCTCATCTTGTTTCTCCAACTACAATTAATAGAGGTAAAAGGTTCACACATGCAACAATATTTCATCGATGAATTTTCAAAAAAAAAAAATGAACTTGAACCCGTTTAAGGCCCTGAAACTTTCTTCGGAGAGGAAGCTTTTTCTTTTCCAAAAGAAAAAAAAGTATAATAATACTTACTTTACTAAAAAAATTCGAATCAATTATAGATCCTGTTAAATATTCGAGAATATGTTGAGTAAAAATAAATGAGCCACTAAGAACTGTCGATCGGCAATGCACCTTTAGGTAAATTTAATAGAATTCATAGCTTTCTAATAAGCGTTTACAAGGATCTTTTAATATATAACGAATGAGTAGAATTTGTTGATTTACCATATTGCTTCGATTGCATAAAAATGCCCCGGGCTTCTTACTGCTCTTTTTTTTTGTCTTCGTGATACCAGTTAAGACTAACAGTTTTGACACGATGGTGATAATAGGGTCGTCAATTCTTTTGGCCATGATTAAAAAAAAAACCTGTTCATTGTTTGACACTTGCTATAACGACGGAGTGAAATATTCCATGATATTATGTTAGCTACTCCGCCTACTGAATTCTACCAAAATTTCTGCAATAGTAGTTTTGAGTTGACCTGGTCGGTCAGACAAGATCCAATAGCCACTCGCCAATCCCACCATCTATCACTACTTCAAGACGCAAAATTCTATATTCATTTAAAAGATGGCTCAAGATGATGATTGCACTCGTTTTTCCCTATAGCCTTTTCTTTAGTATTAACCCTAATATCGTCTATTCTTTACATTATGCAGCATAATATGGCCGAAACACCCACTTTCCTTTTTCCAACGATGTCCTTCATTGGCTTGTGACTACATTTACCACATTCTCATCTCAATTTTCCGTTTGTACTTTTTGCTAAGCCGAGAATTTAGAGAAGATCGCCCAACAATACTGCAGTGTAGCCCCTCTTGTTATGAAGTTTAGCCCATTGTGCAAGCGGAGAGCGCTTAAATAAGTATAGTCCTGTCGTGTGAGAGTAAGGTCTTCTCTGATATCATGAGGGCTAAAACATAGCGACTTCATCATTAGGCGTTAAAGTATAATCCCTGTCATTTTCAGTGTGGGCACTTTCTACCACCATAAAATGCTTAACAAATGTAGTGAAGTTTGTCTCTACAGTTAGAAGTTACACTAATCTGACAGTTTTAATTGCTTTAATATTATTTTAAAATCGTCCAAGGATTAGTTTATCTCTTCCCTGCATCTCATATTCGTCTGAAAAGGAATCTTGCTTTTCTGCATAGCGTTTCTTTTTGTTTTGTAAATCACATTACGTTTTAAATATAGGTTAGAAAAAATCTTCGAAAAAAAAAAACAACAAAAAAAAAAAAAAAAAGAAGAAAAAAAACCGCAACAGCAATAACAAACAATACAACAAAAACAATACAGTTTGGGATATTCGAAAAATGAACATAAGAACATGGCGCATAATGGGATGATAGTAATTTTTAATACATGTGTTATAATAGTTTTTTTTTTTTCATAAAAGTGAATTTTATATATTTTGAAACACTGCAGCATTGAATATCGAGGGTGGTTATGGTGCCGGTAGTCAGGGGCTGGGGAGGTGGAAATCAGGGAGACAGAAACAGTGACAATGTCAAAAGCTAGGCGGGGTAACAGGCTGGTAAGCTCATATAGAATGTGTGCCTAATCGTTCACGCGTCATTCACCCCAGCATGGCAATATATTTTGTTGGAAAAGTAAAGTCAAGTAACTTCTTTCAAACGAAACATATCAATATCACACAGTAGAATGGGAGAATCTAAAGCATGTAGTGAACTGTTTATACTTTTGAAGTCGGCTACGAAGATGGACATCTAATCTCTAGTGGCCCTTCCTACCCATGGAGTTATAAATAAATAATATCTAGAATGTGTGTAGCTTCTATTTCGTGTTACTTGGTGACCCGTGTTTGTTAGAGCAAACAATATGGCGCGTACTGTAGGGCAACATTACCTCGATGAATATTTGAATATTATTAGAAATTGCCCTCGTAACAAGCTGTTAATAAATAGGGACTGTCAAGATCTTTGCAGCGACCTTATATAAACTTGCCCATAGCAATGGTTTTGTAATAATAAAAAAACATTTTTACAGCATCAATCACAGATACCGCATTTTACTTTCGGCATGCAGAGTAAGGCTCGTCTTTCTGAAACCTCTCTGGATTCAGCGCTACCTCTGTTGATCAAGGATCATGTTTCGCAATAGGGATGTCTTTAAACATTTGCAAGAATCGGTTTTGATCCCTGCAAAACTGCACAGGATGTTGGCAAATGCTTTTGCTTTGAAAAGGAATCAGATATCGAGGACTTTTGTTGCTGTTTATTGCGAAATGCAATAATTGATAAAGCGCTTAAGCTAGGTAGGCCCACTCTCATCTCGCATTCTTATTACTGCATGATATATTTTGCTTTGCTTTTTAGGGGGCTTTTGCATCTTCTTCCTACATGTAAGATGGTGTGAAACACCGCTCTACCATGTCGAGAGCCTACTTAGTGTAAACAGTTCACGGCGTAGCGATGTCGCTAAAGAAAAAATAATGTAAGTTGACAGTCATTAAAAAACCTAAAAACTCACAAAGAATAGCTTAAAACAAAGAGTTAAGTCATATTTCAGTCTTTTATATTGAATATTCTTAATAATATGTTCAAATTAAACTTTAGAAATTATTTCCCTTAACCTTCATTGGACGTAACGAAGCCTAAAACTAAAAAGAATTTGTTGTTGGCTTTTAGAGACTATTATCATCATATTGTCATTTTAATATTGAAAGTTTGTTTCTTTGATCGATTGATTGCCGGGCGTAATCTCTCCACTTCACGGTAATCTTAGAACTTTCAGGTTTTGACAAACATGAATTTATGTGCTTTTTAAATTTTTCAAATTTAGTATTTAATTTTAGTCAAGCCGGCAATATACTGGAGGACTTTATCTTCTATGCCATTTCATTAGTAAACAAAAACATCTTTTAAATTTACAATTATAACATTAAACGTCATCATACCTTTATATTTATCTAGAATTATTTATAACAAAAAAAAAATCCACCTGATTTCTATAATTTGCGAATATCACCTGAGAATTAGACTATGAATGACTCAGGAGCCTGCGCTGCTAACAAAATATTTTTTTCAAGTAAGCATTGATCACAAGACAAAGATATTTCTACTTGGGAGCCTAAAAAAGAATACTCATTTTCTTAAAACCCAGATTTTCATAAATTAGTAGCTATAACAAAGTTCCACATTCCAAATATTCAATGGACTGTTTTTTAGAACCAACTTTTAGAATGGCAAACTTCAATACTTTACATCCAATCCACGAAGTGTCATTTTTGCATAACAAAATCGATAAATTAATGGAAGAAAAGTTTCCTTTTCTGACGAGGAATGCTGCGAAAGAATCAGGAAATTATCAGTCACATCGCTCTCTCAAAGCAAGGAAATTAGATCGAGTTGAAGTCACACCCTCTAGCTTCAACATTCAGAGCGTCTATCAAACCTTAACTTCCTTCATCCGTCTTCTCTCTTCCCTAACCCATATACACACATACACACTTCATAACTTTACATAACTCTAAATTCGATAGCTCATTTATTTTCCTTCCTCTAAGTTCGATTGCTCGGAGGCTGCTTTAGCCTATCAAAACAAGATTAGATTACCCAATTACCATCACCTGCTCACTGCTTTCTAGGTTTCAAAAACTGCCTCTCATCATGAATTTAATTTTCAGAAACTTTCTTTTAATTCAAAGTTGTGATGTAAGAAATATAAATTATAAAAAAAAAATATTTTAAAATGTCTACATTTGTGTAGGACAGAAAACATTGTCTTTGTAAAATCACCGCACAAAAATGCAGCACATATAGAAACATAATACACCAATAGCAATGAAAAAAATCCCCAGAATTTCGTGCTGTCCAGATAAGTCTTGTTCAAATGAATAAATTTCGAAAATTGATACAATTTACATGTTCACAGGACAACTGTCAATAATTTTGCTTTGAAATGGGAGTATGTTTTCAAGTTATTTTAAAAAAAACAAAAAAGAACCGAGACATGCTATCGCGGTAATGATATTAAAGTTTACTTCTTAATCGATCAGTGGGTCAGAACTTCTGGCAAGATCTATGTCGATAGCTTTCTCGGCTCTCTGCATCGCGTGCACTGAACTACCTGGTTGAAATCTGATGCGCTCTTTACCATTGTATAAACCATTACTGCTTATACTGAGATGTTCCATTTCATAAGCCTGAAGATTCCATCAAATACTGTCTGTAGCAAGATAGATTCCATCAGATACTGTCTGTAGCAAGATAGATTCCATCAGATACTGTCTGTAACAAGATAGATTCCATCACATACAATTTGTAGCAAGATAGATTCCATCAGATACTGTCTGTAACAAGATAGATTCCATCAGATACTGTCTGTAACAAGACATATCCCATTACATAATGTCTGTAGTAAGACATATCCCATGAGAAAATGTCTGCTGTAACAACACAGATTCCTTCAGATTCAGTCTGTATCAAGCGACACAGTGCACTCAATGAACCGCTTTTGACCTGATTTTACATTCTCAGCCTCAGAATAAATGCGCTATGATTCAACATGTTATGCCAGATCTTATCAGCGGCTTGCATCAATATGTTTACTCAGCCCAGTTATCACAAGGAAATGAAAATTCATACGTCGACTTCAGACGCAAACAGAATACTAGCAACATGCCTCCTCCTCTTCCTGTCACAAACAGATCCATACTCTTTCCTTGAGACCCAAGACGACACAAAGTTTCCACGACAAATCTCCCCGCGAACTAGATCTAAGTTTGACCTAATTCTGGGATTTAAAAACCTTCAATCATAATCAGCAACTGATATTGTTACACGTGGCTTGTTTAGGTTTTCATTTTACTGATTGAATGCGAAGTTACTCTTTTCCTTGTCTGATTAAAGATATAACATTCTTTGCACCGTATCTTGCATAACAAAGATAAATGTAAAGCTTGAAACTAGAGTGAAAGATCTCGCAGATAATATGAAATTTATTTTAACACGATGTCTACTTCTTATCTACGAACAGTTTTCCTCTTCCTTAATCATTGCCCAAATAATATTTTTCAATGTCGTTATTTGGTCACAGTTTGGCCCTTAGCTCATCATCACAGTGGAAAATCACAGCATGTACTTGGATAAAGAACAGACGAAAAAGAATTTCCAGTTCCTAAATTTGGTAATAAATGTTTTTCAGTCCATAACATTTTAACAGCAGATTGTATTTTAATAATTGACTTAATAATTTATGGTCGAAAAATAATTGTGAGAAATTGGTGTGAAATGAGAACAATTCCGCTATTAACATGTTTGCTCACACGAATGTGCACCATTCGCAAAACAGCAAACCAGGTTTGCACAAATCTCTCTCTCTCTCTCTCTCTCTCTCTCTCTCTCTCTCTCTCTCTCTCTCTCTCTCTCTCTCTCTCTCTCTCTCTCTCTCTCTCTCTCTTCTTTTTCATCATTTAGACCACTTTCACTCTTTTCAGAATAAGCACAATTGAAAGGTTTTCATGTGGCCAGTGCATTATGCTGGTGTGCAAAAAACTGGAAAAAGAAATTAATATATTATGGAGAAGAAACTTTGTACAAATATCTTGAAGTTGTGTGCGTTAACTTTGAGGTCAACAAGAAAGAAATAATATATAGTGGTAGGGTAAAACTCTTTGAGAGAAGATAAAAACATAGAATGAAAGAAAATAAAAATCGCACTCTTTTTATAACATAGCATGGACAGTGCCTGAAGACAAATTGTTCAGTCACACAACTCGAGCATTGCCTGATTCAGTGTGCGACCACTAAGTGTGATAATTAATAATCTTATATATCGTAATTCATATATTCAACATTAACTTTGTAGCCGTTATACACTTCTTATGCGTTGGTTTAATACTGACCTACATCGAAGAAATCTGAGCATGCATTTTTCTTGCAAAAACACATTCTGAATTGACAAAATTAATGGCCCTTTCAATAATCATTGTTCAAAAGATTTATTTCACTATAGCCTTTAGACATTTAATATCCAGAATGGTTCCAACAAGCAATTATCTGCGAAAAATAACTGGAAAAGTTAGAATAAGAATGGTTGGCTAATTTCATAAATCCAAATTCCATTTATAGATCTTTTAAAAAATTTATTATCAAGTAGTTTTACATAACCGGATTCGTATCAGAACCATAAACATTTAAAAATAATCCTATTCGGTTACGACAAACTCAAAGATAAGAAGCAAACCATTTTGATATCATATTTAAGCTATTTAAGTGAAATATAGTATTGTAATAATTACAATTGTATAAAGTCAAAGTGAAAGGAATTTACATCATTTTCGGGAGCGCTTACGTTTAATAGAGTCATTACTTAAAATTCTTCTGTAGCTTAAAAATAACAACAATACGAGTTTGTCGCAAAGACTAAATCCGTAACATGATGACAAGTTAGTGCTTAAAATACAACGGTACAGGAGGTAACGGCGAGTGGTATGAAACAACGATCAAACTGGTGGAAATTGGCAAAAAAAATATAAATCACAACCTTCAGAAGCTTGAACATGCTAAGTGCCTGTTTTTGTGTAGTTATTTCACGATTAGATTTAGGTTTGGGGCAACTGAATGTAGTGATGATTATTGGCATTGTAGACGTAGATATTGTCCCCGCCTTTATCCGATATAAGCTGATATTAGCGCTCCATGAAGTGATCTTAAATAACTTATCTGACATCTGTGGTATTTTCCACCTTTTCTCTTTTAAACAACACCTAGTAGTAGGTTATGCTATGTATGTCATATGACAGAATCCATGCGGTGAGGATCCTCCTCTAGAGGCTGAAGCGTCTGGGCGTCGTGGAGAGATACAGTCTCCAGCTGGGACTCCAAGAAGCGTGGACTAAGCGAGCCAGTCTTAGTGCTGGGCATGTCCAGTCCGACAGTTACAACACTGCTGCAGTTAACCCGACCGGCTCTCTCCGCCATGGCTACAGCTTCATCAATGTCATCCACCTCATCGTCATCCCTCTCCTCTATGCTGTCTTGTGGAGAAATGCGCCTGGCTGAGCTGGCACTGCTGTCACTCCGCCGGCCGTGGGAGAAGCGATCTCTATACGAGTGGCTTGGAAAGTCTCCACTGTCTCCCTCACTTCTGTGGAAGTAGCCGGGATCGGTGTGCTTACGCTGAAATTTGTGCTGAGCATTTCTCCGTGGTGACCGTCTATTTGCGAATCTGTTCCCCCCTCCCCCTACTCTTCCGCCGTTGCCATTACCTCTACTCTTTGAACAAAGAGAAGAGATCTGGTAATCGACATCTTGTCTCACAAATTCGTTAAATATGGAGTTAGTTTTTTCGTCTATGCTGTAATCCCGACTGAGATAATGAGATCTCGAGGAATGTCCAGAGATGAATCGAGGCCCCTGAGATTTGAAGAATCTCGCAAACATGGAACGCTTGCTGGGGATGGAGCTTTCCTCTTCGAAGCTGTCGTCATTAGAGCGATGGAGCGAGTGGATGTGTGAGTGAGAATGTGGGGATGATGTAGATGGACTTGAGCTGACCGTCCCAGTGGCTATGTCACCTTCTGCATCTGGCTCATGAATACTCTCATAGACCACCTGCACGCTTTGACGTTCTCGTGAAAACTCACGTCTCTTCTTGGACGCTGTTTTCTCGGTCCGTCTCTCAAGGCGCCAGTGAAGGGAAGGCTGGGCTGAAGCAGCCGCAAAAGGCTTGGTTGATGTCATAGAAATGCTGGAAACATTTTCATCCTTGCTGCTTTTCCCACTGATCCCATTCTCAGAGTTAACTTGTTTGTTAGGTCTGGAGCTGGACTGTAACGAAGTGGCACTGTCCGAGTCTCTGTGGCCGTGTAAACTTCCTTTATGCAGCACTAGAGGATGAAGCACAGCGGTTCCCCGACTATCCCGCCCATCCCCTATGTCCTCACTATTCGCGCGGCTTCCCCTCTTTACAAACTTCCCGTCAGTCCCCACCGTTGTCACAGTATCTGTCTTATCACGTGACGCCTGCCTCTGGGTCTCCAGAGACTTGTAGCCCGAGTCAGCTTTCATCTGCCGCAGTTTGCTGGCCTGACTCTCTGTCGTACTGTCTGTATTATCTGTCGTTGTGGACGATTCGAATGATGTGGACGTGACCTCTGGCCGGGACGTGTCTGATACCTCGCCCTCTCTGTCTCCATCGAAATCTGTCTCCACACTATCGAAGCTGTTTTCTTCCTTACTGTTGGATGCTCTACACGCACCACAATAAGCGAGGCCCCTGGCACCCACGCCGCGACGATATATCAGACGTCTGTTCTCGTAGTTTGGTCGCAGGGAACTCCCTAAGTAATGGTGACCTCCTGGACTGCTTCCACCGCGGTTAACCTCTACTTGAACATAGGCGGTTGAGTTATTGTCCGTGTCTCTATACGCCTCCTGAATGCCACCGGGCCCTATGATGTTGTGATCGTTCCCGTGCGGGTCATGCTCGGCGGGGATCACAGCCACTTTACAGCAAGTCTCGAACTGGATGCCACTGTCGTGGTGATCACTCTGGCAAGGATCACTCTGAGCATTGTTCGATTCAAAAGAAGTTGTGTTAGGCGTCTCTGTAGTCACATGAGCCTCTCCTTCTTCACAGTCGGCAGACTCGTCGTCCGGAGATGTGGTCATGTCTTCCATTCTCAGAGTATCACTACACTCCTCCTCCTCTTCTAACGTGGCGCGCAGTCGCCACAGTGCTCTATTACGGCGTGTCGTCCTGCCACAGGCAGCTATTATTCCCTCTCTCCCAGCAGCCTCTGGTTTAGGCATCTGGTTATTTTGGTAATGGAGATGACATTGGTGGTTTTGCTGATGATGACAAAATTGAGAAGTTGGAGACGACAACGGCCTGGATCGGGCCGACTCGGCAATTTTTATATTATGATTGCCTGCTCCTGTGGAAGATGGTTGTGGCGCTGAACACAGAAACTCCATTTCCTGGTCGACTTCATCGTTAAGCTTTTCCAAGCTACCAGTGTCATTGTATCTGATTAGTGATCTAGACCTCACGCCTCGTTTGCCGTGAAGCTCGCATTCCGGAGAGAGATCAATATCTGCGGCTACAACTGGCTCTTGAGAAAACTCAGTGATTTTAAATATGTCATAATCTTTGGAGGAATGTTGGTTTCTGTTTGAATTTACTCTCCTGTCTCCATTACTCTTGATGTATATGGGCTGCTGAATTGACTCCACTGATATCTCTACTCCATCCACACATACAATCGGACTTCCATTCTGCTTGTTGGAATTTTGCTGATGATTGTTATGATGATGAGGAATAGGGCTCACCGGCTTGGCTTGTGCTAATGACTGCGTTGACGAAGGAAAAGGTAAAGTAGCAGTTTGAAATGAAGAGCAAGAAGACGAAGATTCCAAGACATAAGATCGTGCTCTGTCCAGTCTCTCTGCCAGAAGGTTGTATTGTTCCTCCGAGCTGTTACCGCTATAGATACCGCCTTCTTGGCTACTCCCATCATTGACATTAATGTTGTTGTTATTGTGAAACATCTTGTTGTTGCTGTGATGAAGTTGGTGGACTTCCACGGCAACTTGAGTTCGAACTGGCCTATATGGCGGCGACGGCGAGCTTCCAGTGTTATTCTCCTGGATAGGGCGGAACGGAGACGGTGGAGAATCTCTTGCCGGAGGGATTATACTGTTGGTAACCACATCTCCCTCGCTGTCAGGCATCGTCAGAGCAGCCAGAGGTGATCGCCGCAGATGCGTGGTTTTCCTGGCGGGGTTATAATCGTACTGAAGCAAAGGCTTCAAGGGAGGGGAAGGAGAAAGATTAGTGACGCTGCCAACATTACTGTTGCTACATCCTCCCGTATCTCGTATGTTTTGTATCAATATGGAAGACGGGGAGGGCGAATTGCGAACGTGTCCTCGCCCTATGGGTCTGTGAGAAGAGGGTGAAGATTCCAGGTTATCAAGAGACAGATGTCGAAAGTGTTCTTTTGCTGGAATTCTCGGTGACAGCCGAGGAGACGGTGGCTCTCTGTCTGAGTTGGATCTGTAGGAACCAAACATCCCGTGTGGGCGGTGCTGGGGCTCCAGGTTTTGGCTGACTGGAACTGTATGCTGCACATTCTGTAGCTCGTCTTGCTGTTGGTAGTTATGACTGCACGGACTTTTCCGCGGAGAGGAAGCCGGTGCAGACGATGGTGTGGGTGTTACATTAGTGTTATTAGCTGATGCTAGAGCAGCTTCAACTTGAGAGAGGAGCTTTTGTTGCCGAAGTTGTTTGGTCTGCTGAAACTGAAGCTGGAAAGCTTGGGCGTCAGCACACTGGAAAGCTTTAGTGTGGGCTGGGCTGTGACCAGGACTCCGCCCGGGACTGATGTCAGAACTTGTCCTGTTGCGGGCTGCGCTGGAACATTCGTCCAGGGAGGAGAAGCGGTTGTGAGATTGGTCTAAGAACATTCGCCCAGGTATGGGCGAGCCTGGTCCTCCCACTGAGTACTGGCGGGGGAGCAGAGGCGAAAGACCAATCCTTGAATACTTGAAATGGTGGAAGTCTCCCTCTATATACCTGAGATAGGGAAGAAATAAAAATCGCGTAAAATTAAGAAGAAATTTGCATGTAGGACAATTTATAATATTTTTTTTCTCTTAACTTGAAAGGAAAAACAAGATAGAGCTTAGGAAAAGTGCAGTTATATCGTGATAATAGCTCATGTCACCGCACGATTTCGTGTCTATTTTTGTCATAATATTGGTACGACTTAAAATCACTATGCTACCAAAATAACTTCTATTACTCTAAATCTTTCAAGGGAAAAAATTGAAACGAAATGGCAGCGGGTGAAAAAGAAACACCTCTAGGGACTCCATTTTTCAACGAATTGGATTTTCCCTCCATGTCTTTTTATTTTGTAAAACGGAGAACTTTCTAACCAGTCTTGTTGTGGCAAATCGGCTAATTCTGGTCTTTCCCCTTCCATTTTAGAATCTTTTTAGACAGTTACGACAGGCTCTGATTGACCCCAAAAGTGTACAAAAGTGCACTGCCTTGCGGGAATTCATAAGTGCGCATTTATTTCAGCGCACATGATAATTTAGGTCTATGTATAAAAGGGTCTACGAATAGATCTGGATTTTTCAATGTAGCTATTTTTATACTAACCATGGTATATGCGCAGCTACGGTGCTAAGATGCTTAATCAGATAATTATTTTCATGTTAGATCTATTTTTTTTTCTGAACGCTGGCCAAACAAGATAGAAGGTTTCAGTTTAAAGATTAAGAAACATGAAAAACTCTGAGACTCAAAATTGTGTAAAAAAACTAAAATAGAGAAGGTTGATAACAAACTCTACAAATCAATAGCAGGCTTTCATATTTCTTGAGCTCTAAGAAATTATAGCTATGACAATCGCGTATTTCACAGAAAGCTCTGCTCGATCTGTAATAGCGCTTTGTTCAGAAAGTACGGGTTTCAGTCCATAAGTAACTTATAAGCACACATAGACATTCGTTTTTGTAGGTAACTTGACTTTTTTTTATACATATAAGCTACATATGCATAAGCAACCAGTTAACTTATTAAAAAAATCAATTCACAATGGCAGATTACATAAAAGACACGAACTTGCGGCCTTTGAAATCTCCAGAGGAACTAGACCGTGGAATGTTGTCCAGCTGGAAGGAGACCCGTCTGCATCCACTGCCCCAACTGCCGGTGCTGTGCTGGTATGGTACACTGCCGGCCATCTTGGTGCGGGCTGGAGTTCCGTTCTCCATTGACTCAACGGCCGTGTCTTTCCAGTCCTCGCTGTCCTGCTCCATTGCTCCATCTGGATTTCAATAAACGGGTGGTTTTTTGAGAAAACAGATAGCGAAATATGTGTTGTATGTCATTCACTTTTGTTACAGGAAATCTACGACGGTATTTTCACAGACAGAAAACAACGTGATTGGTTATCGACAAAGAGAATTACGTTATAGTGCTAATGTTAGTTGTAGCAGCAGTAGTAGCAGTAGTAGTAGTGGTAGTAGTAGTAGTAGTAGTAGTAGTAGTAGTAGTAGTAGTAGTAGTAGTAGTAGTAGTAGTAGTAGTAGTAGTAGTAGTAGTAGTAGTAGTAGTAGTAGTAGTAGTAGTAGTAGTAGTAGTAGTAGTAGTAGTAGTAGTAGTAGTTTACTGTAGATTAAAGCTTTTTTTCCTCACAAAAAGTACTCCTTCGCTCCATGCATTACTGCTTTTCATTAGTTCCTCCCTTATCCCCCACCTCTCCTCGCAACTCTCTCTTTCTCTCTCCCTCTCTCTCTCTCTCTCTCTCTCTCTCTGTCTGTCTCTTTCTCTCTCTGTCTCTCTCTCTCTCTCTCTCTCTCTCTCTCTCTATCTATCTATCTATCTATCTCTCTTTTCATCTCCGTTACCCTCCTTATTTAGGAACGATTAAAACCCTCTCTGCCCCACTGTTTTTATTATAGATTGTGATTTATATTACATCGCTAGGAATTTCTGATATACCACGTGTAAATGAGACTTAATTGCCTATAATTACGTGAAGCAAGTTTAAAATAACCCTAGTCCAATTATTGCAATAAAGCTATTTTTTTTCCTCCATTAGGCTATTTCACGTGTCTTCACCAACATTGAAAGTTTGCTCTCCATAATTATTTGAAAGCCATTGTCATGGGTAAAGAAAGTGTGAGAAAGTCAAGATTTTGTGACTTACCGCGGTCAAAGTCTGAGCGAAGAGGCGTGGTTTCTGAAGGACCCTCCAGGTCAGCGCAGCGGCTGTGGTGGAGACAATCATGAGGAAAACTATGAAAATAATACAATTACAGAGAGCTGCGAGAAAGAGAATAATCAAGGCTTCATCCACACACACATTCTCACCGACTGAGTTCTATAAATACTGCCTTGTTTATTATGTTTGTTTTGCCTTCCACCTAAAAACAGCAGAGTCATTAACCGAGCATGTCTCAATGAGGGTTGTCTTTTTTATAATATTTTTTTTTTGTGTTTTTCTTTATTCGCATGGCCCTAATCGGAAGCCAGTCGTGACAACAGTAAGTGACGTCAATGAAGATGTGATTATTGCTAAAAGTATGACTCTTTGTACAGATTCAACAAACGCCAGTAAGCGTAAAACTTGTTACTTTGCATAAAACTTCTTTCCGGAAAAAAAATTCCTAAAGTAATAAGTGCTATAAGTCTTTGCGAGGATAGTGCTATAATCACAGACAAGCAGAGACCGTATGTCTATTCAGTTCTCTCATTCATCTTGGACTTTCATTCAAGTCTTTTTCCTCCTCTTCCAACCTCGGGAACACCCATTTTTATATAAACAAGCTGGAAACCCCATTCTACGAACTGGACTATGGTGTCAATTTGCCGGGACTGAGGTGCGTCTGTGTATGTTAAATACGCTTAATGATCTTGACATGTATCATTTCACTTTAATGATCCAGATATATGTTTCCACCAACCCATATTTACCTAGATTCTAGAAAGCTCGACAATTCTTATTCTAAACACAACATTTAGATAAAGAACTTAAATTCTTTTGGAATAAAGGGATTCTATACTTTCTCAATATGCTTTTAGATCCTTTTAAACGCTTTGAATTTTCGCATGAATTGCATAAAAGCGCTTGGCCTTGCAGGAATTCTTACCCGGCAATTTTTTAAACCTACATAAAAGTACTAAAAAACCTTTAAGCCTAAAAGTAAAATCTAGACTTTTTTTAGTTGTAGATCTTAACCTTTTCATTTGTGTCTTGCTGCTGTAAATATCTAGACCCTAGATCTAGAATCTATGTCGAAGTAACCTTAAATTCTTTACTGACATCTTACACTATATCATGTAGTTTAGTTCTAGATCGTAGATCTATTACAGACGGTTTTAGATCTGCCGCCGCCTACACTTTATGCGTGCTTTCAGTTTTATTCCTGCCATCTCTGCCCAGCTGTGCTTACAGGAAATAGTTCGCACATTCGTCTTTTTCTTTTAAGAAAATAATTATCACATCTTTGCCTTTAATTATCGACAAATACTATTTTGGTGAAAAGTAGTATTACCACTCCAATCTTTGGGGCAATTTACAACTTTATGCCAAATTTGACGTTCCGAGGTGGTCTAGAAATGCTCGGTTAAATGGTCCTCATTTTTTGCCTAGCTCCATTATATATCTATCGGAGAACTCATGACAGTTTTCAAAATACGGGCTAGCAAAAAGTTATTTTGTTTTCTTAGAAGCATCTTCATACCTTGCAATTTTGATGCGCTTATTAAATGTTCTCATGCTTTCTAATAGAAGTATTTATATTTTTATTTTTTTTACTCTTATAGTTCAGAGGCCTTGAATATGAAAAAAAATCTCTACTGAATAAACAATTCAAAACTAGAAACCGATAGTTTTCGGTTTATAACTACTTCATAGGCAGTTAAAGGCTTGATTTTCTTAAGTCCTGCAGTGCAACCAAAATGTTTTTGAGGAATTCAGAGGAAAGGTAGGGCGAGATTTGACCGGAGCAGCCGATGGCTATAACAAACTTAATGATAGAGAGGAGACCTTTGACTGCTCCTGAATTATTGATTAACTTACAGAGCGAAAATTCGCAACAGGTATTAATTCACTTCTTTCGTTTATTTCTAATATCCCACAAAATAAGGTTTCCTATTGAATCTCATTCTAGAAAAGCTTTCAAAGGTGCAGTGAAGTGTACAAAATTGACCGACTAACCTTTGTCTGTGTCTGGTGCAATACATTCGGGTTTTCTTATCTTGATTTTTTTTTTTTTAAGATCCTTATAGATCATTTGAGGTTATTGAGGAAAAGAGTAATCTATCATTACCTTTTCTGATAATGTAAAAGAAAGTGTAAAATCAACGACATTTTCACCATAATGTAAGAATTTTTCTATCCTCTATACCAACTCTTACAGGTTTTCTTTTTCATTTTTATATGGCGAATGTTGTACGGTTTGTTTACGAAACTATTAGAAAAGCTTAAACGTTGTTGAATGTAATGTTAAAATGCATCCATGTACGATTGTTTTTCTTTTTTTTTTTTTTTTTGAAATCCATATTAAATTATTCAAGTATGTCAGTGGCAAGGTAGAAATTTGATAATCTTTTTTCAAGTTGTATTTTTGCTAATGTTGTGTGGATAGCATTAAGTATTGCTTTTACAATAAAAGAGATTTTAAAAAAGGCCAGCTGCGTATGCCCGCTTTCAAAGACCGAGGTCTACTGAAGCTAGTGCTTTTTGGATGTATAAATTTAATGTGTCACTAATCATCCAGTGGTCATTTGGAAACCCGGTGCAGAAAATTTCATTTGCGTCCTCAAGCAAATCCATTCCTGTGAGTCGGGTTAAAGTATTATGTTTTGAACTTCGCCCTTCGTGGTAGAGATTTTTAGCCTAAGAAAGTGATCATGGCGACGGACTTTATATTCGGCGCTTGTGGGTCAGAGTTCACCTACAGCTCATGTTGTCATTGTCTTCGGGAAGCACTTAACCTAAATGTCCTTAAGTCCTCCCGTCAATAACATGAGGACCTCCCTAAAAGGCGATGCAGCTGTAGCCTTCTGGCCTTAACAGACTGTGGTTTCATACTACCCTCAGTGAAGAATTATTAGCTGAATTTGCCCTGCTGTGATAACCCCTGTTGAGGGAAAATTTCTCTCTCTCTCTCTCTCTCTCTCTCTCTCTCTCTCTCTCTCTCTCTCTCTCTCTCTCTCTCTCTCTCTCTCTCTCTCTCTCTCTCTCTCTCTCTCTCTCTCTCTCTCTCTCTCTCTCTCTCTCTCTCTCTCTCTCTCTCTCTCTCTCTCTCTCTCTTTTAGCAAGAATGTGATTTGTTTAATCGTTTGCTACCCACTGCAAGATTATTTCCTTTATTTTATTTTTACACCTTGCTATACTGCTCTAGGCATAGCGGCTCAAGATGAGACGCCAATGCATGCAGATATGGGAGCCTTTTTTAATATGTACATAATTATACAGAACGATCTCTGCATATCTCAGTAGATATTGTTTTCCATAACCCACCGCGCTGTTATCTTGCTAAGAATTATTTAACTTGCCATTTACTCAATTTGCAGAGATCACCTCACCTGAACTCATCTGGTTTCTTGGGGGTCAGTGGAGGCTCGTCCACAGTGCAGCTGCTTGGATCGGTCAGCGTGTCCGAGGTGATGGTCTCAAACCTTCGCAAGGACCTCAGTGTCCGCTCCGAGTGGGTCTCGCTGCGCCTCGAGTCGCCCCGCTCGCTGCCCCTGGGGGGGGAGACACACACATACACATACACACCTTATAGTCAACCAACACACCAAATTTTCTATCGTTTGTCTTTAGTTAATTAGTTCATGTGGAGTATGACACACGCGTGTTTCATAGATTACATTTAGTCTAATTGTGTCTAATTCACTTGCAATAATTTTTAGACTGAGGTAAGTTTATCTCAGTAAAAATATCGTTTGGTGTGATCCATCTCATCTTATTAAATAAAAATAACAACAAAAAATAACAAAAAAAAATCCAACTATTATTCTAACATTTTTATATTGATATTATTTTTTACTTTCAGAATAATCTCATGTAATGATCAGGAGATCAATTTGCGGATAGATGGATTAAAAAAAAAAAACAAGAAGTATATTTATCGTTTTCCGGGCACGCATGAAGAGAGTCCATCTCCACACACATGAGCCGGAAGTGCCCAAGCAACAGCCTACGAAGTCACGAGAGCAAAGATACAGTTAGAAATGAAAGACACGGTAGAGCGAGATAAAAAATGAGCAAAATAGAGCATAAGAAAGTACAAGAGATCAGCGAAAGAACAAACGAGTTACTGGGTTGCTCACTGCATTTTAATTTTGAGCTGTCTTCATCCACTTTTTTGCCGATCTTTAACCATAACAGTAAAGTTCTTTCTGCAATCCTATATTTCACCTGTAAACTCGACCTCCGCAGGCATGTTTTGTTATCACTGTGTTTTTCTTTATAACAATGATAAAAAAGCAACAGCTAGATCTAGAAACTAGACAAGCAAAACTCCATTGCTATCTCAGGTTACATCTGTTGATGGTAGCCATATTAGGTTATGACGCTGAACGAAGGGGAACCGAAAAACATCTTTGATGGCCACAGTAGACATGACCCTTACAGTCTCATTATGCTGAGTCTGGCCCATCATTAGCGGCCGATCTGGACACATTTCGCAATGTCTTAATACTCGGCGAGAAATGGCGATTCTTAATGACTGAATGTGTGTTGCGTAGGTGTTATGGCATTACGTTATAGCTAGACTGACTTTCCCTCACAGCGTTTCATGACACGCCTGGGTCATAACATACTGTACTTGAATACGAAGTTAGATAAATGGATTTCGTGTGAGCATTTTTATTATAAAACGTTTAAAAGAATCGGTTATTAGAGATTGTGGCGAATGAGTGCATGGATCTGTAACTTGATAAAACGAAGGGGAAATAAAAGTGATGGCAGAATAAGCTAAATTTCTCTCTCTCTCTCTCTCTCTCTCTCTCTCTCTCTCTCTCTCTCTCTCTCTCTCTCTCTCTCTCTCTCTCTCTCTCTCTCTCTCTCTCTCTCTCTCTCTCTCTCTCTCTCTCTCTTCCTTTCTCTCTATATCTATCTATCTATCTGCACTCTACAGAAATTTAATTACAGATCCAAAGGCAACGACCTATATAGAATAATATCAAATAACGCTAAGAATGTTCCACCGAACAAAAGAACGATTATCAGCTCAGATAAGGAAATAAAATATTGATTGGCTTCCTGGTAGTGACGCATTCCACTTTATTAAAAAAAAGACGGGGGAAAAGATCACTGAGCTGTTTTGAAAAAACTATTTTTCGAGCTGCTTTTCCCTTGCAAATGAACCGTTGCAAGCTTTGCTGGATATAGAAAATCTAAAAACCTCAGACCATGCACATATTAAGTTCTAGAATGATCAAAACACACTGCAGACAGTCTCTACCTGAATATCGAGTCTGTTATTCTGTGAAATAACTCTCGACATGACAGTAACAAATGTGAGGGATAAAAAGAATTCTAAATGAAATAATCATTTAATGTGAATGTCAGCACCATTTGTCTGGCCTGGGCTAGACATTTATCTCGTCTCAATCATAATTATGGTATTTGAACAACAACTAAAGCGTTGTTATTTTGTCCCAAACATTTAGAAAACATAACATCCGACCAGCTATACCTCAGTCTGTTATAGTTTATAACATCTGAAATTACACCACAAAAATACCCTGATCGTTTACATAAGTGTGTCTTTTGTTACCTGGCTTCTTTTTTTTTAATGTCTACCTAATAGGTTGAAAAGGTCATATGATTGGACAAGGGTAAAACAACAAGAACAGTTTACTGACTTTAGTGTGTTATAAGAAAAAGATTTCCTTTGGTAAATTAGACAAGGCGGATACCAATCCATTTCTACTGACGTGAAATTTGCGGACGGCTTAATATTCGATTAACTTCTCATCCAATCCTGAAAAAAAAAATTACTCAGAAATGAACACAAACAAATAAAAATTCCTACCTTTTCTGACACAGATTGTTTTTTTTATTAGGTCTACCTAGCTACACATTTGCTTATTATGAGAGAGGGAAGAGTCGACTTAAAATTATTGAGATTACGAAAGACCTTGTCGTTGTTTTGTTTGTTTTGTTCTATCCAATGCTAAGCAAAAGAGAGAAAAAAAAAGAACTTCTCCGTCATCAGACTTAGAGCTTGAGATGGAAGCGATCTAGACAAAAGCAATATTAGGCAAATGAAGCTCAAATGAATTATTCATTCTGTCAAATCGGAATCTTATGAAACTTGGCGTGGACCATGGAGGCAGGAAGAAATCAAATTTTGATGAAGTCCAGGAGGTCGCGAGAAAAGAGCAAGCGAAAAGGCGTAGTTCTTTCAGCCTAATTTCTCGGTTTTTCTTCGCTTTATTATTTGTGTGGCGTGGAAATTGAGGATTGGCTTAATATCTAAAACTATTGTTGCAATCAAGTTGATAAGTGTACAGATGTTTTGAGGCAAAAAATGCAACAAAAGGTGAACACTCAATAAGTGAAATATGTCTTCCCTTTATTATAAAAAATCGGAAACAAAACCAAAAAAAAAAAAAGAAATGGGAAAAAAAAAAAAGGGGGGGGGGGGGGTGTGGTTTGTAGCCAATTCGCAACCTATTAAATAAACGGAACACATAATTATTTTTATTTTTAACGTTGACAAGAAATTAGGCAGACCATCCATTGGTTACGAGCATGCCCAAGAGGGAGAATGAAAAGATAGGAGAAGGAGAGAGCATCGCTTGACGAAGACACACTACGCAGAACTTTCTCATTTTTTGGGGGTTTTGAATGATCCTGTCTAACCAAAAGCCTTTCATGATATTCTTGCAAAGAATTTAAGCGCATTGTAAACAAAAAAATAAAATTAGTTGAGCAGTTACTAAAAAAAAAATGTAAAAAAATGAAAAAAAAAAAAATAATAATAGCCGTAATCATCTGACGACGACAATTTTTGTTCCCGAGTATGAGAGTTTCCACAGAGTGAAGGGTGATTCCTTCACAGCTCGGCTGTTTAACTAATGATCTATTTATCTAACTGTTTCTCTATCGATAGATTTATCTCTTTATCTACTCATCTATCCCTCGATCTCAGTCTCTCTCTTTACATCCATCTGTAAAACTATCTTTCTTCCTATCTATTCATTTATCCTTCTTGCTTTCTATCTATTGATCTTCCTTTTTAATAATTCGCCTTTCTCTCTCAATCTAATCTTAAATGTGTTTACCATTACTCTATTTTTGTGATAGTTGTTTTTTTTATATCTATCGCTCAATAGTTCTATCTAAAGAACTATATATGTGTGTATATATATATATATATATATATATATATATATATATATATACATATATATATATGCATTTTTTAGATCTATGTATTTAAATATGATTCCCTCTTCATTGTTTTTGAAAATTGGATCAGTTAGTGACATGCATCATGTGAGTGAAATGATTGTGCCAAATATCATTTACTTGTATACCGGGAACAAGTGTTATTGTAACATTGTAGTTATTAAAATGTAAATACGTTTTGATCTCTATCTTACATGATTCTTGGATAGATAGATAGAGTGTGTGTGTGTGTGTGTGTGTGTGAGAGAGAGAGAGAGAGAGAGAGAGAGAGAGAGAGAGAGAGAAAGAGATAGAAGCAGAGATTGTTGTGACTATAATTGAAATTATGCCAATCCGATACGAATTGTCCTCCTGGCGCAGTACCGTGAAATTTGTCTAATCCTATGTTATCTTATTAATCAGCTCATCTCAATCATTCTATATGTTTTTATCTATTGGTCTATGAATTTATTCTTGTATTCACTGTGATTTTCGATTTAAAATTTTCGTTTCTAGCTTTAATATCATGCAATCATGACCTGAAATCGTGTAATCCGATATAATTTCCATACGGAAAGCTAGGAAAATAGGAAAGTCTGTGCAGAGCTACGTGATGCAATGTAACGGATATTTTATGCCTTGACTGATCGGAAAAAACATCCACTGAATTTTTTTTTTTGCTAGATTGATATCTATATTTGACGTCAAGCAAAAATTAACCATAGTCCTCGTTTAGATATCATGGGTTGTTTTTTTTCCGGGGATTTTTTTTTTACTTTATGTTGTTGTTCTTTTTTTTTTTTTTTCAGGAACAAAAAATATAAAAACTGAAGTTTTAACTTATTTTTTATCCAGTTGAGATCAAATATAACGTGTTTAGGTAAAATTTAAGCAGGATACACAATAGCAGAGCTGTTGTTCAAAGAAATTTAATACGACTCTAGAGAGAAAACAAATTAAAAATTACATATACACAATCAGATTCAAAGTAATACGTGAACAAAATCTTTAGAATTTGATTAATAAAAACGGTTGTGATAAAGAAAAGTTCTTCAGTTTCTTAGAACCTATTACTTCACTGCATTTCCGTGTTGTATTTACAAATATTGATTTGAGAGAGACGCCCAAAGAGGATCGCTTAATAGCAAGGATGTCGGCCGACGGCGCTGATTACAAGCCGAAGGCAATGTTTTACTGAGACGTTGTGAATTAAGAGTAAAAACTACATGAGACCATAGAGCTCTGTTCATAAGAAAGCCAGTCTATTACGGTAGATTAGAGAAACATATGGTCAGACAGGCATCTCTCAATTCTGTAAACTAAATAATGGCGACGCCAGATTAATAAGATTCTAACTTCGAATCAAGGAGATTAATGGTTCTTAGTCCGTATGCTCTTTGCAACATATATCAGACATAAAACTGCAGTGGTATATTGAGTCTTAACGTAGGCATGGGCTCACCTGTTGGGGGACTTGGGTCGATACTGACACAGCTTACACACTATGATGAAGGTGACCACTATGACCAAACCGCTGATGACGCCGGCCAGGAACACTAAGGAGGTGACCCATGACGACACGGAGGCACGGCTCTCTCCAGTCTGGGGGGAGACAGGGGACGGGAAGGGGGAGGGGTCAAGGTGGTACTCAGTGAAAGAGAGATGGCGATGCTTGTATATAATGATACACACACATATGTATATATACATATATATATATATATATATATATATATATATATATATATATAATGTTTAAATACATATGTACACATACCTAACTATCAGTAAGTTTGCTGAGCTTCTCCACCTCAGTCCATATTTTTTTTCTCTATCTTCCTCGTATCTTTTTTCTTTATCTTTTTTCCTTAACCCTACGTTTTGCCCAATTTTTCTACTAAAGCCTTCTCATTTTTTTCATTTTTAAAAAAAAATCGTTTTCATAAATCTTTTGGGTTTTTTTTTTTTTCGATCCCTCCCAACCATTTTCCAAATCTCAATTACCCTCTCTTTAACCCTTGCTGTGTTGATCGTTAAAAAATCTACACTAGCTGTTCCCCTCATGCGGTGCCTTTTAGGAGCTGTTTTATTTCATTTAAGGGCCTTAAGAAATAAAAACTTCAAACCCCGTTTTGGAAGGATTTTGAAAAAAAAGGTTGCCTCAAGCTCTCTAAAAATACCACACAGCGCACTTTCAACAGTTCAATGAATCTGACACGAGTCTTTTTGATTGACAGGGACATCTGGGTTTCTCTATGAGACAGAGATAGCATTGTATGGATGGAGTCCATTGTCAGCTGGAGTTTTCCGATAACAGCTTATGACAACCATGATGATCTTATCAAGACCCAGCATATTTCAAATCAAGCCTCGACACTGCAATCACGTGAGCAGTCATATAAAGAAACCAAAGGACAGCTTTGCGCCTTCAGCAAATATGAAGCATCTGCTAAATCGAATAGACAGTTTTATACTCTGATATTGTAACTATTACTTTTAAAATTGTCACCCACCGTTTGTTCCTTCATTGTTCACTACTTTTGTTTAAATCGTTTTAGACGTATCTTTCACTTCTTCTTCTTCTTCTTCAAAACATGATCTAGCACTCGCCAACAAAACATTCTAACGTGGCATACGTCCTTTTGACTATGAACTGCTCAATCATTGTTTGTGTTGTTATTTGAGACATGAATACTGAATTGCCAAAGTTTGAAGAGATAAGAATCAATGATCTGATATTAAATACATGTATTTTCATTGTGACAAAGCAAAAAAAAAAAAAAAAACAACAGCAAAAAAACAGAAAAAACAAAAAAAACAGGCGGATGTCAAAGTTTGGCATTGCCTAAGGCAAATCATAACTTGAAAGCGAAAAGAACAAAATTGCCTTTAATATTGCAAGCAGGGAAATATGAAATAAAACCAGAGTTGCCCAGCTTAGATCGTATTTCATTGTTTCCCGAGATAACTGTGTCCTAGTCTTCCAAGCAATAAAGCTGGGCGTTACCGTGGCCGGCAAGGAGAGGGGACAAGAATCCCAGTGGGGGGCAAGCTCTGCGGAGTATGGTGTGTCATAGAATTTCTCACATAGTGCGCTGGTCACTTTCAAGGAATCGGCTCGTAAAATTCATGTTATATTATATTATATTTTCTACTACTACTACTACTACTACTACTACTACTACTACTACTACTACTACTACTACTACTACTACTACTACTACTACTACTACTACTACTACTACTACTACTACTACTACTACTACTACTACTACTATATAATAGTATAATTTGAACGAAAAAATGCAGTCAGATAACAAGCCTGTTCCAACCATGTAACAAAACAATATATCTGTGGTACTTTTGGAACAAACACTATTTTGGCCTTGGATATGTATTTGAAATTTTGACGGCTTATAAAACTATGTTTGGTCTTGAAGTTATAAAGGTTTGAAAGCGGTTTCGTATATTCTTTGCACGTCTGTTCTCTGTATGTTTAATGGATGGCATATATTAATAAAGCAATGCTCTTTATTATCATTAGTATAGTCTATATTTACGGATAATGGGACCTATTATGTTCTAAGGTTAATATGAGATTTGAAGGTTTATTTTTTAATTCATGCTGTGCCTGTTTGTCGCTCTCCGTACAACCAATGAGTTTCGTTGTGAAGATTACAATCCATGATTTAAGATCTAAAGTCTCTATTAAATTGATGAACTCTTTTTTATGCTATCGCGCATTGCAGTGGTCATTTCACGAAGTATAGAAATGTCCTTTGTCAATGCCTTGTAAGATGTTTTGTATTGAGGCGAATATCTATAGCCTACCACATACCATTTTGTGAAGGAAACTGTTTACATTATCGAATATCTAGAATGTAATATAAGTGCGTATTCGATCCCGACATGTCACCAATATTTTCACTTTAATATCCACTAGCAGGTTCCAGTGAGATCAGGTGACCGACTGCTAAACCATCGAGCACTGTCATATGATAGAGCAGCCTTTGAGTGACTTTGGAAACAAGCCCAGTTGTCCCGCGGATCCGGCGATGTAACAACGCAGTAAACCGTATGTGAGCGACGGTCGTTTATGGCCCCCCTAAGAGCAGATTACACTGCTATGTTGAGTTTCGCACGTACGTAGAGCCATGTTGTGCTCCGCTTCAAAGGCGAAATGATTATTTCTAATTTCAAAATAACGCCTCTTAACTTAAAAACATGTGGTACAATAATCAAATCACGTTCACTTGTTGTTGTTTAAGCCGAAAAAAAAATTGCACATCATCACCATCGTAATGGCTTTCCAAAACATTTTGACCAGAATCTATCAGCATCAGTACCAGAAGAGTAGCAGTATGAGATGTAGAATTAGTAGTAGTAGTAGTAGTAGTAGTAGTAGTAGTAGTAGTAGTAGTAGTAGTAGTAGTAGTAGTAGTAGTAGTAGTAGCAGTAGCAGTAGCAGTAGCAGTAGCAGTAGCAGTAGCAGTAGCAGTAGCAGTAGCAGTAATTCTACTACACTCTATCGCATAAAAGATTTGACAAAGAAGCAGCGAACCTGATTTTTTTCCTGCAAGGTTGTCCAATGTCTATTAAGCTAATAACTGACAAAGGAAAAGCTAGATCTAAAACTTGATAAAAACACAGAGTTTGCTTTTGGGCCAAAAACGCACTAAAAGTCTCTAAATTCGGTTTTGCGCATTGTGTCACCTCTGCCTCACATTATTTATTGCATCAGTTTGCAAATCATAAGTGAGAGAGAGAGAGAGAGAGAGAGAGAGAGAGAGAGAGAGAGAGAGAGAGAGAGAGAGAGAGAGAGAGAGAGAGAGAGAGTGAGAGAAAGAGGGTGAGATGGAGGGAGGTCATAGAGGAAAGAAAGAAAGACAGATGGGGAAAGGGGGCGGGGGTGCCAGTTGAACAAACAAGGGTAAGAGAGATGTGTAATTTGGTAGGGAATGCAAAAAATGACGTGCATGAAACTTCCTTCGGTGAAACGGACAAAGTAACTTAGACAAACCAAGAAAGATAAAGAGAGAGAGAGAGAGAGAGAGAGAGAGAGAGAGAGAGAGAGAGAGAGAGAGAGAGAGAGAGAGAGAGAGAGAGAGAGAGAGAGAGAGAGAGAGAGAGAGAGAGAGAGAGAGAGAGAGAGATGAAAGCATTCAATCACTGAAGCTTTCATCATAGCTTTAGTCAGGGTCGGTCTTCAGTGAAGCAGCCAGAAATCTGGACATCTGCTGAGTTCACAGGGAGAAAACGGTCAGCATTGTCGTTTAGACAAATGACAGTCTTATTTCGCTTGTATTTCCCCACCCTCAACGATCTTACCTTTTCCGTAGTTGTCACTGTTTGTCTCGGTCTGTTTGTCTGTCTCTCTGTATGTCAGTCTGTCTCAATCTCTCCCCTCCCTCTTTCTCTTTCTATCTCTCCCCCTCTCTCTATTTATCTATCTCTCTCTCTTCTCTCTATCTATCTCTCTCCCCCTCTCTCTCTCCCTCTCTGTCACTCTCTCTCTATCTATCTATGTCCCTCGGCCCTCTAAAACTGAACACCGCTCGCCTTCTAAAACTTCAAATTCAAATCGGTAGATAAAGAAAACTTAAGATAGAACAAAGTGACAGTGAGAGCCGAATTGTGAGCCCCAAACTAGGACAATGTGGAATCGATCGAGTACTTCAGCCATAATTGTTTTTACTAGCTTCTCCCCACCAACTCATGTTAATCTTTAGTTACCATGTACAGTGGTATTTCTTTTCTTCCGCTACCAGTCCCCTATTATAAAAAAGTTAAGTTTCAGATTTGAAACGGGTATTTTATTTTAAGTGTAAACAAATTTTCGAAAAATGTACAACTGATGTGAAGCACATGTTTTCATAACATGCCTCTTACCAATGTTGACACTAATATCAAATTCTGTGGAGTTTGAATCATGCTTTGAACTACCTAGATTTTCCTAAAACCGAAGGAGACAGAATTTCCTTGGACCAGAAATTAGAACAGCAAATGATCGAATGTTATTGAATCACCGTATCAGCAAATTAAAACGGAGATAAGGTGAGTACTCAGTACCGACCAACTTCAGAGTCTAAAGTTTGTGTTGCAGTGTTCCAACAGCTTTATCGTCCAGCTTGGGTTTAAGGTCTCTTATGGAAATGAACACGCCTCCACACTGAGTAGGTTAAAGGGTCCAAGGGAGCCCGCATGAAAAATGGATGAATGCTCGAAATGAGGACAGCCTTGTGCGTCATCGGAAAACGGCAAGTGGAAGCTGCGACATTAGAATACGGCCTTGGCCTAGGTTTGGCTTCCTCAACATCTCTTCTATGTCGCATTGACGCAGATATAAATTTTCATCCATGAGAGCCAGTCGTAGCTTTTACAATACCAAATGTAAGGCTTTCCTTGCAGCAGATTTTAATGTATATATTAAGCCAAGACAGTGTTAACAAAGATTCAACATTTCTTAGTTTGTTTGGAAATAGGTGAGGAGAAAGCTTCTCTTGAGCGCAGACCTAAAAACCGTTTGTATATTATTAACGTGATATAGGTCCATCCATGTAAGCAGTTCTTCTGCACGGGCTAGAAACTAATATTTATAATATGCCCTGAAGAGATTTAAAAGAACAAAATCATTGACTGGAGGTCATAACGAATGATGCGCTAGTCTCATTCCGTTAATCAGTTTACTATTATATCGCCTAAGGTCGTTGTGAACCAGAAACAAATCCACGCACACGGGACAAAAAAAAAGGAGAATTTATCAGATGATGGCGACACGATTGGAACCCTCGGCAGTGAGTATAAGTATGTTAGAAAAAAGCTCTACAAACAGTCGGGTTGTGCATTGCAAACGCTCTATGAACCAGTTGTAGGCAAGTGTGCAGAGCGATCGCTCTTTGAATCAGCCACATGCTAGTGTTTGAAAATGTAAACGCTCTATAACTCAGTTCAGAGTTAAGTCGCAGAAAGGCAAACGATCTATGGCTGAGCCAGAGGACAAACCTATGCAGAACGCACGCTCTATAACTCGGCTATATAGGCAATCCTCAATTCTCAGGCATAGAGGACAAACCTATGCGGGGCGAGCGCTCTATAACTCGGCTTTATAGGCAATCCTCAATACTCAGGCATAGAGGACAAACCTATGCAGAACGCACGCTCTATAATTCGGCTATATAGGCAATCCTCAATACTCAGGCATAGGGGACAAATCTATGCGGGGCGAACGCTCTATAACTCATCCACAGTAAACAAATCAATGAAGGGCAAACGTTGACTCAGTCTTAGAGGACAAACCTTGCAGGGCAAAAGCTCTATAACTCGGCCACTGAGGACAAACCTATGCAGGGCGAAAGCTCTGTAAGTCATCCACAAAGGACAAACCTATGCAGGGCGAACGCTCTATAACTCAGCCACAGAGGAAAAACTTATGCAGGGCGAACGCTCTATAACTCAACCACGGAGGACAAACCTATGAAGAGTGAACGCTCTATAACTCAGCCACGGAGGACAAACCTATGAAGAGTGAACGCTCTATAACTCAGCCACAGAGGACAAACTTATGCAGGGCGAACGCTCTATAACTCAGCCACAGAGGACAAACCTATGAAGGGTGAACGCTCTATAACTCAGCCACAGAGGACAAACTTATGCAGGGCGAACGCTCTATAACTCAGCCACAGAGGACAAACCTATGAAGGGTGAACGCTCTATAACTCAGCCACAGAGGACAAACCTATGAAGGGTGAACGCTCTATAACTCAGCCACAGAGGACAAACTTATGCAGGGCGAACGCTCTATAACTCAGCCACAGAGGACAAACCTATGAAGGGTGAACGCTCTATAACTCAGCCACAGAGGGCAAATCTATGAAGGGTGAACGCTCTATAACTCAGCCACAGAGGGCAAATCTATGAAGGGTGAACGCTCTATAACTCAGCCACAGAGGGCAAATCTATGAAGGGTGAACGCTCTATAACTCAGCCACAGAGGACAAACCTATGAAGGGTGAACGCTCTATAACTCAGCCACAGAGGGCAAATCTATGAAGGGTGAACGCTCTATAACTCAGCCACAGAGGACAAACCCATGCAGGGCGAACGCTCTATAACTCAGCCGCGGAGGACAAACCTATGCAGATAAAAGTCTTGGGACGACAGTCTCTTTAATCAGGTCTGGAAAAAAACTCAAATAAATTACCAAAACAGATTCTTCCGTCCGAAGCTTTAACACAGGAGATGCTCTGAAGAAAATACCCCATAATGACTGATCTCTGGAAAACATCACCAGTGCTGACAGCTAAGAAACTACAATGTGGTTTCTGCCTTTGTGTTTGGCGAGTTTTGGGCCTGTTTTGACGCTCTTTGTTTTGAGTTTGACGGGTTTTTTTTTTTCTTTCTTTTCGCGCTCTTTCAGTCCCGATGACAAAGAAGAATGCTTTGTTTCATATTCAATGATGTGAATATGAAGAGTGAGAAACAATGGCTTATCAGTACAAAGAAAAGCAAGAAACTCACAAGCTTAGTTACAGTAGGGTAAAAAAGTGACCTGTACCTTTAGCTGATAGTGTAAAACTCTGCGATGAACAGACAGTTTTAACTGTTTCTATGATTTAAAAAATTTAGAGCTTTTCTGGCGTCTGAAGAGTGCGCAGCATCCAAGTTTTATTAGCCACGAAGGAGTTTGTTTGAAAAAAAAAATCTTTCTAAACCGTTTACAAGCTCATATGTCCGAGTCTTTCAGAAGTTATGCTATCGAGTCTTCTGAAATATCCTTGAAAAACAAAGTCCCGTAGCGATAGTATTAAGATAAAACATCCACAGTTGGTGAGTCTCAAACCGGGCAAATTGAACCATTCAGGTCTCCAGGCGGGTGCTCTAGACCACACAGCCAACACTGCCCCCCACAGTGAAACCAGCGGACCAGTAACATAAATACTGTAGGTTGTGGAGTTTCCCTCTAATTATTTCTAGCTGTCGGTAAGAGGTAGAGTTTCCAGGCCAGAGTAAATGAGTCTCTAGAGAGATAGCAGCACCGAACTAAGAGCTTTCATTTCACGAGATGCGAATTTAACATTCAGCGATTCCCATTGGATGGCCGGCTTGGGCGAAATGCGTTTTTCATTTTTATTGCATGTGTCTTCAAGCGAAATGTAAGAGCAAACGAGCTAAAATCAATAGTGAGAACAAAGAAATATTCATTATTGTGAATGTTTCCTCCGCTAAAATAATCTGCGTCGAACAATGAAAGCATGGGCCTGTAAAAGAGTTTAAAAAATGAGATAAAAAAAAAACGTAAAAGGGAATTGTGATCTTTGACAAATCAGCATAAAAATGGCACACAATATCATAAACATACAAAAGAACTTGAGGAATTAATTACAGTGATGAAACATAAACGCGCTAAAGAATTGACGCCATTAATAGCATGTGAGAATATTTTTGTTATGTTGATCAAGCTGAAAGCATTAAGAGTCATCGTTGTACAATATTAAACAGACATTTTTTTCCGTCTGCCAGTAATGTTATATCTTCGAATAGGCTATGCAGAATTATACGAATGAAAGAAAGGTAAAAAAAAAAAAAACTGTATTCACATTTGAAAGAGAAACTTTGAGAAACCAAATGTTCCTAAACTATTAACGTTTTATATGTTTATATTGTAGGCCTAGGTGTTTTGATCATGTGTTTCAAAGATTCCGTTGCTATGAGAAACACAATTGTATCAATGAAAATATAGGGGAGAAAATCAAAGACATATTCTTTTGTGCGATCGTTTTCTTTATCCTTTCTTATTTGTGTGTGTGTGTGTGTGCGTGTCCTTATCTCGTTCTTCTCGTATTCTTTTTTCCTCTTTTTCTCGTTTAACTTTCAACCTTTCACCACGTCCAGTCTTCCGCCCTGATCCATCCCTTTTTTGTCTTTGTTTCTCCTATTTCCCCCTCTCTATCCTCTCTCTACCGTATTCTCTTTAATGCTTAAGTATCTTTTAAATCAATTATGTAGGTCAGAATGAGCATATTATCAGCTCTGACTCTACCCTCTGGAAATCCCTGAAACCACATTCCAAGGAGCACAGCACTTCAGATAGCCCACAGGTTCTGGAGCCCAATACGATAGAGAGATGATTCCTTTACAGGGAGAAAAGAGGGATGGGAGGGAGGGGTACTAAAATAAGATCGCAAAGACTGAGCGCCCAAGATGGATCCGACAAGATCACGTCAGGAATAGAAGATACGGGATTTTGCAGCTGAAAAGCTGTCAACTGTTCTTCAGTAAAGAACTTTAAAGAAACAGTACCAAGATCAAAACATAAAAAAGAAAGGTTCAAAGATGAAGAGAAGGGACAGCTTTTACAACTACCCTCACCGCTGCAAATACGACTTCTATTAATGTTTACTTAGTTCTTAAGTACTTCAACTGTAATTGCTTTTATTATTCTCAATGACTACTACTACTACTACTACTACTACTACTACTACTACTACTACTACTACTACTACTACTACTACTACTACTACTACTACTACTACTACTACTACTACTACTACTACTACTACTACTACTACTACTACTACTACTACTTCTGTTACTACTACTACTACTACTACTACTACTACTACTACTACTACTACTACTACTACTACTACTACTACTACTACTACTACTACTACTACTACTACTACTACTACTACTACTACTACTACTACTACTACTACTACTACTACTACTACTACTACTACTACTACTACTACTACTACTACTACTACTACTACTACTACTACTACTACTACTACTACTACTACTACTACTACTACTACTACTACTACTATATCCACTGCTATTACTGCTACTACTGCTACTGTTGCTTCTTTAAGTCGATAGCTCGAATCCCACAAGGGCAGTTATTTTTCGATCATTTTCACTAACCACTGCTGAGCACTATCTAAAACTTATCTCTTATAATTCTTAATTATAATAAATCCAATAGTCTGCTTCCACTAAATCAACTTTTTGTAACGTATGAAATTGTCTTTTTAAATTAATTGCTGTCTTAAAATAAAAAAAAAGATGAGTGAAATTGATGGAAAAAGCTATATTGCACACAACAAATGTTCTTAAATATTGACTTAAGATTATGCAGGACCATTATAAATGAGGATCAAAACAAGAAGAGAATTACGATTGTCGTCATTTAGAGAAAATTAAGTAAACTCTCATAGAACAAGGAGGAAGCAATGCAATTGAAAATGGGAGTAAGTCGATAAACATAATTATTTCAATGAAGAAAAAACTTGATTTAATACAATAAAATATGATGAGAGGAATATAGTGGAAATGAGAGAACCTTCTTAAATCTTGTTTTACAAATACATCAATTACGGTTTTTCCTAGATCTTGATTATTTAAATAACAAGGCAGTTGATAAGAAAAAAAATTGATTTCTTCACCATAAAAAAGCAGATGAGACGTGAGAACTCTTTTAAATTTTCTTTTCGCTGCTGTAGTTATTTTATCCACTGAACCTACGTGACGTAAGATGCCTTAACAAGACAGCCACGATGAAACAAATCTAGCAGTAGGGCTTAGAACTTCCGCTTTCGCATTTCACAATAAACGTCAACAACAACAAAAAAAAACAACTCAAGATCTGTTTCTTTTTCAACGGAAAAACTTCACGTCAATATACTTGGGATATTTTTAAAGATCAACATCAACATGTTTAACTTTTAACGGTTATTACTATTATTTTATTTTACTTTATTTAATTTTTTTTTCGACAAGATTTACAATCAAGTTGTAGACCTAACCTTGAGTACCAGGTATAGGGTACGGCTCTTCTCCGTCACATGGTGATACGTCTAGTTACCGGCAGGTGTCCAGAGAATGAGACAGAAAAATATTGTTGGATAAAGGAAGTGAAGAAGTTGGTACAGTCATTAAAACAAATACTTCTCAAACTTTCGGGATAGAACACTACCCGATGTGGGCAGAACGACAAGGAAGAGACAAACTGTTCGCAGGTCTGGAGTCCGAGAAATTGCCCGCCGCTGCGACTAGGCCAACTTTATTTAAATTCATAGAATTTAACCCTCGCTCCCTCTTGTTGGTTATCACTGACTTCGCTCTGTTATGTGGAGTTGGCAAACTACTAAAACAAAATAAATAAAATTAACAATAAATGCAGATAAAATATAACGCTCTTTATTTCTATCTCTCTATGGTAGCAAGTCGCGCTTTGCCAGTTATCTTTGGCGGATGAACCCAGAGAGGATCAGAGGTGATAGCTCAACGAAATCTTGGAGCTCAATTTTTTTTTTCTTTTGCTGGTAACTCTAAAGCTTCGTTATTGTAGACATTTGCTGCGTAGAGTTCACCCAGTGCAGAGCACGCTCCTTTTTCTTGCTACTTTCTGTGTATTGTGAAAGAGATTATTGAGCTGGCTTCAAATGCGTCCATCGTGATAAACACAAAAGATAGCAAAGTCGCTAATCACAATTTCGGTGAATATGAAGAAACCTTTGAAAGCTAGCGCTACTGAGCTCTGATTCTCTCTGAAACATTGCTTCCAATTTCACTTTTTGTTCTTTACTTGCACTATTGTTTTTTGTTTTTTTCTTTCTTTTTTTATATAACCCTGATTAGTGACACATTCTCAGTTGCTGATCAGCCTGCATGTCCTAAAATATTAAATCGACACGTATTGTGATCTTTTTGGAAATAAATGTTTACAAATAACAAGCTTTAAGTTAGTTTATGTAAATTTATATATTGGGCTTCATAGGATACATTATCATTATTCCCTTTCAAAGACTATTTTCTCATCTATTCTACAACGAATCTCGTTTCTTCCGTTTCATGAATGTTTATTTTTACACACGGCTTAGCCCAATTCTTGACAAAGTTGACCACTCGCTATGGAAGCAGTTGGGCGAGGGTTCGAACGAGCACATCTAGACCTGCACGAACTCTCTGTCACGTATAATTCAAGTCGTGACTATATTTATAGGTCTTTACCTCAACTGATGACGTTTTACTTCATATGTGAGTGTATCTACTGTTTCTCATGTTGTGGATGTTTTGGTTTAAAAAAATGTTAATTTAGATTTCAATCCAATTGTTTCCTGATAAAAAATAAGAGGGGAAAATGTTATTAATCAAAAAATCCCTCAACACTGTTTCATCAATTAATAATCTTTAGTTTAATTTAATTTAATTTATTCCAAGTTTAATGCATTTGAATATTGCTTAATATTTAATTTTGTTTTCCATTTTTTTATCTTTAAGAGGGTCAATTTCTTCTGAAAGAGATGATTACGGTATTTATCAATATATAGATAGTAAAGATCTATGGCAGTTGTGGAAAACTCTATGATAAGCCCACTCTGTCTTGGTTTGACTTACCTTACCTACAAAAACCAAATGGATCTATCTGAGACAATTTCAACATAGCTATTGGTTGTTTTTTAACGAATGCGCGCTTCTCAACGACAATGCTTTTATCTAATCAACGGTAGGAATAAAATGGTTTTTCACTGTAGTAATGAGAACAAAGCGGGATCAAAATACTAATTAAAATTTTGGATTGCTAAACAAACCAAACATGTGAGGGGCGGGCTGGCCTTCCGCTTGTTATATTAAAAAAAAAAGTCTAATTCTAAGGTCTGAAGCCATTTTACGCGTAGAATTTGCATGGAGAGCAAGAAAAAAAACAAATATCTAACCGAGACCATAACGGGTCAACATGATCCTCATCGACAAAGCAGCAATAATACAGTGGTTCTTAGTTTGCTAAGATAGCCCACGCTTTAAGAGCAGAGAAAAAGTTCAATGTCCTTCCAATTACTTAATCTAGACTTAGATCAGAAGCATCGGTGGTCTTGAAGAGAAATCTTTGATCCCATGTATCATAATAGAGATAAGTGGATAAATAATATACAAAGATATATAGTTAGATAGTACGATAGATAAATAAATAAAAAGAAGGATGGTTAGATAGATAGATGATAGATAAAAAGAGAGCAGATAGATCGATAGATAGAGGAAGGTGAGAGATGGAAATTAAAAAAAAATTGAGAAGGGAAACAGAAATAGGAACATATAAAGACAGTGAGACAAAGAAGGAAGAGTCAGAGAGTGGCTGAGATAGAGAAAGATAGATAGATAGATAGATAGAGAGAGAGAGAGAGAGAGAGAGAGAGAGAGAGAGAGAGACAGAGAAGAGAGACAGAGAGTCAGAGACAGAGACAGAGACAGAGACAGAGAGAGAGACAGAGAGAGAGACACAGAGTGACACAGATAGAGAGAGAGTGAGAGAGACAGAGAGACAGAGAGAAAGAGAGTGCTAGAGAGACGTTCACACACATACATACAGACGGCGGAACCGGAAAGCAAATCAGGAAATGAGTCGTATGTGATAGATTTCGCAAGAGTAGCCCAGAAGCTCATCGTTAACATAATGAGAAATCCTCGTTACCATTGGCTCAAGCACTCCACCAAGCGGAGATTTTCTCTAATTCGGAGTGTCACTAATGTTGCCGCCATGTAATCAATGGGCCTCTCCCATGTAATACAAAACATGCAATTATCTTCAAACTGAATTTTTAAGAATGGAAGATAATGATGAAAAGGTATTCTTGCCTGGTTTATGAAACTTTGATTGTGAAAGAAATTCATAGCCTCGTTGAGTTTTCACGAAGATTAATTTATTTATTTTTCACTTAATAAGTCTCTTGATTTGCAAAAATAAGTACATTATGCATTGATTCTAAAATAAAACTCTCTGTCATGCAATATAGATATTTCTTTCCATGCCACACCCTATCCTGGCCTCTCTGAATTCATTCTCAAAAAACTGTTCAAGATTACAAAATCAAAGAAACGAAAAAAGTAATGTATCGAAATAAGCCTTTGTAACCTCATACCGAATCATCATCTTTATCTTTATCCTCATCGTCATCATTACTTCCATTATGATCATTATCATGATTTTTCCCTATCCTGCTCCTCCTCCTCCTCATCATCATCATCATCATTATCCTTTTTATATTCATCGCATCATTATCATCCTCCTCCTCATCATCACCATCATAACCATTGTCTCTAACCTGTTACAGCGACTGGCCACGGTGATTTCCACTATAACTGAAACATAATATCTTGAAGTAACAGATGTCACCGACGACTCGCATGCTTTTAGTATTTGTTCACCCTTCCCCCTACCTCCTTTTCCCACTCCTACCCCTTTTTCTCTTTCCCTGATTAACCCAGTAACCAGCTCTAACCTTTTCTGGTTTTGCTCTCTAATACGTCGACTGTTCTTTTCCTTCAATCCTCACCATCACCGATTTCTATCAGACAAAGTTTAAATTTCTTCAAGGTGTTTTTTATTGTCACGAATTGCAAGAACTTCTCTACATTGCTTCAGAAATGCATACCTAATACAGCTCTTCTATCACAGAAACAGAATTTAAACCAGGCTTTAAGATCCATAACTTTAACTTCATTTTATGTAAACGAACAATGTTTGTTTGGAGAGATTTAAAAGAAATTCTTGTTTCCTTGTCGTGTCTTTCACAGTATCAAGTGATAAAAAAATGAACGATTTGAAGGGGTTAACCAGGTGATTGGAGCATGGTAGGAGCCCGCGATACATTCTCGTAAATCTTCGACTTGGAGAAAGATGAGGACGGGATGAAGAGAACGAGAATGGTGACGAAAGTAATGTAAGCGGAGACCAGGCTGTGTCTCCATCAGCCAACGGGTCTATTTCTCTCCCATCAAGCCCCCGAGTCTGTGGGCGGCCGGAGTTTGTGTGGGCGAGCCGCTAAATGCCGGCCTATCAGCCAAAACTTTAGAAATATCAACTTAAAAAAAACGCATCAGCAACAACGGAATCTGTTTACAAGCGCTCAAAAAACTTGTCATCAGGCTCCAGCCTAGACATGGCGGAACGCTTACCTTGGCCTGAGGGTTTTCTATTGGCGGGTAAGCCAATTTAAAAATGAAGGGAAGTATGTCTACAGGCATTTTCTAATTAAATGACGTGACAGAGTTTGTCTCGCTAACTAGGTCGATCCACTGTGGGCGAGTGCCTGCTCGCTGTCGTCACAAAAACTGACCGAGAGAGAGAGAGGGAGAGAGAGAGAGAGAGAGAGAGAGAGAGAGAGAGAGAGAGAGAGAGAGAGAGAGAGAGAGAGAGAGAGAGAGAGAGAGAGAGAGAGAGAGAGAGAGAGAGAGAGGGAGAGACAGAGAGAGAGCAGATTAAGATCGGAATCTATCAGGATCATAAGCGCAGTATTAAGTTGCAGTGCAGTGCTCTGTTTTTCACGTTAGTTTTTCAGCGAATTTTCTTCATTGCCAGCGCAGGGGCGTTTCGAATTTTTTTTTTTTTTTGTTTTTTTTTGTTTACTTGTGTTGTAATCTTGTTAATTTTCACTAAAACGAAATTAGTTTGTTTTTCTTTCTTTCAAATGTTATGTTATTCTCTCTCTCTCTCCCTCTCTCTCTCTCTCTCTCTCTCTCTCTCTCTCTCTCTCTCTCTCTCTCTCTCCCTCTCTTTCTCTTTTTCACTTGATAAAGGCCGAACAGCAGGGTAAAGATGGCACCTGAGCGAGCAAACGGAACTTCTAAAAACAGTGTTGAATAGAGTTATGCAAGTCACCCGACTGAATTTTTTCTATTATGAAGAACAAGAGGAAAAGGAATTGGCGACAGGGAAAGCAACTTAGTGCCCAGTCACGCCCATCTTTGTTGTTTGTTCTTCGTCTGACTGTCTTTATCGACCGGTTCCTCCCTGACTTTCGGTCTGAATAATTTATCCCGATAACTCAATCACAGAGGCTACTAGCTCGCTGTCATAATTATAACTCTCTCACAAAAACAACACCTACAGGGATTAACCCTCCAGCAAACCAAACATTACTTTCTGCTATGTATAATGTATCTTAATTAAAAAAGCAACTATTTTCTTTTATTCTGTTAAACGACAAAAGGCACGAGCTTTCTACCAACAAACTGTAGCTTATCAACTCAGATAGAAACGACAATAACATTCTGTTATTATCTGAAAGACAACAACGAAAATCTTTCTGTTATCTTCCGTAATCACAGAAGAAAACAGATGGCGATCTGTGCAATGTATTGATATATCGAAAAATGATGTCAGTTTTCTGTCAACATAAATTTCAGAAGATTTCTGTTAATCTGATGTAAAGAAATGCACAACTTTTTTTTTTTTCAAAGCAAAGAGGCGGATGATAATAATAATTCAAGAAAGAAATTATGAAAAAACCTATGCACAGCCAACCAGAGTTTCTAATCAGTCAGTAATTTTTCTCACCTATTCATAATATTTTTATTTTCGAATTTAACTTTTTTCCTCTCTACCTCGCTAGAGAAATAGTAATTCAATTCAATGTGAGCCTACTGAAAAGCTTTTTAAAAAGTTTATTAACTATCTTGTCACAAGCATAATTATTTACGTGCGAATAAAAAAAAATTGAAGCTAATGACAATGTAGGCTCACCAGGCCCTAGGAAGTTTTGAGAGCACTCCAGTAATCTCCTTCACGTCTTACAATGATATTGTATGTTTTAAACATTCCCATGTTAAGTTAATGATAAGAGACAAATTAAAATATCTTGAAAAATATTGAAGAGCGACATATGTCTGTGTCACAGTGTACCTTCTTATCCGCCTGGCGCCATCAAACAGATCTCTTCCCAAAACATATATAAATGCAATCACTTTACCGGACTTGCTGTGCTCACACACAATTGTGACTGCACAGCTTGGGACTACAAACAGTCTTCTCAATACATGAGCATAGTCAGTGGGATTCCTACACAATACATTCCAACAAAATATAGATGCAAGTTGAGCACTTCTTAGTTAAGGTAGACAAAAAAAAAAAATAAAATAAAAAAAGTTTCGTCCCATCCTAAATGGTTTTCATACAATCCACATGTGGCAAAACGCCCACTCTGTGGATTAAAAGACTAGCTTCTCGCGGCGTCATGTATGAATGAGCAAAGGCTCTCGTCTTGAAAGCTCCATTTCGCATATTATTGATGAGATGTTCTTTGATGGGCATGAAGTCTTTAGATAGAAATGTTAAGAAATGATTGTGACAACCAATTATTTTTTTTCTTTCAAATGCCTCGTCTTATTCGTTTTCCGCGCATAAGCTTTCGTGAATAATACAGACATTGTATATATTCTATGAATGAAAACTTTAGAATATGCGAATTGCAGAGTCAGGAACCAAAATAGTTTAAAGAAAAAAAGAAAAAGCAAAGTAACTTTAAAAAATATTGACCGTCAAATTGCATTTTCTTCCAAAAAATCTCTGACAGTAAAAACGGAATTAGTCAAGTGTGGTTTTTTTTTTTAAAGAATCATGCAAGGACAGCCTGTAATATATACCGGACACGGCTTATTTTTCTAATGAAAAGCTTACGTTTTTCCTATCAATGAGCTTCGGCTTACAAGAAATTAAATATTGAGTCTCCTTTAGTTTCGATTTTATAGATTGACACAAAAGCCAGGAAGATATAATTAAGAAAAAGAAATAGACACAATGAGGTAAAGTTGAGAGAGAGAGAGAGAGAGAGAGAGAGAGAGAAAGAAAGAAAGAGAAAGAGAGAGAGAGAGAAAGAGAGAGAGACAGATGGAGAGACAGACAGAGACAGAGAGAGACAGACAGACAGAGAGAGAGAGAGAGAGAGAGAGAGAGAGAGAGAGAGAGAGAGAGAGAAATAGACAGATAGACAGACAGACTGACAAACAAGCAGAGAAGAATAAGGCCAGTAGAGATAACAAAGTGCAATATCAAATTACGTGCAGACATCAAAGTTAAATATGAGGAAACTTAGCTGCTGTGTATTTCAATATTTTTTATCCGTTACCTTATTGAGTCTGCTTCGACTGCCATATTTTTTTAAAATTATTTTGCAATACATAAATCAATTCAACTTTTCAAGATTGTGTTGATTATCTTCTCGCGACTCCTGCATATCATGACACCTGAGAATTTCCAAGCTTAATGAGGAACGAAAACACCAATTAGAATTTTATTAGACTTAAAGGATTATCTTGACATTTAATTTTTCTAGTACTTCCACCTTCTAATTTGAACAAAGAATTTATTTTAAGTCTAGAATTGTCCTTTTGCTATCGGTTAATCTCCCGCTTCCTTCTTGTTCACTCAGTTTTTATTCTATGACAAGCAAAGAAAATCAATGCCAAATTGAAAATTATTTCATCTTACAAAAGAAAAAAGTATTTTTTTCATTTGGCATACGATATTAGACAAGACAAATAGTTTGAGAGCACCTTTTCGTGAAATGTTCTCCTTTTCAACAGCACTTTTAAGAAATCAATTAGGTTAATACTATACAAATATTTTTTCAAATACACTTTTCAACTTTTCTACTTTATATTTTGCAACATTTTCAAGAAATGTCGTATATTCTATAGTAAAAAACTATAGAAATCATAGAGAAGACTATTTTATGAATAATTAAGAAAGAGCATTGACAGGTCTCAACGACAATGCTTTTATCTAATCACATGGCATATTGTTCAACAGACAGGTTGGTACAAAACACCCATTAAAGCTCCGCTTGCTTTTGTTGGATATTTCACGATATTTTTTTTTTCAATTTGCCAAAAATTCTAACCGGACACCTCTCTCTATCTATCTCTCTCTCTTTCTATCTATCTCTCTCTATCCATCTATCTATCTCACTCTTTCTCTCTCTCTATCTGTCTCTCTCTCGGTCTATCTGTCTGTCTCTCTCTCTCTATCTCTCTCTGTCTATCTGTCTTTCTCTCTCTATCTCTCTTTGTCTCCCTCTGACTCTCTCTCTCTGACTCTCTGTCTCTGTCTCTGTCTCTCTCTCTCTCTCTCTCTCTCTCTCTCTCTCTCTCTCTCTCTCTCTCTCTCTCTCTCTCTCTCTCTCTCTCTCTCTCTCTCTTCTTACAAACGATTTTTTCTTTGGTCGTAGGAACCGATACATTACTTTGAGGGAGTTGATAATTATAGTCAAAACTAGGGCAGCCATAATGCCTGGCAAATCTAGAGCTGGTATTTGAAACTCTGAAATTCGGAAAACGGATTGGAATTACTAACTTTAGGTTACGGACAATATTTAGGCTTTTAAGAATTTGCGGTTTAAAGAACCACGTTTTGATCGAGTCGATAATTGCAAGATCTTGTCCTTTGCTTAAAAATTTCAACAAGATAACTCGTGTAATGAAGATTGTGTGAACTGTCTTGACAATCAAAGAATGATCTCTCAATTGACAAGACAATATTCAGCCCTCTCTTACTTAAAACAAAAAAATGACGTTTTTACATTTTCATGTCAGAAATGACTAGCGGCTGTACAACCTTTTTTTTTTTTTTTTACAAAGGTTTCAAAATGCTTCGGCAGCAAAGGTCTGCTATGCACTGCTAATATTGGATATCCATCCGCTGCGAATAATGAATATTCACGATTGCCATATCAGGCCTTATGTATAATGTAACACTTCTAGGTTTTTTCATGGATAACATCATCATCATCATTCAATCTGTAAGCTGATTGGTCACTTCGATGGAAATAATGGGGAACATGATGGGATGTTAAAGGGTTAATGTAACATTGAAGCTGATTTTAGCATATGATGTGAGTCTAAACAAAAGTTTGCGTAAGGCTGGTGATATTGGAATTCTCCCCCGTAACTTATGATCTCTCTGAGTTCATTCGTTGAGCAATAATATTTTTTTGAGGTGAGTATCTTTTAATAATGGCTCCGTATTGTGAGTTTTGCTGAGATTTATGGACAGACTTTTTCTATTTTGAGATGCATACTGGTTAAATTCCATGCAGGAAAAGCCGACATGGAGGCCGTAAATGAGTTCTAATGCAAAAAAATCTTACAGTGCAAAACAATCTGAAGCTTATTGAATATAATAGCCCTCAATGAACACGCTGGGGGTGAAATCCTAAAGACTTGGCTTTTCTCCCAGTTAACGGATTGAGCTGAACAAGCTGGACAGCACCCAAGAGTCAATGGACGCTCTTAGCTGGGAAACCCAACAGGTCAATAACCTGTTTTTTTAATACTTGCTTCTTATAAATAAAAACCGGGCGATTTTATTTTTCTCACTTTTTCCAGACGTTACTAAAACTTGAGGCTCTACCTTTTTTTTTTTTTAATCGAGGCAGAGACGCCTTTAATTTACGTTCCGAGTTTTTGTGTTCGGTGTGAGAAAAGGACAGAGTTAAAGATTCGCAAGATAAAATCTACGGAATCAGACCAAAATAGCGTACATAACTGTGGTGTTGCTATTTTAGATAAATAGCAAAGACGGAAGCGCCAGATTAAGTCTGTAGCATCCGGTGGCCGCCTCTGCGATTTACCTATTTATGGCTCTTGATATTGCATCCTTCCAACACAGCGACGTTTATGTAACGCTATATCTGTTGATGTATCGCATACACTTCCTATTCTAGGCCTTAATGAAGATCTCCTATTACATTCTCCATTTCGCGCTTGCGTTCTTTAAAACTTCTCCATTGCGTAGGCAGATTTTGTAACGATCGATAAACAAAGTAAAACAGGGCTGCAGCTTGACCAGCTTCATTTCAAGTTCACTTGCGAAAATCGTCACAATGCATATGATTGGGTCTAGTAATGCGATAACGTTCAACATCATAAGACAGAGCCGATAGCCAAAGTAATCAGTCTCGTTGTCAGGTGTTAATACTGTGATCTCAGTGAATTACAGACAATAATTATGCAACACAGAAACTGTACAGATCTTGATCTATGGCCTATGGACACACCAAAACTGTCACACTGCAGCAGTTTTCAATGACTAATGGTATCACGACATTTATCGATCTCATTGGGAGCCTTGGTCTACCATTAGCTTGTAACTGTATTTATTCGGACGCAGTGTCCTTCATCCTGTCGGTATTGGTTAGACAAACAAACGCGGCATTGGACAAATGACAGATTCGGCTTTGTTTTACTGAATTTCGTTATGATTTGAAGAAAAAGCTATCATGATTCCAGAAAATTTTGAAGTAAATGAACCTTTTCAAACTCTCTGTAACAAACTCTGTTTTTAACATAAAGGTCTAGTGTCGTTACACAGTTTTGGGTTGAAATGACCTGTCGGCCAATGCCCTCGTCATCTTGTGTTAATTTTATGACATGGTCATGGTCATGATTAGAAAAAAAGACAATAAAAGCACTTTGCTTACTCAATTTTTGTTTCAGACGTGTTTTTGGAAGCAATGAGATAATTCTGAAAGCCTAGACATGTTCTCATTCATCATCCCTCAAATCCGCTCCCTCTACTTCAGATCTGACATAATTTGTGAGTTTTAATGGCAGTCTCTAAGACCTGCCTCGCACCAGGAGTGCGGAGCAACGAAAAGGATCAAATTTTATCGCGTAACATGACTGCGAGAAATTGGCAATGCTACAAAAGTATAAAAAGAGAACAATATACTTCTGCTCTGACATGTTCCACATCAAAGGTCCTGTATTTTGAATTAATCTTTTGTTTGCATTTATGGATTTGTTATAATTTACACTTAATAAGCGTTGCTGCGATAAGCACAGTTCCTGTTAGTGTTGCTAGCTAGCTAGGTCTCGACCTTGCCCTAGGTTACTTTTCTACTCTGACAACTAGATAATGCTGTTATTCCTTGGATTGTTCATAGACCAATGCAATTAATGGCTGCATCTTAATTTGAGAATTGTGTGAGACTTTTAGACTTAACCTCAAAAGCAGGACGTCCTTCACGTAATGATTTGTCTTATTTTCATAACCTTGAAAAAAAAAGATAATATTTTTTTTCAAAATGTTACTGCTAGAGCTTATTGAGTTCTTAATGAGCCTGAATAAAAGAACAGAAACAATCAACAGATGCATCGAAGTTTCGATGGTCCGACACGCGTATAAAGCATATACTCCCCATAATTTCCCTATTTAAAAAAACTCACTGAAATGAATGCGATTCAAATATCCTTATACACTGAAATACCGTTTCGTAAGATGGCGTAACTAGGCATCCACGAGGAAAGTAATCAAGCAGAAGCGCCTTGCATTCGCATTTCGTATTAAATTTCAACAAAAGACCGCAACATCTGATTCATTTTCAACGGAAAAACATTATGCCAATGTTCTGAGAATTCTGAGGATCAACATCGATAAGTCCGGTTTAAAGGTTATTCTATTTTGCGGCAGGATCTAGAATCTAGATTTAGATCCAACTTTAAGCATTTATTTAGTTACGACTCTCTAGCGTGATCATGATGAAGCGTCTGCTTACCGCCAATGTGCAAAGAATGCGACGCAACAATAATTATTATTGGATGAATTGAAGAGGTTTCGGCGCTTTTCTGGTTTTTTTTTTTCTTTTTTTTTTTTTTTAATTTGATTTTTAACATATTTTCCTTTCTTATCTTACGATTAAAATCTGAAACTAACGTTTTACCTTGTGATGTGGGGGTAATAGACATCTCCTTTACGTATAGGTTATAACCCGGTTGTGACTTGATTAGATTATATTTAAGAAATTATATTTATATATATATATATATATATATATATATATATATATATATATATATATATATATATATATATATATATATATATATATATATATATATCCTTGAAGTCCTGTTTATATTATTGCTATTATAACATATCTCGTCAAAGCTGATTGTAATATTTTTGCTGAAGAGAGTAGCACATTGTTGCCTTAAGACCAGTCCTCACAATAAGAGATATGTCGGTCAGCTCTTTAAGCAGTGCTTTAAAGATAACGCACAACAAGTTTGTACCTGTCACATTTGATCTCAAAATCAATTTCTTTCATGGCTTTGAGAGAAAGAATCAAGATTCAAAAGAAAAAAAAAATCTTGCTCTTTCAAGAACTGCACGGAAATCCCCGCTCGTGTTTTAGAAATAAATCAGTGGTTGTTGCGATCAGATCTATTCAAACTTTTATCCTAGAGTTAAGAGCTGAAAAGACAAAGATCCGAACACGTCCACGAACTATTATCTGGACAGAATTCCTGAAGGAGAACGGCTGCAGATCAAAGGATAGAAGCTGTGCCAATCGACCATCTGGTTCTCTAAGTAGTCAACATACCTCAGCACATATGGCAGATATTGCTTCACAACAAACACAAGGCAGGAACTTCAGAAATCTCGTCAAATCAGATATATCAGGGATGAAATCGAACAGCATTGATATAATTTGAAGGAATACATCATAAATTTTATAATACAAAACAAGTTCGAAAAGAATATAACGATAACATAGTTCTGTTATCAATCTGAAATTGAAACAAATTAACCAGTGAGCGAGCCTTATAAAACCCATTTCTTCTTTATACGAGTGTATTTTTTGTAGCTTTCTTTTATCATTTAAATTTGATTCTTTATTAACTGCTGCAAGGTAGAAAAAAAGAAGATTAAAGAAGAAGCTTGAGAATGTTGAACGTTCTCCTCCTCTACCAGCCAACCTCTTCTTATAGATACCAAACGGTGCCAATACGTATAAAGCTTGACAGAAATCTCTAAGGAAATCTTTCCCAAAAACATATGAATAATTCAGTCTTCAAAACTATGAAGTTGGGTAAAAACCACCCCTTCTCCCCCCCTCCTCCCCCCACAAACACACACACCTTTTTTTAACCGCTGTCGCACAACCATTTCGAATTTCCATTTTCTCGTTGGGTTCTAAGTCTATATCTCTAGGGCTAATTCTTGGTTTGCAAGGACAGGCATGAATTAACTGTGGTAGTAAACGGATGTGCACTTCGTGCCACCGTCTTTACCTTGCTGGTTTTCCCAAGTTCAAAGTTTCTATTGCGCTTTATGGCTATTACTGTTGCTGGCGATCAAAGTGATTGTCTAATACAAATACATATTTAACAACAAATAGAGGAAAATAAAGAAACGGTAGGCTTTTTCCAGATTACAGCCATACTACAACATGACTATCGTCAACATGATTAATAATTTCTGAAGATTGTGATAATTCTTTCGCTATCTCTCACCAAGCGGTTGAAATACTCCTTCAGCCGCAAGCATATAAAACGAGACTACAGATCGATACATGCTTTGTTGTTGATATAGTATCTCCATAGCAACAATTTGATCTCAGTCTTTTCCGCATACCAAAACAGAGCCTCCGTCGGTCACGTCGGAACGTTAAAGATGCTGCCTTAAACTCACTTACAAAGGTATTGGGTTCGAACTCGCGTAGAAAAGCCCTGTGAATATTAAGGCGGAGACTCTAATTGCACACCTACAAACTCGCTACACAAACTATGGAAAGACAACAAACATGTCATTATAGCTTCGCCCACAACTACCTTAAGTAAAAGCCAAAACCAGAGTTTTATTCAGTTAATTTTAGCTTTTGACACCGAGCAGAAATATGCTATTCAATTTTGAAAGTAAAATTCTTTTCAGTTACACGCAAACGCTATCACATGAGCAATTCTAAGTGAAACATATTGCTTGGTCTTTAAGGATGCAACCATTTCAAAAGTATCAGATGTTCAAAATTTTATAATTTTCCTATGCATGTGCACAAGCCTGAATTGTGTGAATAACAACATTATCCAATGAATTAAATACATTCTTTATTTATTTTTGCAATAATTTTATCTCATAATCCATGTGAGATCATGAGAGTTGGAATGATTTCTCCGAGCTCCTGATTCACGGGATATCAGACCATACTGTGCTCTCTTAACCTTTATAAAGATCCTTTTTAACCCTTATGAGATGACTACGGATTATCGCAAAGTACTTGAAGGTGCACCACCATGTGGCAATTTTGAGTTGACCATTTCCTTCAACCTATGTAATAACGAATTTTTTTCAAAGGATCTTTAAATAGATTTGTCTTTCTCTAAACTAGTTAATTTAAATATTCTTGTTGCGCGTGTCAAAGTGAAGGCGCGCCAGAGATTGCTCCAGCTAGCAGAATCAACTACCGCCAAGCTTGTACAGCCTCTCGCTGGGTCCGAGATGTCGAAGCGCATTGTCGCACCGACATCCCCAGAATGCAATGAAGGAAAGCGATTTTTTTAATGCGGTAAGTTTGAAAACTTCATAGAATGTTACGGTGTCCTGATTGCATTGAAGATTCTGTGTACAGCTTTGAAAGGTTATGTCGTGTTGTTGTCTCTGCCATGTCCAAGTCAATGTCTAAAAGGAAATAGGCACACAACTCTATACTTACGGGACAGAAAGGAAATAACAAAACTATTATCAATTCAACATATAAACGTTTCCCTTTGTAAGCCTCGTCAGTTTTATGACAAAATCGTGAAGTATGTCTAAGTCAAAGCTCCTAACATAAGACAATAAAGAAGTGACTATCTTTTTTTTAATACACTCTCACTTGAAGAACGGCAGGCAGCTACATAGGAAGAGTTATGGGACCTGTCGGTTGGACTCAGACTAGAGATTTTACCCCAGATTCTCTATTCTTGACTTGCTATAAAATTCTAACATTCAGCTTCACTAGAAGAGCTGTTCCCCGGCCAAGCATTTTCCGAGAAGAATAAACAGATGAGAGGTTTTGAAAACAAAAGGGGGAGGAGTTGGGGCGAGAGGGGTGGGTGGGAATGGCACGTGTGAGCTGAGCTTATTATGAATATTGGAAAAAAAACAGTTATTTAATCCACAATTTTTGATTCGTTAATTTTCTTTACCTTTCAGCCTTCCAATTCTGTTTCTTATACCCTCCTTTGCATCCTCCGCTTTCAACACCTCCACCCCATTATGCCCTAAATTTTCTCCAATCCTCCCTCGATTTTTTTTCCTATGATATTTCACTCTTTGTATCATTCTCCCTCCTTCATCCCCTATTATTCCATGTTTCTGTCTCTGTCTGGGTATCTGTATGTCTGTGATTCTGTGATTCTATGTATCTATCTGTCTGTCTGTCTGTCTGTCTGTCTGTCTGTCTGTCTCTCTCTCTCTCTCTCTCTCTCTCTCTCTCTCTCTCTCTCTCTCTCTCTCTCTCTCTCTCTCTCTGTGTTTCCCGCTCTTTGTCTAGGTCTCTTTTTCTCTTTGTCTCTTTCCACTCACTCTCATTTTATCAATTATTGAGATAATCTCTTAACCACTCTTTATTTTTATCATGAAATCTTCTTCTGTTTACATTAATGCAGCAGTAAAAAATATATCATTTTTCAAATGAGTCAAAGAGAGAGAGAGAGAGAGAGAGAGAGAGAGAGAGAGAGAGAGAGAGAGAGAGAGAGAGAGAGAGAGAGAGAGAGAGAGAAGTAGCTTGATTTTGTAAAAAAATGTATGTTTAATAAAATTAGCGCTAGACGTCTAGCTACATGATTTCAAAAATTTAATTTAAAAAATTTTAAACACTTTTCGAAATCCTAAGCTTGAAATGCGCTCATGAAAAACAAGCGTAATTGAAACACGATTTCTGTGGATCTGTACAATGCCTACGATTGAGTATTATGTCTAGTTTTTCTCGACAGAGTAACACAAGCCATCAAGATGAGAAGATTTCATCCCATTCAATACCGATTTGTATTTTTTTAGGTAATTCTTAAGCGTTTTTTTACAGCCATCTTAACTGCTTCTCAAATAATCACCTCATGTTCTAGCTTTACTCGATATTTTATTCTCGTTTCTGTTTCTTTCCCATCTAAGTTCTCAGCATCACTTATCCATCTTTGAGTTTTAGTTTGTTATTACACTCATTCTCTCTCTCTCTCTCTCTCTCTCTCTCTCTCTCTCTCTCTCTCTCTCTCTCTCTCTCTCTCTCTTTCTATGTCTCTCTCTCTCTTTCTATGTCTCTCTCTCTTTCTATGTCTCTCTCTCTCTCTCTCTCTCTCTCTCTCTCTTTCTCTTTATATATCTCTTTTTCTATGTCTCTCTATCTCTCTCTTTCTATGTCTCTCTGTCTCTCTCTGTCTCTCTCACTCTTTCTCTGTCTCTGTCTCTGTCTCTGTCTCTCTCTCTCTCTCTCTCTCTCTCTCTCTCTCTATCTCCCTATCTATATCTATCTATCTATCAGTCTATCTCTCTCTCTCTCTCTCTCTCTCTCTCTCTCTCTTTTCTCTCTCTTTTATTCTTTACATCTTCCCATGAGCCCCATTTTCTCTACTGCTGGCACAACACTCCATTTGCATCTGTTCCTTATTCACAGCGTCATAAATGAGGCGTGCACTATCCAGACAGGAATAATAATATGAACAAAGCATCAGAGAACAAAGGATGAAGAAGATGGGTATCAGCGAAAGTGATAGAGTAAGAATAAAAAGTGAGGAACCCTTCGACAGCAAAACACAAGATTCTTTTCCAGAGAAGAATTATTATCATTTGTCACCGTAAAATTCCATTCTCGTACAGCAGCATTCTGAGATATTCAAGAGCTCAGCTTGCAACATTTTCGAAAACTGGCGGAAAATTTTGTCTCTGATATTATTTTTCGCCTTGAATTTCGATCGTTCAAATCTGTGTCACTGGCGTCATAGGCTGGCGACCAAGCATTGCCGTTTAGGAAAAAAAAGTGTCATTTTCTCGAGCTGGGTTCAATAGGTCTATGTGAAAACATTGATTATGTCTGCTGCATCTCGCAAGATAAGAATATACAGTCAACGATCAGTAGAGGACAGGCTGTCTTCTCAAAAATGTGTCTAGCGCCACAGATAGGTAATTTTAACTGCTTGTATGTTTAAATTCAACAGATAATCCAATTTAATTGACACGCTACATTCTAGTTCAGTCAACCATCATTCTTTTTTCCTGTGATTGACATGGTATATATAAGCGGATACAAGAAAGCTCTCATCCAAAAAGAAATGGGAATGAATGTGTATCATTTTATTTTCAACACAAGCAAAGGACGAAGCAGCAGTAAAAAAGAACAAAAAAAAAAAAAAAAAAAAAAAACTAATTGCGAAAATAAAGGTGAATTATTGTCTTTTATAATATTGGAGTGTTTTGTTTGAAGCTTCTTTCGAAACCAGCAGCAAATCATAGACAGTTAGGACAAAAGCGAAGAAAGAAAAGAGCACTCTCAGGTTTCCTTAAAGCCCCACAAAAATTACGATTTAAAAAAGTAGGGAAACGAAACAAACAATAATATAAAAAGAATGAAAGATCGAGGGGAAAAAAAGGAATGCCCAAGACAAAAGCCAGAACAAAACTTTATGTGAACCATTTAAGTTCTGTAAATCCTAGAGGAGAGATTTAAGCCTGGGGAAAGAATATTGTGTAGCCGAGTTTGCTAAAGAAACAGGAAAAGAACCAGAAATGTTGACATTAATTTTCCTCGACTCGAAACCCGATTTTCTCTGTCCAATGTGCGATAGCTTTCTCGCCCGTCTGATACCCTAGAAAGAAAATATTCTTTAACACCGTGAAAGTTAAACCGAAACGGCAAAAATATTTCAAAGAATCAAATTAAAAACAACCACATCCGCTAGAGCTCTACGTTGCCAATTCAGAGACATCAATATTGCATTTCCATATTGAGGGGAAAAAATCATTTGCGCTTAAAACAGAAACAAATAAACAAGACACGATTTCGTATTTGTTTGTGCATCCATATCTAAGGATTCCGAATACATGGAGAGCGTCTTCTCTGATATTCATTCTCAGCATGTTTTCTTTTTTTTTTTTTAATAAGTTTTAAAAAAATCTAGAGCAAAATGTAAACACAATCGACTCAGGTGTGTTTGGAATGTGTTTTCAAAAGCGCTGATGCGTGGTTTCGAACAGTTTTATAAGCCACTTTCTTTATTTTTAAAGTAATGAAATTAATATTTCCGTGGCACACGCGAAATAAACACAAATGGATAATTTTTTAACAAATTTCTATGAAATCTGAAGTTTTTAAGTCTAGGTCAGATATGTTGAGTTTTATGCGAGAAAAATGTCACTAGACCGTGTCTTGTTAGGAGAAAGACAATCGGAGGACGAGAAATTATTTTAAAACTGACCCTAGTGATGCTAAAAGCAAAACAAGGATGAAAAAAGGTTAGCTAAGTGTCTTGTATTTTTGTTAAAGTTCTTTTAAAGCGGGGGAATTATCAGTTTTCAATTGAATATGTAAACTTTTAGTACTCTTTGAAAAATTGAATAGAACTACCGTATCCAGAAGTTCGTATTACCGATATAAGTAAAGAGCAAATATTATAGACCGAAGATAGAAATTTTAGAATCGTCATTACGTTAAAAGACAAACACATACAGACGAACTCAAATAATGATTGATAGAAAGTCAAGAGCTGGGACAAGATCTCATGAAATTAACGAGTGAGGAAATGAAGAAATTAATGATATAATGCAAAAAAACAACAACATATATATATAGGAAATCATGTGCAGAAAAAGAGAGGAGTTATAGTGCCGTGACGGCCAGAGACCAGATGCGGAGGGATACACTCTGCAATGGATACACGTCAAGCAACATACAACTTTATAAGAAACTTCTCATGACTTTTCTACTGTGAACAAATATTATTTAAAATCGTGTCATGCGTATGTATTTAGTAGTTACCAAACGCAGCTCCTTATTTCAGTTTTTAGCATACTAATTTTTGTACACGCAAGCAACACCTAGGTCCCCGCGGCTCATCTGCATCTCGAGTTTTTCTTTTACATATCTCTTGACTTGCATTTATATGTATATACATTTTATTCAAGCTTAAGTTCTATAAAGATAAATCAGGATAGATTCAAAATAAGCAAAAAAAAAAGTTTAAGAAAGCAAGAGAAGACATCATGAAATCATATCCCCAGTTCTAATACCAGCACAGTGAAATTAATTAACCTAGATATTGTAACCAACACGTGTATTGGTTTTAGCGTGAAGAAACTCTAGACTAGGCTGAATATTTCGCATTATTTCTGAAAAAAAAAAAACAAAAGCAAAAGAACTTCTTCACACCAAGGCACGAAACAGCAGTCATTTGGACACTTTGTCAAGACGTTTTACCATGCATAATTGATAACTTTGGGGAAATTTCAAGACCGTTTTCAGCACGTAAAGATAAGATGTTTCTTGAGTATTTACATTATTGGGTTTTATCATAGTTGTAGGCTAGATCTCTGTACTTCATTTGAATAGATGTTGATGTTAATAAAGAAAAAAAATCATTGCATGGTGATTGTTTCAAACAGCCACAGAAAAGCAAAGACTTGATTAATGTCAAGAGGTAACAAGGCGCAGATTGGCTTCACGCTGGTTTAAGGGGAAAAAAAGAAATAAGGACTTAATGGAGATTAAAATTGGGGGACAAAGAAACATCGAGCCGTTGAAAAAGCTCTCACAGAGAGAGAGAGAGAGAGAGAGAGAGAGAGAGAGAGAGTGAGTGAGAGAGAGAAAGAGAGACAGACAGACAGAGAGCATTAACGATAAATTGAACAGGAGACTGATACTGATGAAGACATTCGGGACGAGGGAAAAATGTTACACAGAATGTAGACTCAGCTAAAATGATAATAACAAAGAAATCGCTCAGTATGGGATGATTGTGAGCACTAAATAGTGTTTCAGAATGTTCAAAGTGATGCAGAATGGGTCTAGTTGCGTCGATAAATGTTAAGAACTGATTTATAACATAATATATTAATGTCAAATACATCCGCACACAATACAGAACACATTACGGACTAAAATATTGATGTTTGTGCTGAGTTCGGCGCTTTATCATGCGCTCTTTTTTATGATTACACAAAAATTCTAGCATGAAAAATACGCTACGACAGATATGCAGGATTACAAAATAACAGCCTTTGATCTCACAACGATCACGGGACCAGCTGCAGATCTATAAATTAATGATTGCCTCTAGGGATCTAGATTGGAGGTCGCCCAGGCCAGGAGCGTGGCTGGAAGCTCGCCTCGTGAATATATAATGGTAATAATTGAGGTGTAAATTTGGAATGATTATTTCAGTTAATGGTAGAAACTTCATGTTCAGATTAGGACGGCATCGAGTTGGAATGATAATATTGCCCGCAAGATATAAACCATTACCCCAGCTAATCGCTGAAATGCTAAAACGCGTCCCGTGCGCTCAGTCGTCAACACATTTTTTTTTTTTTTTGCTTTTCAGTTTGATCATCCATTCCTTGTCATCCATATCTCTCTCTCTCTCTCTCTCTCTCTCTCTCTCTCTCTCTCACACACACACACACACACACAAATACTTCCGTTAGGCTGCCAGTCTGTCAGTCTGTCTGTCTGACTGTCTGTCTGTCTGTCTGTCTGTCTGTCTCTCCCTCTCTCTCTTTCTTTCCCTCACCCTGTATCTGTCTTCCTCGATTTCTAGCTCTCTCGGCCCTGTCTCTCACTTGACTGTTTTTTATTTATCATTCTGTCTAGCGGTAATCATCTATCCCTCTGTTTATCTAATATTTTGTAGTTTGCTTGTTGTTTTTTTTAATATGCCTCAATATTAATTTATTTTCTTACCCATGCGTTTAACCTTTATCGATAAAAGTAACTATCTGCCTTTATATTCTTTTTTTCTGATTACCTTCCCTGTTTCCACATGAAAATAAAAGCTTTTTAAAAAGGATTTCAGCATTAGTTTACTTTAATGTTTGAATGCAATGCGTATTTGCACAAACGTTCAAAATAAAGTCGTGGTTATCATTGAAAAACATTTTTTTTTTATGGATTAAAGTGCATTTAAAAATCTAAAAAAGCACAACATCGATAGATGGACATCAAACTTCCTCCATTCCAGATCCACATTGTTTGATATTATCTTAGATTTTACTAGATCTGCTATAATTTGTTACTGCAGCAATTTTTTTCGTATACTAAAGACAAAGAACAGTCAGCAGCAGTCTGAAATTATTGTGGTCGGGTTTACTTAGATTTCGTATAAATCAGTCACAGATGACAAGCATCAGTTCTCATGTTTTAGTTTATCGATTGATAAGAAGAAGACTCAGGAATTATTGCAGTTAGAACTTAAATTACTTATAGAACAGAAAGAAAACGAGAGAAAGAAAAAGAGAGAGAGAGAGAGAGAGAGAGAGAGAGAGAGAGAGAGAGAGAGAGAGAGAGAGAGAGAGAGAGAGAGCAGAGGGCTAGAGAAGCACAACCAAGGAGAAAGTGATAAAAAAAATTACGAAAATAATGTACAGTTAAATGACGTAAAAGAAAATAATTCAAAAAGCATGAAATTGCAGAGGGAAAACTATTTCTAGCTGTGTAATGACATGGCTTCAATTTTAAATGACACTCTTCATGCGTCCTCTCCAAACTCGAACACATGGAGAAAAAATAAAAACAAAAAGCAACCTTATATGCCATCGAGTCAAATAGGCAAGGTGTTTTAAAAAGTATTGCGCATTAGAATTGATTTTTCCCGATGTTAAAATATTTATGGCCATTAAAATCGCTCATGCTTTTCAGAAGAACTGCTCTCATTGGTTGTTCAGCAAATGGATAAGAAATTAAATCATCCTCAAACAGAGTAATATTTAATAGGTGCTTGTTAAAAACAATCGCTGAAGGTTTCTGCATGAAGCGCTCTGCAAATAAAATATAAATTTTTGGTTTACTCAGTCGTCGAATTCACGTTCAAATTCTAATAGGTTTCTTTAAATAGAGATATAGATATATAAAGAAGTAGATAGAAAAATGGTCAGACATGCATGTAGACAAAAAGAAAGGGTTTTGAAAAGCTTCATACGTAGAAAATAATATACATAGTGACAATCGTGAATGCATAATTATAACCAGCATTGGAATAAAATAGATAATGATGACGCAAGGAAGCAGATCGTTCGCTTAATTTTCAATATAAATAGTGAAATGAATCTACTCTTCCTCTTTGGCACATAAGTTATAGATCCACAGAAAAATAAAACATGTGAAGCAACATGCATTTCTCATGCTCACTGCGCATGCTCCATGTCTTCATTTACTTCTAGTTCCCATAACCAGCTCTAGTGACAGCCCAGAAGTGATATTTCTAAACGCACTCTTTATATCTTCCTCCGCCACTCTCTCTCTCTCTCTCTCTCTCTCTCTCTCTCTCTCTCTCTCTCTCTCTCTCTCTCTCTCTCTCTGTCGGTGTGTGTGTGTCTCAGTCTCAGTCTCTGTCTCTGTTCCTGTCTCCGTCTCTCTCTTTCTCTCTCCCTCTCTCTCTTTCTCCCCTCTCTCCCCCCTAAATCCCTCCTTTTTTTCCTCCCTCCCGAATGTGTACGCACACACGCCTCTTTTGCCACAGCCATCACTCATACCGTGGGTCTGGATGTCAATTGCATGTCAAAGATGGTGTCACGAAGCTTTTACATCGTCAGCATCCAGCCCGGAATATAATTATACCCTGTGATTACCACGTCTCAACAGGCTCACAGATTCTCTTACTTGTTTCCCAATGTCAGCAGTGAGAGTGTTTTTATAGAACGTGCGCGAAACAGAGATCGACACATCCATTGTATATTGTGGGGTTGAAGAGAACCAACAAGAATAAATAGAGAGATTTATATATATATATATATATATATATATATATATATATATATATAAAAATAATAGACAGAGAGAGAGAGAGAGAGAGAGAGAGAGAGAGAGAGAGAGAGAGAGAGAGAGAGAGAGAGAGAGAGAGAGAGAGAGAGAGGAGCGCGGAAAGCAATGTCGATTTTTCCCCTCCAAATACTGTTTGCAAGTGATCGTGATTGAAAAAAATAGACTTCAAAATGTCATGCAACTGAACATTTAGCATTCAAACCCACAACATGCAATCATGTCATCTTATTCGAAGCCTTTTCTTTTTTGTATTCTGCAGGGTACTTTTTGTTTGTAAATGTTTGTATGAATAATGCAGAATTTCAGAATTTTTTAAAAGATTGCGATACCACTAAGTTGTCTGGTATATAGCACAGATTTTGCTAAGGTATGCACCACTGGAGACCATTGTCAAATATTAGTTTTAAAATAAGCTTACTTTGTTGTAACTTTAAAAACACAGTGGGTTCCAGTATAAAAAAATACAAGACATTAATGGGTTTATTACAAAACCAGCGAATCTCAAACAGCTACAGTTAGAAAGAAAGAACAGTTTGCCATGAGAGTGGAGTAAACTCTCAGCACCTTGATGTTGCTAACAGTACATTCTTTCTACAGCTTCGAAAATCTTTTAATGAGCTTCCTGTATTTCATCTTCATTATTCCTTCTGCCAGTCGGCTTTTCTCTCTTTCTCTTTGTCTGCCTGTCTACCTGTCTGTTTCTCTTTCGGTCTGTCTGTCTGTTTCTCTTTCGGTCGGTCTGTCTGTCTGTCTGTCTGTCTGTCTGTCTGTCTGTCTGTCTGTCTGTCTGCCTGTCTCTGTCTGTCTGTCTGTTTGTCTCTCTCTCTCTCTCTCTCTCTCTCTCTCTCTCTCTCTCTCTCTCTCTCTCTCTCTCTCTCTCTCTCTCTCTCTCTCTCTTTAAATCTCGGAATTATCGGAATGATAACTATATTTTAAACTACTCATTAATTAAAAATGCCCAACCAACTATACTGATTTATATAAACATGAAAGAATTTAAAAGTGGTTATAAAAATGATAAGAATTAAGATAACAATAATATTAACATTATCATCATCACCATCATCATCATCATCATCATCATCATAATAATAATAATAATAATAATAATAATAATAATAATAATAATAATAATAATAATAATATAACAATGACAATAACAACAACAACAACAACAACAACAACAACAACAACAACAACAACAACAACAACAACAACAACAACAACAACAACAACAATAATAATAATAATAATAATAATAATAATAATAATAATAATAATAATAATAATAATAATAAGAAGAAGAAGAAGAAGAAGAAGAAGAAGAAGAAGAAGAAGAAGAAGAAGAAGAAGAAGAAGAAGAAGAAGAAGAAGAAGAAGAAGAAGTTGAATCGTGAACGTCATGACATCGATGCACTGTCTTCCTTGTCTCTCCCACTTGTAGTGCCAGATTCCCATACCCTTTTTAACCTGCTTAACTGCCTAATGCTGTCACACTAAGTCTGTAAGTGTTTGCACTTTACCGTATAGCATAAAGCAAATATGAATGGAATCAGAATGCGAGTCTATTATTGAACGTATGGGCAGGGATTTATCTAAGAGGGCTCGAAGTTCTCTGAGTGTGGAACTGGGGAAATTACAGGTATAAACCCATTACTGATAATCCTCTATTCTCATGATTAATTTCTTCCTTGTCTGTTTAGTTTGTTTTATTCCGTGTGGCTCACAGCGTATCAGACACTCCTACTCTTGGCGGAACTGTTGAAAGATCCAGAATCATCTTGACCCTCCTATGGCTGTGTGGGTTTGACCCGATAGGTATGGGCATGTTAACATTAACAACAGGTCAAAGACTAGGGTATCAGTTTGATGGTAATAGTAGGACCGTTATTACCTTTATTAAATAAAATTGTATATGACACCAAGGAAAACACGTAATGAGAGGTCAGTGCTAACTTTGTAATGGTGAGGGGCGGATAGAGAGAAAGAGAATGGAGAACAGTCCCAGCTTGACAGTCTAAACAAGTAATGAGAGGTCAGTGCTAACTTTGTAATGGTGAGGGGCGGATAGAGAGAAAGAGAGTGGAGAAGAATCCCAGCTTGACAGTCTACACAAGTGATGAGAGGTCAGTGCTAACTTTGTAATGGTGAGGGGCGGATAGAGAGAAAGAGAGTGGAGAAGGGTCCTAGCTTGACAGTCTAAACAATGACAGACGGTTGTCACTCCCAGATCGTCCGATTATTTCCCTTTGCTTTTAGACTTTTTTTTATGTTTTAATCTAGAAAACACTCTCCAGAAAGAATATGGAGCAATGAGATACACATATGACATTTTCTTTATCTCTAGAAATGCGATTGGTCACCTTTTGAGATTGCGTTAAAGCACAGTTCAACTATAGCAATCCATTATGAGCAGATATCTTGTTTTAGCTTCTGTTATAAAACTTAAAGAAAGGTGGGGATTAAGGTTAAGGGAGTGAAAATTGCTTGCTATCATACTTCATAAAGTTCCTACAAGAAAAAAATATCAAAATGGGTGCAAGTTTTCATGAAAAACAAGCCTCTGTAAAGTTACGCAGAACTAGACAGATTTATAAAGAGCTTTCTCTATGTCCACAGCGGGGAGTCGTGGGTGTGACCTGTAACCACTGACCTCTGAATCTCTTAAAAAGATATTCCCCGAAATGTTCTATGACCAGAAGTCCAAAAACTCTTCATTTTTTTTTTTTGCTTTTAAAGGTAAATAGACTCTGAGGACGTTGCCTGCCTAAATAATGTCTTTAAAAACCCTGCAAAGTTTGCACCGGAAATACATAAGCTGCTTACGCTAAAGTTATTTCATGACATTGCATGATTTATTTGATCATTATAGGGAATAGGAAGGATATACAAAATTTTTAGATAAAAAGATCCAGTAAAAATAGTTGACCGCCCTTTCTATTTGTTTTCTCGAGAGTCTTATTACTTGGAGAGAAAGCCAAAGGCCAACTTAATATTATTTAGCAGCGTCAGCTACTTCATCAACGGAACATAACGTTATATTTTTTATTGCAACAGAGCTATCAAGTTTTCCAAAGGCCCTTGCATGCTTTTCAAATTATTTCACAACCAGAGGACGAGAGGGATCCCATGATTGAGCTTATGATTTTGTAACAATGCATTAATATTCACGAGTCGTCTGTCAAGAAAATACAATAAACATCACAAATTATGGTTTCCCTAGCATGATAAATTCCATCACGTTTTGACTTTATGAAAAATGCGACTTGTTCGAGTGCAGTTCTCGCGAGTGTCACGTTTCTGCATCATAAGGTATTAATTAACATGAAAATGTCATTGCCGTAACAAGGAATTTGAATTGTGAAACCTGCACAAACCGAATTAACCTTTTTAAAGAAGACAGCTCGCTTTTACTGTAGCATCAACGTGCCAACACATTATGTAATTCTTGCCAAAGCTTTTGAAACACGCAAATTTTAGATACACAATTAATAAAAATATTTTGATTCAGTCCCATAAAAGACGCATTTTCTCTTTCAGAAACGATTAAATATTTTTCATCAGTGTTTTGCAGCTAAAAAATACATCAAGTAAATAAAAGAAACCTTTCAAGAGGCTATATCATCAATCAGAAAAAAAAGTCGACAAAATTTCGTTTTCTAAATCTTATCAAGTTTTGAACAACAGGTATTCACAATAAAAGTGTTGTTATTGTTAAGAGAGTCTAATACTCCAAAACCCAGTGACAAAAACAATAACTCTTTATTCTTGTGACATATTTCTCCTTTTAAAATATTTTAGTCCCAATCTCGGATGACGTATTACTAACATTAAGCAGCTACAATTTCAGTTTTTCTAATTTATAAAGAATGGCTGTTTACTGTCAGCCACAAAGAAGAAAATGATAAATGAAATTTTTTTCTGTAATCAAATTAGACACACATCTAGCTTCTTGATCTTGTCACAAAATTGAAATAAACTTTAAAAGTTAAAGTTATCGATAGTGATCCATATAACAACTCCCAAGAATACTGGCATAGTTTTTCCGTTAAAAAAGAATCATATTTGCTAAAGTTGATTGAGAATGAGAATACAGAAGTGCTAGACCCTACTGCTGGATTACGGCATCCCTTCCCTCATTGTGGATGCCCAGTTGCGGCATCTTATGCCATGACATTTCAGTGGATAAACATAGTTTAATAACATGATGTCAGAACCGAACTGCCATTCAGGTCTGGGTTGAAAATAGGAGGCTCTGTAGCTTTGGAAATTTGACAAGCAACATTTGATTTAAGGGACAGATAACTAGAATACGAGCAGATTGAGACCTAGATTGTTCGTTTGTTACGGATTTATAACACCGCTTTTCCGAAATAAAGAAAACTCTCGGGAGTTAGAAATTCTTCAGGCTTACAAGGATTTACAAACACGAATAGCACTGACCAAAGAACTGATATGTGGCAGACCAGTATGGTATTAGATCTGACAACAGCTCAACAGACGTAGGTCTTTATGGAAAATCAGTTTATTCTGTACTTTCCAAACGAATTTTAAAATTCTTTTGAACGTTTATTAGAAGGCTCAGGTGTCTAAAGGTGCATTAACTTGCAGGAATTCTTAGCAGCGCATTTATTTACATCTACGTGATAATAAATGTTTAAAAGAATCTATAAATAGATTTGAATTTTATAAAACTAACTAAAACAATATTCTTTTGAAGGTAACATTTGCATGTGAACGCGGCTCCAGTTAAAAGAGGTTTGGTATATAAATTTATCTATTTTATTATATTTTTTTTTAACCGAAAACATATGTTTAGAAGTAAAAACAATACCTCCAGACCCTGATTGTTTTAAGCCTTTTGAGATTTGAAATTCCGAAAGGCTTCACATAATGTAAACGAGTATAAGAACATAGGATGAAGAAACCAGTCAGCGACTGGTTAGACGATGGGGCTGAAAGAAAACTGAAGCATGAAAAGACAGAGTGATGGGAGGAGGAGGAAGAAAAAAAAAATTGTAATAATGTTTGACTAACACAGTCATGGTTTTGATCTATTTTTTTTTATTTTCGAAATTTATCATTACCCAAAAGATCTGTAAAACTGGGATAACTGGTTGTACTTGTGATTTATTTTATTTTCATTCTATTAAATTGATGTGTATGCAAGCATAGAGTGGAAAAAATAGCATAGTATTGATTAACAGGCCGCTTTATTTCAAAAGTAAAAAAAATAAACAGGAAAAAAGTCTTTAAAAAAGGGAGAAAGAAAGAAAAATAGAGAAAATTTATATTTTCCATTCGTAGAAATGGGCGGACAAATGACTTGATTGTGCTGCTTCTAACGGAATTTTGTTTGTTTAACATTTTGCTTGTATGTTGAAAGCTGATAATGCATTTGTTAACTTTCTGGATGTATGTCTGTTAGAACTCATCGTGTTGCCAGTGGTGATGGCTTTGATGCCGTTGTTGATTTACTTAATTTTGCAGTTGCTGTTGATTTCTAAGCTGCCTAGTATTGTAATAAAATTGCGATGATGATGATGATGATGGTGGTGGTGGTGGTGGCGGTGGTGGTGGTGGTGATCACGATGATTGTAATGATGAAGCCAGCTCTAATAATAATTGAGGATGAGCCAAAAACACAAACACAGACAAACAAATGGGCAAGAGGAATAGTTCCAAACGCATTCACTGTGTGTGTATGTATGTGCCTCTGTTGATTTTCCTCATTTCGAACAAGGCAATCAAGATGTTTTACCTCTGCTTTTTCAATATTGTCGTGTCCAAGAACAACAGAGCACTAAACATGAGATTCATAAAAATTCGAGTCCCAAACGCACCGAAACAACAAAGAATATAAGCTTCCTTTGGAATATAATTCGTCTGACGTCACCAATCAAGGTTGATGTGGATATATTTTGTTATTTTTCATATGGAAACACTCACCTCAGGTACGCCTGTGGATTGTTTACTCTCCATGACGTCATGCTCTCAGCTCTTGTTGAAAACCATTGAGGACATTCTATTAGACGGGCTCAGCCGCTCAAGAAGAAAAATGTCTGGAAATCTGGAGAGAGAGAGAGAGGAACAAAGCTTGAGAAGAACTATACCGACGTTATTAGAGCCAGAGAGAGTGCTCGTATTTGCTAACAGGAGAGGCTATTATCGTTCTGGAGAATCACGATAACGACAGCTTGATTGGTCTCCTGTCGGTATAACCTATTTTGTCGGAAGATAATCTAAGGTTTCTCTTTATATGTCTCGACATTAGCAAGAGTGTCATCAACTCTTCTGAAACTTGGTTCACTTGTCAATCTAAAGCTATCCCTCAGCCTCCTAGAGATTTGACTCTAAACCTGTTCTAGTGACTTCCTCGAGTCAAATGTTTGATCAGAACCTCGGTTTTGCTAGGGTAGAGTGCCTACGCGAAAATGATTCAATTTGCACATTCAATCAAACAATGGATGAGGTAAGGCCTTATTGAGTCGTACCTACCCTGTCAAAAGAAGATTGTTTGAAAGACCACAGTGCTTAGTGAAGGCATTACATTATACATTCAATCAATGCATTACATTATACATTCAATCAATCACCCGTCCATGTTTCTGGATACGAATTAACAAAACAGGACTTTTTTCATCAATTCTTTCATCAAAAATAATCATCGTAATGTCACCCAAGGCAAAGAATGACAAGTCGGTCCAAATCGAAATTATCTGTCTAGTAACTATATACACTCTCTGCTACTATCTCCTTGCGCTAACCATAGTCTCAAACTCATTGCTGTGATAGGGACGTTTCTTCTTTGAGGGTTGTTTTTTTTTTTTCGTAAAAATTAACGTCACCTAAGTTTCTCGAACAATCTTGCAAGGTTCTAGTAACACATCCTTATCTCAGATATATGCAAGGAGATCTCTGATTCTTTTGGCGAGCCAATGTACTGTCTTGTCATTCTTGTGTATTCGATGTCACAGCGCCTTACAACTCAGACAAGCGATTACCGTAGACTGGGGCATATGAAAACACCCTATAAATCAATGAATAGGTCTCATCACACGACTATGTTAGGATTTACTCTTGAAGCAAATGCTCAGACCATTGCAAAGACTTGATTTAGCTATAATGTATGAGGTTCATAAGAAAACGGATAAAACAAAAGATAAATCGATCAAGTTATCTTCACTCTTGTGCGAGAAGATGGTGTGTCACCAAAAGGTGCCCTATTATTATATCAATAGTTAGAAGAAACTGGTGTTAGGTAGTCTCTATTATAAGGTAGCCTTCGATATAAGGCAACGAAATTTTGATTGCGCTGTACTGCAGAAAGCGTTGATTTAAAGAAAAAACTTTCACTGTTAATATTGTGGAAAAAAGAAACTCGCTTCACCATGCGAGAAGTTATTCTTAACCCTAAGTTTAGTTCTTGAAGTACCAATGAGTTTTTTTCAGAGGAGACAATCAACACAGAAAATCAGCTAATACCGAATCTATTTAAAGATCTTCTTGAAAGTTTTTGTAAAGTTGTATTTATTCCCGCAAAAAAGCCTAAAGGTGCAATGCTTATTGGGATTTACTGGAACCTGTTTGGAGATGAAAAATTAAAGGCATCAATAATTATTTTGATATTACAAAATTAGCTGACTCTTCTTATTGGCTTCAGTTGGGAGAAAAGGTGTGATGTCATTGGTGTCATCAGTGCTTCCAAGCAATCTGAGATCAGTAGAGAGGACGTCAAACGTTATGTCACAACAAAAGGTGTGATGTCATTGGTGTCATCAGTGCTTCCAAGCAATCTGAGATCAGTAGAGAGGACGTCAAACGTTATGTCACAACAAAAGGTGTGATGTCATTGGTGTCATCAGTGCTTCCAAGCAATCTGAGATCAGTAGAGAGGACGTCAAACGTTATGTCACAACAAAGAACGCCTATTACAAACATTTTTCAGTCATATATAATTATTGTTAACACACCTAGGGCAATCCTAGTGTTAAGGGGCAATGAATGATGAATCTTGATAACTAGAATATATATAGTATATAATATGTATATATAGTATAGTATATATGTATATATGGGTGTTATTTGGGGAGTGAATCATATGTAGAGAATGTTTTTGCTGAACCTGCTCCGACCCATGGATCAGGTTGATCTGACCCACATGTATTCATATATTTTGAAAGAACCGTGGTCGTATCGATCACCATGCCATGCTTTGTTCTGTCAGATAAAAGAAGTTGGAACTTTTTTTCTCAGTTTTACTAATAGTTCAGAGATCTGTTACGGTTGAGACATAGCGTGGTGAGATACCGTAGACAGCAGTCTGCGCTAGTTGAGTACAGCAAGATTGATTAAATGGCTGATTGATTTACTGAGGTAATCGGATGTTTTTACTAGCACACCAACTCGCAGAACTATAAATATGAAGACTTAAACCTATCTATCCATGATTGAGTGGCTCAAATCCTCTTGCAGATTGCACGGCGGGCTTTTTAACTTTTAACCACTTGATGCCGTCAAAGAAAGACAAGAAAGACAAAAAGCACCTGTTGAAGCACAATCAAAATATACTAAGTTTATGACAAGCTAATAGCAAGGTGAGAGGGCTCGTTTTTCCTTACATAGAGAGTTGCACAGAGTTATACACCAGACATGTCTTGATCTCCTCAGCCAACATGGGTGAGCACAGAACCTACAGTTATCATCTCTCTTCGGCCGCTATCAGCAACTTCCCGTGTGTGTTGCTCACGGAATATAACACCAATGGAGAGGAAGATTGTCTCTTGTATGAGAACACGATCGGCTTAGCTCAGATAAATTTCATTTTGTTTATAACTTAAAATACGCATCGATAGGATCAAGTTAACGCTATTTTCTCTCCTACAATATTTTATAACTAATTTATATTAAAAAAAAGGTCCTCTCAAACTATGAAGATCGCTATTAATGACATTCGGTAGGTATAACTAGTATTTACTTATCATATTTATATAAGAAACTCAAAAGTAACTTTTTGAAATAGCAAATGCTATTGCAGCAACAAAAGCATTACTATAAAATGTGGAAGTAGAAGCTGCAGCAGTCTTTAGTAGTAGTAGTAGTAGTAGTAGTAGTAGTAGTAGTAGTAGTAGTAGTAGTAGTAGTAGTATGGATACAGATATAATTATATATATATATATAGAGAGAGATAGAGAGAGAGAGAGAGAGAGAGAGAGAGAGAGAGAGAGAGAGAGAGAGAGAGAGAGAGAGAGAGAGAGAGAGAGAGAGAGAGAGAGAGAGAGAGAGAGAGAGAGAGAGAGAGAGAGAGAGAGAGAGAGAGAGATTTTGCACATCGATATGAAATATCCTTAGAATTTGACGTTCCCTGACCCGCATATTTTGTAACAGCCTTCTTTTACTTTCACACGGCAAATAACCTGATGTAGATCCTTACACTATAAACTAGTCGCCTTGCTGCAAGTCTAACTGCGAACATAGCTCTAAGGTTTGCTTTTTGTTTTTCATTCATCAGCTTTAACCAGGTAAGCTTTTCCTCTACCTGATCCAATCTGCTTACCTCAGGTTTTTCTGCGAGAAAGCCGTTTTACTAAGTTCTTGAAAAAAAAAAAAAAAAAGAAAAAAATCATTCCTGTGCAAATTAGTGCGTGATCTCGACTGGCCGCACTTTATTTCGTTCATATCTGTTCAGTCCGGACGGATTAGTGGATGAAAATAGTAGGCCTGCTTAAGCTTTTTACTTCGAGCTTCTTCTTATGTCAGTTCTTCTTCGACTTATCATTTATGAACCTGACGCCTTAAAAAAAAATAAAGATTTATTTACTTTGTATATTAGAGTGGTGTGAACGCCCAGCTTAAGGTTGGTGTGGGCACTCTTCAGCAAGGTCAGTGTGTCTCGAACCTCGGCACATTTGCTGATATTATACGACAGAAGAGATGAATAATTCATTGTCATGAAGGGTATAGTGGAACAGCTAGAGATGATAACGTAATAGAAGCACAAGAGGGGCGATGACAACCTTGTGGGCAATACTATCGATTTACACAGAGCGGTTATTTACTCAGGCTTTGGTCCCATCTGATCGACAAAATGACCTGGAAGATAGAAGCTAATGCAAGCGAAAATAAGAGATTTTGTACAAGGGTTAGCCATGAAAGAGCGTTGAGTTCGATCTCCATTAATTTGTCAGAACGTTCGGGCAATAGGCTGAACAACAGATCTGTACCTACAACCAAGTGTGGTTGTTGAGGAAATGACTACTTGCTCTCCAATAGTACCTGTTGAATAGTAGCACTATAGCTGAATCAAGTCTGTGAGAGCCGCGGTCACTCTGTGACAGCCTGGAGGATCTGCTGTCCATTACATCTAGCATCGAACAGGCTAGAGTGCGGTCACTTGAACCACTGAGAGGGATCAGAGACATTGGTCAAGCTGGACCGCCTAGCGATCATCAGGGACCACTGTCAAATTGTCTCAATATAAGATTCGGATATGGGACGTTACTCTTCTCAAAGAACAAAGTGTACGGGAGCAAGAACCAGGCTCAGGGACTGGTGTGTTGCATACAAAGGAAAAATCTGTAATGCTAGAAACATCTTCTTAATTATAATCTTCGCGTCCCTGACATTTTATTGTCAATGTGTCCGGTCCACATCGAAATTAAAAAATCTCAGCAGGACGGAGCTGGTGCAAACCGAATCAATAGGGTGGAGTTGTTTCAGCAGCTTAGAATCATTATTTCTGTTGATCTTACCGTTCCAGAGTTAAGACTGTACTAGATATCCAGCCTGGACATAGTCTATTAAGACTTCAACAAATGATTTTCTACATATGAGGTTTCAAACTATCTTTACACGATTTGTGTCATTCCATTTCTTTATCAAACTTTTCTTTCTCCTTTATATCCTTTTAACTCTTTAGTTGTTTGTATATTTCCTTCTTAAAATAATGCTGCTTTACAGTTTTATTGACACAAGAGAGGGTCTACCCGCTTATCGAATACTGACATTATCCACCTGATCGATTTGATTTTTATGAAAGATTTAAAGAAAAAAAAAAAAGAACGAATAAAACAAATGCTCATTTCCCAAATAAGAGGATTCAACACTTTTTGCAGAACCTTAGTAACATTTTCCAAGGCAAACCAAGTAGCCTAAGTAGCCCTAGACCTACCCTCTCACTGAATCCGTTTACCACGGCGTTTCAAATCTAGCACCAAGGTAATAAAACGTCTCATTCCAACAGTCACAACCCGTGATGCGTGAGCTGTTGAAATCCTTTGATTAACTGGTAGGACAGAAATAATCTTCAAAGATCAAAACAGACTTGGTGCTGATTATAAGGAACATTTCGATAGGTTATGGAAAAAAGGCTGACAAAAGCGGTTTGAAATGTCCTACAAAGCATTGTCACCTGGGCATTAAGAGCGAGCCTCAGGCGTGGTACTCGCCCAAGATGTGCAAGACAATGGCGTCTCGGACCGGGCTATTGCCCTAGCTCAACGATTCACTGGAACACCACACGGAGCAGAGGCATTCAATCGCGAAATAGCAATATTCCGATCGATGGACGCATACCAACTTGGGTTTTCGGTTTGTTTTTGTACTTTTGGTTAATTTTTATAAAATGTTTTTTTTTTTTTTTTTTTTTTTTTTTTTGGGGGGGGGGGGGGGGGGTTGTTTATTTCTTTACATAATTCCGCCTACATATATAACAATAATTTCTTGACCGCTATATCAATATACTAATAACGATCAGTAAATTACTGTTATTTATTCATGATAATCACAGCTTGTATAAGGCAATGACATTTACAACCTGCTACACTCTGCAGTCCACATATACTTGTTATGAGATGCGTAGAAAAACTAGAATTGTCACGGCAGCGTTAGTGCAACAGGACCATTAACAAAATTGATGTGGATACCTGTTACTGTTGCTGGCCGGTCAAGGCCGGGCGTATAAGGAATGTATGGGGCTGTATGTGGTTGTATGTAAGTGCGAGACAGCCACAAGGACGGGCGCCGCCGCCGGCTGAAAGGTTGCAGACTTGAAAGGGCTTTACCAACTTCCCAGATCGATGGGATTAGAACGAGAAGTTCTGCAAATCGCGCAGGACTGTCCGCTGGGCCGATGAGTCTTGAAAACTAAACTAAAATGAGGCAGTGGCTGAAGCTGTGAGAGGGATGAATGAGCGGCGGGTTTTTTTTTCTGGAAGAATTTGATAAGATCATTTCCAGAGATATGGATGTCGTGTGTTGCAATTTTGGAAAAGAATTGGGAAAAGAAACTTGAAGCTTTCAATTCATTGGCGATAATAAAAGGCTTTTTTTTAAGTCGAAATCAATATTGCTTTAGCTTGCATAACGACATTGCTTTTCTTGGGTTTACATGAGTTGCTCTGTCAAACACGAGAAACGATAAAGCTTGAATTTGTTGCAATTCGAAAATGAGAAAAAAAAAACTTTCAAAAGTACGCTTGTCATATTATATTTAAATGATGCAATTTGAAAATGGATAGGCTGTAAAAAGTGTCAGATCATATTTTGCTACAAAAAAAAAAAAAAAAAAAAAAAGGCGTGGCTTTTTCTGGAATATACCCAAAATTGTAAGATTCGATGGGATAATCTTTCTTACAGGCTCTGGTTCCACTGGGTTGAGTCAAAACTGTCGTAAATCGAGAAATCAATTTTTTTAAGATTATGTTGGAATTTTTATTTATTGTTTTATTATTTTCTCCTCTAGGCTAGCTTTAAAGACCACCGAGTAGACCTATTACTTAATCGTCAAAGATCGCTCTATACATATTTATGTCATTCCAATGTTCGATCACAATGTTGTCAGTATTTATCCAACCATGAAACTTGAAACTTTAAATTTTGCAATCATTATAAGCATAATTTTCGAATGCTTTAGGATCTATCGCATATTAAGATACAGCGTAGCTTAGTCTTTCTTGTTTTATTTGCTTCTCGGTTTATTTTTTCATTCAAGGCCACGGTGTTTGTTCGGTAAAGAGTCGACTTGAACTTTGTATAGGAAATGAATCTAGATCGAATTTCAATATCCATCTTAGTTGTCGTGTCTAAACGAAATTAAACTTCGTGATAAGGTTTAATGACTTTTCCTTTGCTAACACATTATTTCCCCTGCTATCAATGCTTAGAGGCTGGAAAGTTAAAGTCAGAAAAGTAGCAATAATTTCACAGTGTAAACAGTTTCATGATTCTCGGTGAACAGAATCTTATATCTAGAAAGATGTAAGTGTGGTTGTTTCATAGGCGTAATTGTCCAGAAATACTGCAATCTAATTGCCTCCATACGATGTTTTATGGCGTCCATCTAGTTATTGTTTATTTGCTATAATATTTTTTTTAACCTCAGTTCCACAATTGTTTCATATTGTAATTACATCTCATTCCCTCGAATGCACCACTCTTGTCGGTGTAGAACTGTACATAGTTGTCGTATTTCAATGCTAAAGGGCTGCGTATCCTGCACTTTTTAACATCTCATGAATTCTATAAAACTAAAACGGACAGCGAGTAGATCAACGTTATTTTCTTTTAGTTAACAACATAATCTATAGTGCAAATGCCAGACGCAGCTGAGGGTACTAGATTCACCAACAACTGGAAAGTTGTGTTAAGTAATGTTCATGTCTTTGTGCCAAAACATCTAACGTAGGCTCATGCACTTATTTCTTTTTAATTTTTCAAAGGAGAAATACCATAACAGCAAAAGGCAAGTGCGCCGTCTTGGGTCTTTTACCATATGAATTGCAAAATGAAATTAAAAATTGAACGCAGATTATAAGAGACAAAAACTTAAGAAAAAGTTCAACACATACCGTATGTGACTGCGGTATTTTATCGAAGCGTCGATATTAGTTCATTCCTTGTTTTAGTGATGTCATTGACAATCCTCGTTACTAATGAATTCATTTATTTTCAAACTCACTGAAATAGTTCCTCTTTTCACATCACAAAGATGTTTGCTGCTTCATGATGCAAAGAGTTGCTCTCCAAAGTCATAACTATTATATAGTTCTATTACCTTTTAGTCACTCAGACGGGGTTGGCGACTTACGACTAAAATCTAACTTAGAAGAACTATTCACTTAAGAGAATTGTTGGATATGAAACACACGTCCTCTGTAGCATTATTTATCACGTTATAAGTCACAACAATGACTGTAAATCAGCGAAGGCAGGATCGCACATCTTCCACAGTTTACGCTGCCCTCACAGATCTGCTCAAACAAATCTTACGCTGAAGTTGTTGATCACGTGATCTATAATTCCAATAATTTCCTGTTGTAATATGGTTTTAAGCGTCTTTCCAAGCTAGTCAGTAGTCAGTCCAGTGTTAAATATTCACAGCTGATATAAATTGTCGCTATTAGTTTAAAAGTACACGAAGAAGGTAAAGAACAAGACTGCTCTCCACTGCTAATCCACGCTAATTGATCGGTCCAATTTCCTCAGTCTTCTGAATGAAGGGTTTTTGAGCCACGCTATGTACTCAGAGTTTTCTAAGTTTGATTTTTCTTCTCAGCTAGATTAGTCGCTTAAGTGCAGCTCGGGGTCAACGCTGGTCTCTAAAGCACAGTAAATGTGAGCACGCTGTAAAACATTCTTCTCGTCTGTGATTTTTTTTCTAACTCATAAACATTCTCCAATAAGTTTTATTGGCATTGAAAAGAGAGAAGTGGAGACTGTATGCGCGAGAGAGTGGAACGCGGTACAATCCAGAGAGCGTCTCTGCCCGACTTCACAGACGTACATCTAGATCTAGTGATTAAATCCCAAAAGGTGGCTGAATGAGCGAAAGGAAGGAAAATGGTAACGTGGAAATGGGAAGGGGAGAAGAGAGAGGAATGAAAGTGCGTCGATGCTGTAGTTGTGGTGATGGTAAAGGCGGAGGTGGACGTGTTGCTGCTGCTGCTGCTGCTACCAGCTATTCAAACAGGAAGGAAGCAGCGGCAGGCGCGTGCGTGGCTCGCGAGAACACGGTGATGATGTCGGAGCTCTGCTAGAGAGAGGAGAGCTGCAGCTCTCTAGGGAGTTGGCATCATTAAGTTGCTGAATTGAGCACGAAAGATTACCATTATCTGAATTTTGTCCCGGTATTATTAACGTTCTGGAGAAATCACAGAATATCAGGTAGGAAACATTCAGAGAAAAAGACGAATGAGAGAGGGAGGGAGAGATAGAGGGAGAGACAGAGAGAAGATGACGTTAATGAGGAAACGATTAGAGAAGAAAAAATGAGAAGAGAAAAGGCAGAAAGATGTAATTAAAATTTTTTAAAACTGCAAATCAAAAGGACGAGAAATGTAAAAAAAAATATATGAAGTTTGCGTGCTCGATGTGTGAGTAATGCTGTTTCGTGTCATCCTTTTGAGGTGTCTATTTTTGTTATTAAAGTTATACACACTAAAAGGAAGGGAAAGAAAAGGTGGAAGTCTTTTAACTGTCTCCATATATAGCACCATATGCCTCGTAACTTGAAACAGAAACTCCAACAATATTTTAACCAAACAAGGGTCTGTTTCGCATACGCAGTTAAACAATAATTAAATCTGGAAGCACAGCCTCCAAACTAAAGTTGCTGCATACTTAGCGCTCCACAATGATTCCCTCTAAGAGAATATTGCGACATTCACTCGCTAACTTGTGCTTGGTGCCGGTAACAAATTGCGACAGTGAGCTACGCATCGACCTTCGCACGCAAACTGTCAATCACGTCAGAGGTTAAACGTTACGTGAATTGCGGATCAGTTCCCCGTGAGGCATTGTCTGGCCAGTCGAGATTACCCATAATCCATTAGCTCACTACCCGTCTCTCACTGGACCAAAAACAGGGAAATAGGGCGACGCGGGAAGACTCCTATGTTCTACAAAAGATGGTATTAAATTTTATCCACGCATCGAAAAGTTTATTGTCAAGTTAGTGATATTAAATTTAACTTACAACTTACAAGTATGATGCGTGTTAAGTCCTGTTGGAAGGCCAAGTATACGAGCTTTTCATTAAGTAGATCCAGAAAAAAGCCAGAAAAACGTTATTTGAGTTGATAAATGAAAATTTTTTAGTCAAATGGATCTGCATACCCAAATATTCGGCGAATGGTCAACTTCACACGGCTTTTTAGAAACATGTAGAAGGGGGCAGATTTAGTTATGAAGTGCAAACTTCCCAGGTTTTCTTCTGGAATCTTGCTTAGGGACAAAGTAGCACCAAAAATAACAGATATCACCATAAAAAGCTAAAGATATCACTGTTGATAGTTATGTTCTCCTGCTGAAACCGTTTGGGGAAGATTGTAAACATGATGGTAGATAGGTCGTGCAATCTGTTTCATTTTTAAAAACATTTTAGAATTAGTATTAGCACAAAGCAAATTCCACCAATAGTTTTGAAAAATATTATATTAAGGACTTCACAAAAATCACGAAGGAGGAACTTATTCTGCTTACAGATAATAACCAATGTTGTCGTTTACCTGAACAAACCATACTTTCCCCGTTACATGGTGCTCTTGGACTGGCGGGACTGAATTCTTCAAACAGAAACAAGAGAATTTTGGAATACATAAATGTATATATAAAAAAGCTTTAGGGAGGAACATTTAAGGCTTGTTCAAACCGGATGAAAGCCGTTTCTACGACAAGGCTTTTTCTTTTTTTTACTCACTGCACTTAAATCAAGCTCTTTTTAAGTGCCGATCGAATAGCTACGATTGTAATAATGTAACCAAATGAATGCTCATCTTGATAATGTCAATTATGTAATTATGAAATAAATGAAACTTAATTGATCGAACATTTGAAGAAAAAAAATTTCTATGTTTACAGATTGTAACATTAGAGTGTTTTCAGTATAGACAAAGACTGGAACCAAACGAAAATCAACAACCTAACAAAGGCAATTTTTATTGAGATACAGTTGTGAATAATATTGTCCCCTCAAGATTGTGCAAACGAATGCAATCATGAATGTAAGAACGGTACGCTTTTTTGTCATCTTTACCCTGAAACTTTTGTATGATTCGTTTCCTAGAGTGTAACAACATCACTAGTCACTAGTGTCATGTTCAACAAAGGTGATAAAATAAGGTCTCGTGCTTATCAACAGACACCGATGCACTCCATGGGTCCAGGCTGAGCGGTTCATCAGACAACCAGTTGAGCTACAGTAAATATGAGACAGAAACCATCTCTTCATTGCCAACTTTGACCCTATTTCCCCCTGAGCTGGAAGAATTTTAGTGACGCATACACTATGTTCAAGCAGGCCTAAGCCTCGCATCAACAGGCACCTTTAAAAACAAACAAGGAGGTGTCGTTTATAGACAAAGAAGTACAAGATGCTTTCAGGAACTGGTTCAATCAATATTCAGAGAGTCTAGAGATACCCGAGGAAGGAAAACAAACACAGGGTTGCTGTATCTGACAGAGCAAAACATGGACAAAAAAGGGAATACGGGAAGGGAAACAGAGGTAATGAGAGAGTGGCAACTCAGCATTAACAGATACTCTCACACAGAAAAGAGGCAAAGCAGAGAGAAGGAGTAAGGAAGAAGAAAAAGGTAAATTCATCAGGCAAAGAGAAAAAGATAATAAATATGGGAGAAAATGGAGAGAAAAAGAGAGAGAGAGAGAGAAAGGAAAGAAAGGATTTTATTAAAGGAGGGAAAGGGGAGGATGTAGACTTGATGAGAAATGGGGGAAGAGAACGCGCGAAAAATTACTATGTGGAAGCACAATTGTGAACATCACACAATTCTTAACAAAATTCTTATACTTGTGGGGATGAAAAGTTGAAAAGCCAGTCAAAGAAAAACTACGTGTCACTTCGGATTTCACCAAGTTGAACAAACTAAAGGTGTAAACAATCACCCATCCTGAACTTATATGGATAAGGATGACATAATACAAAATGACATACAGACGTTTGCCTTAATTTTAACTTCATCAGTAACATTAGAAACATAGGGAATGCTATCTTTCACCCATGTATACAACGGATCCTTGGACTTATATATAGTTGTGCCCATGAATTTAGCATTTCTTTTTTTATCCTATAATTCATAAAGCTAAACACTAGCACATTTTTAAAATAATGACCAGACCTTATTTTGCACTGACATAAAAAAAAAAAAAAAGTTCTGCTGCTACTACTATTAATTTTGCTACATTTTACTTTTACTACTGCTATTATTTTTACAACAACTACTACTACTACTACTCTACTACTACTACTACTACTACTACTACTACTACTACTACTACTACTACTACTACTACTACTACTACTACTACTACTACTACTACTACTACTACTACTACTACTACTACTACTACTACTACTAATACTACTACTACTACTACTACTACTACTACTACTACTACTACTACTACTACTACTACTACTACTACTACTACTACTACTGTTACGCCTACTACTACTACTACTACTACTACTACTACTACTACTACTACTACTACTACTACTACTACTACTACTACTACTACTACTACTACTACTACTACTGCTGCTGCTGCTGCTGCTGCTGCTGGTTTTAAGAAGTGAACTTGCTTTTTGGGAGAACAAAGCACCAAGGACCAGTAATGTTTTGAATCGACCAGCTGTTTGCCATGGCACTGTCGTATTCCTTTACCATAACAATGACAGCCACTTTCATCCTTACTTCCTGTTTATCTTGTCTCTGTTTTCTCTGTAAATTCAGAATTTTCACCTCTCTCACTGCCGGTGTCCTAGCTCGGCAGTAAATAAAGCGCCAAGTGCAGATTCAGTGGCGTTTTGAGCAAGAAAAAAAATCTTCTTCCTGTTTACTTGTTTCTTGTTTCTAAAACCTATCAGCTAAGAAAGAGCAGCTCAAAAAATCTTGTAACTAGATTGTTTACAATTTATGAGGCGAAAAATACTTTTCTACCGTCTTTTCATATGACATCCCCCCCCCCCCCAGAGAAAATCATTTAAATGTAGAATAAACAACATGCTATTATTAATATTGCCTTCATTTTAAATTTGTAATGTATTTCCATATGAGGCAACGCGATAGAGTCAGGAATATGAAACTGTTGAAAGTCGGTAAAAATTACTCGATATCTCAGAATATCCATGTCTCATAAGCTAAGGTAGCTCTTCCAGTTAAACATTCCCTTAAGTGATTTGCCTCTTTAAGTTTGGCCAGTTCCATCGCTCTCTACGAAAATGAAAGCAGGCAAGGGGTTGAAACTCACCAACTTGATGTTAATCTTGCCGTGGATTTACTTTGTAAATATTTTTTTTTCAATGGAAAACTGTTGTCTTCAAATCTTGGATATTATTGGTACCATTGATCTGCTAGGTATTGTATCGTCGTCTAAGAAGCTCCTGGTAAGTCAGACTGATGTTAGCTCATTAAGAGAAACAATAGTGAAATTCTGGTCCTTAGCCAGAGTATTTCTTCTAAGGGTCCAGATAAAGATCATAGAGCACTCCTGTTAAAAAAAAAAATCGCATTAAGATAAGTCGCAACTAATGATGGTCAAGCATGTATCGTGTTGAACATATGAGACATAACTATTATGATGCGCACTGCTGTCGCGAAAAGTTCATTTAACATATTACAACTTTTGAAGCAAATCACAACGACTGAAAATTTTTACCTCAAAGTTGTTATTCAAGATCTCTGAGGAATACCCAAAGCGTTTAATGTCTCTATATTTGTGGATTTTATGTTGGTCGTTTTCATCTTTGTTAGAGCCTGCAATTAATTGCTTTATTGTGGTCAATCTTCATCTTTTTAGTGTATCCAATCATATGGCTTTACGGTAGTCAATCTTCTTCTTTGTTAGTGTCTCCAATCTTATGGCTATACGGTGTCCAATCTTGTTCATCTTTTTTTAGTGTATCCAATCATATGGCTTTACGGTAGTCAATCTTCTTCTTTGTTAGTGTCTCCAATCTTATGACTATGCGATGTCCAACCTTGTTCATCCTTGTTAGTGTCTTCAATGTTATGACTTCATTTTTTGTTAGTGTCTACGATCTTATGGCTATACCACAGGCTTCTGTATTCCATGTATTACAGAGAGGTGTGGCAATACGTTGGCCATTCTTGTTCATCTTTGCTAGTGCTGCAATCTTATGGCTGTCTGGTGGTCTATCTTCATCTTTGCTAGTGTATCCATCTTAGCTATACGGTGGCCAATCTTGTTGATATTTGTTAGTGATGTCTCTAATCTTATGGCTTTATGATGGTTAATCTTGTTCATGTTTTTAGTGTCTTACATCTAATCGCTTTATTGTCGTCAATTTGTGGTCATTTTTTTATGCATCTATATGAATGGCCTTGTGAAGGTATATCCTTTCATTGTCTGTATTTTTACCAATCTAGAAATTTCTTGTCACAACTGCTATGTTTCCTACATTAAAAAAGGTGTCACACATATACCAGGTTTTCGTAAAATAAAGAATGCTAAATGGTATATTGAAAATTCTTATGAAAATGTTGAAAGTCTCTTTGTATATCCTTCTTTTGTAATTTGAAATCCTTACCTCGAGTATATTAACAAAAGCTATTTTGCAAGATCATTTCCGAATCAAGCGACTTTTAGTGCTTAGCTCATCCAAAGATTAACAGTGATTATTCCTATGATAAAACACCAACACCCCAGATAAGGACATGTTTTAGGAACTCGTTGGTGATCTAAAGTGTCTCTCACTAAACGTACTATGGTGGGTTTTAGAGAGTAGGTCCAAGTGGATTTATCAAGAAATCGTGAAAACGAATTATTATTTTGAAAAAAAAATTTCAATTTGAAGGAAAAAAATAAAATAATAAAACGATAAAAAAAAATTCTTTTGAATAAAAGTGCCTGTTATATTACGTATAGCCTTAGTCGCAGCATAAGTTTGACTTTCTTAAAGTTTTTTTTATAAAGGAGTATGATTTCTTAAAAGCTTTGATACATGGAATTTGATTTTTATCTAGAAGTCTTGTTCAAAGTATAAGTATATCGTCCGAGAAATACCAACATTAACGACGGTGAGAGATGAGGCAAAGAGACAGAAGCAGGGATATGAAAAATACAGAGACAGAGGCAGAATATACAGTACAGAGATAAAGATACAGTGATACATTAGGAGAAAGAGAGCGCGAGAGGGGTGAAGAGTGAAATCGGACTGACAGATAGACAGAAAGACAGACAAGTTGGTTTAAAAAAAAAAAAAAAAAACTTTTCATGTATTAAAAAACAAAGAGTTTGAGCTGAAAATGTAATTGGTAAATTAAGGCTTGTACAGACAAAAGCTGGAGAAATAAAAATGATAATAAGCCAGCCTCAAAAAAGAAAATAAAAACATTAGAACGATAATAAGCAAATAGATTGGCTGATTGACTGATTATTAAATTTTGATTCATGTATCGACCGAAACAGACAGGTCGATGTAGGTAAAACAGATACACAGATATACAGACAAAGAGATAGATAAACATAAGGATAGATAGTAGCTAAAATATGATGACTGATAGATAAATATAAGGATAGATAGATAGAAGTCATAGATAGAGCTATAGATTAAATGATGCATATTTAGAAAGAGTTTTAGATAGAAAAAGAATATATCACACACTTATTTAACTATCTAGGTATGACGTCCGAGAAACCAATGAAAGAATAAGTAATTTTCATTCAAA
>JAWDGP010001105.1:880000-977500 GCA_033675545.1 Elysia crispata | reverse complement strand
AGCTAGGAAGAGAGAGAGACAGAGAGACAGAGACAGAGAGACAGAGAGAGAAGAGGAATATAGAAGAAAGTGAAGGTACTAACTGAACGAGCGCCGCAGTCACAAAGCTCTACAGGTATCGATCGAGCTGGATCATAATCCTCACAGTGCATCCCTCTCCCCCTCCCCCTTTTTTCTCTTTATGCTCGTCCCCCTTCACCCCACCCCCCAACCCCCACCCCTACTTTTTCGACCCACTTTCACCCATCCCTTCCCCTTATTCCCATCGTCATTTCACTCATCTCCACAGTTTTTGTCCTTCAATTTACATTCTTTTTTCTCAGGACTTTCTCCTCCCACACACAGGCCACCCTAGAGTAAGGCAAACCTCTCTACACCCATGGCCAATGACGTCATAAACTCGGGCTCCGGAGATTGGCGGTAACATTAGAGACTCACTTCAAAAAATAATGTCTGCCATCAGAGGCAGGTATATTAAAAACAAGACAGAAAGGAGGAACCAGAAGAGGAAAGAAAAACAGGCGCTTGTCGATTGGAATCCATATGACTGTTAATTGGATCGCGGATCGCGGGCGATATCGATTGGTTGTCACCATGGCAATGACATCATGAAAATCTCCACTGATCAACAGTGTCATCTTTGACTCAGTTTTGTGACACGGGGCGCCTCTAGTGGTCGGTGTATTAGGGGCCTGCCTTAAGAAATGTCACCAATATTCCTCGCCAGTTTTGCCCAGGTACCATATTTTAATAAAGTCTTTGCCAGAAAGTGCTTTTAGGATCTTTCTTTTCAGCTTTGCCTTAGTACTGTGGACTACTTTTCTTTTCACTCCTTAGTAATGAGTTCATTCATTTTGTTTAAGTTTTTATATTTATATTGTTTTGTTTTGTTTCGTTTTCATAAACCAACGCTAAATCGTAAGATAATCGAGGAGCCACATATAGATGTACTGCAAAAAACATCTGTTTGAAAAAAGTTTTAAAGAAATAAGAATAGTGTGTGATTGGGACAGGCGTTTCAAATTTTATTTGGCTTCATTGTCTCAATTTTTTTTCCTAAACTGTCAGGTATGCGACATAAATAGTGTTGAACAGTTTCTAGAACTACTTTCTAGTAAGCTTATTAAACTAATTTAAATGTCTATGTAATCTTTACCATATTCTATTCATATTTTTCCTAGTTCACCAAGAAGTGAAGAGATGGCAAGTATGAAGGAACTTCTTCAAACCGTTGATATATCAAGGCATAGGCTTTGCCTCAAAACCATCGGCATGGTGTGGACGAAACAAGCACGTGATCACACTCACAAACTCTGAAAGTTGAATTTCTTGGATTCATTGATTTCTTTATACTTTTTAGATTTTTTTCCCTCTCTCGTTCTCTCTTATTTCAAAGAAGAAGCCCGATTGCACTAGAACAGAGAAACGACGAAAGCAGAGACAAAAATTTGAAAATAATGTCTGTCATCGCGGGGTAATCTTGCACTGCCTCCAAGCAGCTCAAGTGTTTACCATTGTTGGCGTTTGTGTTCAAGATCGTTTTGGTTTTTCTCTGCTTTCAAAGAGGAAGGGAGGGGGCAGAGGGGGGAAAGAAAGGGGGGGGGGAGAGAGAGAGAGAGAGAGAGAGAGACAGACAGACAGAGACAGAGAGAGAGAGAGAGAGAGAGAGAGAGAGAGAGAGAGAGAGAGAGAGAGAGAGAGAGAGAGAGAGAGAGAGAGAGAGAGAGAGAGAGAGAGTTTACAACAGAGAAGATGGGAATGGCTCTGTGGCTAACGTGTAAGCGTGCCAAGTCTTGTCTCAGCAAGGTGATGATTGTCGTACAGAGGTGCGGATTCAATCCCCGTCCATACCATTTTATGTTGTTTTTTTTACTTTTCAAATGATTTACGTCTTTCGTCTTATTTGTCAATCTCGAGTTACGTCTAAGAAGAAGAAGACGAGGAGGAGGAGGAGGAGAACAACAACAAAAACAAGAAAAAGAAGAAGACAGAGACAAGGTACAGAACGGTGATGATACCTGAAAAAGAGGATGCCGATAAATAGAGCGGAAGGCTGAAATAGTCTTTATAAGCTGACGCAGAGGTGGATAGATAATTTATCAAGATTTGGCTTTAAACGTGGACAATTTTCTTTTAAACAGATTTTCAGTAGGAAAATGTCGAAACTTTCGATTTCATTAGTCGAAAAATAAGTTACAGAAATCACATTTCATCTGCTGTCAAATGAGGATAGTTTTTTTTTTTTTATATATATATATCTCGGCGGTCTGAGCTATCCTTTGATCTGACGAGTTTAAAACTTACCATGACGGTTGGACAGACAATCATTGCAATAATCAGTTATATCCCTCTAAGTTTAAGTAGGAAACGAAAACTTAGTTCAAGTATATACACAAAATACGTACTAGAGAAAGACGAGGTTATCACTTGTGCTGACTATTGTATAACTTTTCAATAGAGAGATATTGAGCATTTTGGTGGGACGAAGGCACCGGGAAGGTATAACTATTGCAGGTTTTAGTGTACGAAATCATCCAATATAGTGACAAAAAAAAAGCATTTTGATGGGACGAAGCCACCGGGAAGGTATAATTATTACAGTTTTTACTGTACGAAATCATCCAATATACTAACAAAAAAGTAGACATTTTCATTGCATTTCAGTTTTGTTGTGGTAAAGAGATAAGATGAATCCATTGAAATTTTCCAATTTTTGGAAACTTACATTTTCACTCACAATGTTCTCAGTAATTATATAACCATATAATACTTTTATACTGACGATTAGGTTTATTATAAATTAGAAAAAAAAAATAGAAGTTTATCTCGCTAGTGAAGTTTATAAAGGATAAGCTATAATTCTGTGGGCTTCCAGGTGATATGGAGGGCTTTATCAGCATCGAAAAAGGCGTCTAGGACTGACTGAAATTTTAGTTTTTTTTTTTTTTTAAACTTCAAGGACGAAATGCTCAAAAAGAAAGAATTCCAGTTGGCCAGCGTGTTGTGTTCTTTCTATGATCCATATTGAAATCTTGAACAGTAAGTAGGTTGATTATGTACATGAAATACAATAATGTAGACCTTTCGATTAGACACACATTGTGTGAATACGGTAATCAGGCTAGTATATGTGAAAACACATCTACCTTTCACACGATTATTTTTTAGTTTTTGTGTAAGCGGTTTGTGTTGTTTGAAGATTTTTTGTGGCCTTTTAGAAGAGCCGGATCAATCATAAGGTTTTGGTACCGTTATCAAAAATAATCTGGTCGTCTTTAAGATCACCAGTCTGCCTGTCCCTCCCTCTGTCTCTTCGTTTTTAGTTGTTCTCCCATATCCTGTCTCTGAAAAGTTTTCAACATGCATTTTGTACAATCCTATGCAGTTCTTGTGTAACAAACAATAAACGAATCAATCAATCAGGCGCGCTACTCTTTAGCGTAAACGATCATGACCTTCAAGGCATGTCGCTTTTAGTGCATCTGTCACTCGTCCAACATTTATCCACGTTTTTAGTCCGTCGAACATCTTTTCTTGCTGCGTTTCCCATCGATCATTCAAATTGTACAGATGTTCCAGTTTCTCTCTTCTCATCACATAGCCCAAAAAAGTTGCCTGGCGTTTATTTATCCTATTTATGAGTGGTTGTATTGTGTCAGCTTCTCGTAACACTGTTTTGTTCGATTTCTTTGCAATTCATGAGATTCGTAGTATTCTCCGTAGGAATCACATTTCTGTTGCCTCGTTTCTTTTGTAGCTGTTTTGAAATTACCTAGCCCTGGCATCCATACATCAGGATGAGTAAATTACAGCACGTCTGGGCTCTTCTTCTTTTGGGGATCGAGATGTGTTCATTTGTTAGTACCGATTTCAATTTATGGAGAAACACATTTTTGCTTGCGCTGTTCTTGATGCAATTTCAGTGCTGTTGCATCTATTGGTTCATAATCATATTAAATTACCCATGCGTATGAATGAATCCTTTTTCTTGAGTATTTTACAGTCGACGGTAATCACACTGATTAGTGGACAGATGATCATTACTTGTCCTTTTGCTGTTCAATTCCAAGTCTTCTTTCTGCTTTATCATTCGACAATGTCTAATAATCCTTGTAAGTCTTCTTTATTCTCTTCATTTAGTACAGTATAATCAGTGTAAACAAGAAATTGACATCAACAAGGCCTGAGGTTAAAAACGGCTCATTGGCACAAAAAATGCCTATCTTAAAAAATATTTGGGTGAAAGAAAAATAAACAATTAAAAAAGGAAAATAAAATAAAATTAGGCAACATAAATCGGAAAATTGCAAATCTATAAAACGCCCTTAACTAGCAATATTAAATGACCAATAATCAATCAGTTTTCGTTTTCTTTATTTTTTAATTGAAAACTTTTGATTTGACATGTTTCTTTTTCCCTAGCAAATTTCTATATTAATTAAAGCAAAGGCTCAGATGCAGGGAGATCAAGAACCAATCTGATCACATGATGTCCTAGTTTACTTTCCGATAATCACACCTTCCCTATTACAAACAGCAAAAACCTGATTATTTTTTTTTTTTTGCGCTCAGCTAAAATCTTGATTTTGAGATTTATTTATTCATTGACAAGCTAGCCTAAATATTATCCAACTTGGAATGCTAGTTAGTTCTGATCCAGCACCATCTTTCGGTGATTAGTCTCTTGGGACAGAGACTGGTCTGTAAAGCAGAGGAATGCAACTGCATATTTTCAACCTCAGGGGCAAAGACTAAGTACAAAATGACTATAAATCTCTAAATATAGGAGACTTGTCATGTCTAAGGATATGGCTGACTAGATGAAATCCAATCTCACTACCGGATAGCCCAAGCCAAGATTCGAACCTGTCACCTCTGAGTTGTCCACAAATATAATCCAACTTCCAAGTACATTATGCAAGTGTGATTATGTCTTCGAAAGATAAAACAATAGATCCAGGATAGTACAAAAAATTTTAAACGAAATACAAAAAAAAGAAAAAACAAAACCGCATGATTAAGCATAGACTATTGCACACTTTATTCCTCATTTCCTTAAAGTGCTAATATGGAAAGTTTATTCAACTATACCTTTCGTTTTCGTACAAAAATTAAGAATTAAAAAAAAAATAACATATCTGTGATCAAAACAGGTTAAACCATTTTGAAAAAGACAAGGCTTTCATGATCTGAGCATGTCTCACTAAAAAAACAAAGTAAAGTTAACACAAAGATCCTTTTTACATAGGATTGTATATTTATGTGCTTCATATTGAACTTGATCTCTTTTAATATTAGATTTACAAACACCTCAAAGACAACTGGTATACATGTACTTGGCTCTTTATCAGTTACATGTGTTGTTTTCACTGCCTTTTCAGTGCATTGATACCAGTAGCTTTTGCCTTTTATTGGCATGTGCTCTTTGCAAGGAACAAATTTATCTCTAGCAAAGCAACACGAAGCTCTCTTTATGATGGAAAAGTTGCAAAGGGTTAAAATAAAAATTAAAAAACTTTTTTTTTTTGCCAATATTTCTTTTCTGCTAAAGCTGTGCTTATAAATCTGTAATAGATTTCCATTTTTTGTGAAAAAGAAAAAAAAACGCACACAAAAAGTTTTGCCCCAAAAATGAAGAGGAAAAAAACATGATCTATTATTTGGGCACAAAAATTATTCTCATCCTTTATTATCAAAACCTTGATAGGAAGTTTGGTTATAATTCAATGGAATCTGTATTTTTAAAAGTGCTGCTCTGTATAGTCTGATTACTCTGGTTTAAACCCCATTCTTCCACAAATACAAAAACATGAAAAGTGTTCAAAATGAAATGAATATATATGCCTTATAGGAACCCCACAAATATTGCGTTTCACAACTGAAAATTGATATAAGCCTTAAACACCCAGTATTGGATGAGATACACCATGCAATTGTTATAGCATCTATTATATGTTTCTTGTCACTTAGGTCTTTCTCAATGTCCTATACAGGGAATTAAACCCTTGAGTATTTGTATTATGGCAGTGCTTCCTTTATTACAACATAAACCATTGGTGTGGAATGTCTCTTAAGTTTAAAACTACGCTTCTGTAGAAGCTAAAAAATTGAAAAAAGGGGACAGAAATTCAGCAAAACAGAACAAAATTATCTCTCCTTTATAATTTAAGATATAGGTATCAATCATGCAATGTTTGAAGAAAAATGCAATAAGCAGGCCCCATACATCCTTTACACATTTATATCTCTTACAACCAGTTCCTATGAGTCTAGTGTTGGAATTAAAATCTTCATAATGCAGTTGAAAGTTCATTTTTCTTAATATTTCCAAACACCAATCAGTCCATTATCTTAACATCCAGAAGAGGATAGAGATAATTTCATGCAGTTTCAGCATTTAAAAAAAAAAGTCTAAAAATGCACGGCTAGCTGTAAATATGAACATCTTTTTTTATGTGAATATAGCCACATATGACTCTGGAGCAGATAAAAACCATGTTTCATTCCACTTTTACACTTCAAAAGATAATTAATATGTTTAAGCTTCTCTGTCCACATAAGATTATTGCCATGCTTAAAGCATAGCCTTTTATCTTCTAAAAGCTCTCATTAAAATTGGTCCATTCCTAATGACAATATTTTTATCAATGGTCACAATTTTAAGCTTTGCTTATGCTGAGGTTAATCGACAACTTTTCTAAACCCAAAGCCAACAGCCATGTAATTGAGACCCATATACCACCAAGATAGGCTGCAGGTGTATAAGGGCATTTTGATTCACCAGTCCAGATAAATCAAAAGAGAGAAAAAATGCACCTAATTTTATAAAATGAACAAATCATACAAACATTTTCTCAAACATGATAATTCCAAAAGGTTTCCTAATCCACGGAAATTCTATGTATTTTGAAATAGCAGCTGAAACTGCACTTTTTGGCGAGTGATTTTCCTTGCTGGTCACCAATTTGAACTCCTAAGAAAAGAATTTATAAACAAGATCTCTCATAAAAGTATTTTGTATTTTTCTGAGCGAGGAACATGGTTTATGACCAAGCGACCATCATAGCTGAGGGAGGCAAATGTCCACGGATCAGCACTGGACCAGTCAGCTGCGTAAACGCTGTCTTCATGCTCCTCATAGGTTGCTATGACCCCATCCTTTGGAGGCTCTTGAGATCTAAAAGGTGTTGGGGAAATATAAAACAGGATTAGGAACTTTGGCAAACCATGGACAAAGAACAGAGAAAAATAATCTACACAGATCATTGGTGAACCTTTAATACTTCCATTCATTTATTCATTGAAAGAAAGTCATGTGAAGGTAAAAGGTAATGGGAGAAAAAGCAACACATGAGAAATATATGAACATTGAAGGCTCCAATCAAGTACTATTTTAACCTTTTTCTGATATCCTCTCTAAATATCCAAAACAAAATACATCATTTTCATCTACTTTAAAAAAAAAACTCTTAGAGTCCTAAAATGCTCTTTTGATTATTGGCATAACCCAGAGATTGCCAAGATTTTTCTTTATTTTCTCATGCATAGCCCTTGAGTCACAATTATTTTCTTTAATTTTTGGAAAGACAACTGATTCAATGAAATGTCTTGATAACCCATATTTTCCAGTTTTGTCAATCCAAAACAAAATTGATTTTTTTTTTGGAGAGCAAAAGCCAATAAGGGATGTTCTAAGTTAGGCTTGTGCAAATCATTTGTTATACTTTGAACAGCTCTTTATGATTTCAACTTTTCAATATCTACTAGTATATTGCTGTCAAAAAAAAGCCTTAGAGCAAAAATAGACAGCTTCAGATCAATGTTGGGCCAAAATCAGTCATCAATATTAATTTATCTGTCCTCCAAGTGAAATGATACAAACTGGACTTTCAATACAACTCATTTAATGAAAAACTATTACTCATCCCCTTTTTTTTTCAGTCATTCTATTTAATCCTTATTAACTAATTTGAAAATCCTGAAACTGCATAGGAAATTTGTTTTACAGCAAAAAAAAAAAAAAAAACCTTGCTAATGAAACATTTGACATCATCACCAAGGGTAAACTTACAAAAAATAATGCATTTATCTTAACATTTTACTTATACAAGTTTTTTTTGACTGCCTATAGCACAAAGTTGAAAAATGCCTCCTTAGCTGGTCTGTCCCATGATCACATTGTTTATCAATGTGTGTTTTAAATCAATATTTGCTGAATCAGAATGATACGAAGCTGTGGGCTACTGTGAACAAACTTTAAACCAAAGCTCAGCCAACTTTTCAAATGGTGTCTCAAAATGCTTGGGTAAATTGAAGAGTTTTAGCCTCTGATACTCACAGTGCAGTCAGTGTGGGATTGTTAAGAACCATGGGATTTTGTTTTAGATTTTTACATTTAATTAGAAAGTCCCTGAAATTGTAATCAGGTCTACCAATTTAGGTCTGCATTTACTGTAGGCCACCAATGATGGATCAACTTTTAACTTTGAATGATTCAGTGTGGCAACGATTTTCATTCAACAGCCCATGATTATGATTTTATAAATTTTGTTGCATAATTTGTTGCTATAATAGATTTCATTTCATTTTGATATTCATTTACTCAAAAATGGCCAATTTGAGGACTCAAATCTTGCATTGCATCGATAACACTCAAAAATAACCCAGATTTGTCGCTTTTGGGCATTTCCAATCAGAGTCAAATACAAACCTAGCTTGGTGCCTTGGTGAAGAGGACAGAACATTATGCTAGTAATAATAATGGATAAAAAAAAATAAAAAGCAAACATACTCTTCCTTCAAGCTATCCTCGTCTCCCCCCTCCCTCTCATTGTCACTGTTGGCTTCTTCGTCATCATCATTATCTACTAGATGTCCATAGGGCTCTGATGACAGAGACACTACACTGTTCAGGACAACACGGCTGTCACTGCTAGATGTTAACACCAGCTGATCATGGAAGCGATTAAAACGAACTGACCACACCCTAGAATGAAACAAGGAACACTTATGACATCTGAGCAGTCTGCTTGAATGATAAAAATAAACAGCATCTTTAAATAATGAAAAAAATTGTAAACAGCTAATACAATTTAAAATTATGAGAAAATGTTGTCAGTCTTCACAGAAAGATTTTTTAAGCGTTGGAGCTGAAGAAACTTTGAAAGCTTTGTTGATCTATATATTCCAAGCTCACTCCAACCCAATTTTACTAAAGGTTTAGCATCTGTTCATTTCCTTAAAAGTATAGTTCTCTTTAATTCAGTAGTTTTTAAATATAAATATGGGTGGATTACACTTTAAAGTAAGTTTTTAAACAAATAAATCTGATTGGTATAAAAGTAAAAATATTTTCTTTAGTGCTTCATATTCTTTCTTATATTACTGGTTTTTTCTCTTCATATAAAATACACTAACCTCCTCCAATAGATATAACTCACCAGTGGGAATGTTCAGATATTATTTTTAGAGGTTGTGCCAGATTGCGTGTGTCCCAGAACTTGATGCGACAGTCATCACCACAGGTTGCCAGGTAGTACTGTTTGTTAGGATTGAAGTCCAGATCTCGAACAAGCTGACTGTGAGCAGATTCGATCTGATAAACTGGGCTAAAAAGAGTATCACAAAAAAAAATTAAGGAAGCTAATCATTAAAACTGTGGCGCACAGCCATATCATTAAACAATTAAAAAAAAAAGAAGAGAAGAGATATCGATTCATAATCTGTCACTTCACATGGTTAAAACAATATCATATTATGGAATTTTTGGCAGCTAAAGAGAATGTACCCTTCTCCTCTCCCTCACCCTCCCTTTTCCCCGAGTCTTTGGTTATTGTTTTTCATTAAAATGTTGATAATGAAAACTTATATCTTACATGAAAAATTGCATGGCAACAAGCCTTAAATTAGAGACATTGTATTTTCAAAATGATAGACATCATTCATTACGCCAAGCCCTTATAAGAGATGAACTTCATGCATCTTCTTAAGGCATGTTGAGGATCTTGTGTTCAATGCATGGCTGTTCAAAGGCACTTAGCTAAAGCACAATTTAGTTGCTCTGCTGGGCCCTAGGCACTGGACTGAGGTTACCGTGGTTACCGTGGGCCATTAAACACACCTGAATAAGAAGGCCAGCTTGATTGAACGACTGACATTCTGATAGGGTGATCTCAGTGCCGGGTCATGACCTAGAAACCACAACCATTTTAGCTCTGAACTGAGTGAAATGCTATCAGAAAGCCATGAGTGACCGACAAACTCTGAATTGTTTTGTTTCAGTTTTTTTACTAACCACATCTGACCAGATTTCCCTGTTGTAAACTTTCAAAACCTTTTAGCTGCTCAGGAGCTTCAAGTTGAGATATAAAATATAGCATGGAGATCAAATGTTCAGGTTACATTTTGAAAGTGGTTAAAAAAAGATGGCAATCACCTCCATGTACGATATGCGTGCTTTAATATGTGTTCAAAAGTTTACCTCATTGTGCGGAGGTCCCAACCTTTCACAGCTGTGTCCACAGCAGTTGCTATCTGTTGGCAGTTGTGATGAGGATTCCACCTACCACTGATGGTCTTTGAATGGCCCCTACCTTCCACATTTTTGCTGCTTGTCACCTAAAATTTCAAGGAGTCATGCTTTTGTGACAAGTCACTTAAAGTCTAGAATAAAACTCTAGTCATAAAAAAATCCTGAAAATAAAATAATCAATAGCGCATAACTTTTTTTCATATTTGTATGCAAGCTTAACAGAAACTGATTAACCTTTTTTAAAGAAGAAAAGCCTTTGTTATCTCAAGAATGACTCAAGCTAAACAACTATCTGCATGAAAGAAAATAATTACAATGCTATTTCTTTGGTTTTTTTCTCTTAAATGAGCAATTTTTTGTTCCTGTTGTGCAATTAAAGGGGGAGTCCATTTTATGGCAACAAGGAATTTCTTAACTCTACAAGTTTGCATATTATCCTACTCTTGACATCTATACAAGGTATAAATAAAAGACATTTGCTAAAACAGGTGAAGCCTAAGTTCCATGCCCACACTCTATCCCCACTCTTAGAAAGTATACACATTGTCACAGAAATTTGATATTGAGGGGGTCATCAACTTTGAATGAACTAGATTCCAGTGAAATTCACATGCATCTGACATTAGTTTCAATTGATTTTGGGACCTAAAAACAAGCATATTTATATTTAGATGTCAAAAGATTGTGCCCTTTCAAAACTCTTTCATCTGTTTCACCACAGAGGAAACTGAAACCCATTACAATGCATTACCTTTGCAGAGGAGGAAGCTGTGTTGAGGTCCCAGCAGACGAGCTTGTCCTCACAGATACCAATCAATGCCTGAGAGTCACCTGCAGGATGCCACAGTACACTTCGCACATCTGCCCTGCCACTGCTTTCCTCTGAGGGTGCTTCTAGGTAACACATGAGGTTCAGGTGGGGGTGAGCGCTTGAGGAATCATCTCCTCCCGGGCTGGATGGTTCCATATCAGAATTAGGAATTTGCCACACAGCTGCTCGCATTTCTGACTTGGAATCTGATGCTAGAAAAAGTTTCATTAAATTCTATATTTTATATAGCTTGTTAGCGTCATATTAGACGATCTCCTTCAAACAGTTTTACAATTGTCAAGGGGAGGATTAAAATCTATTCAACAATAATCAGGTAGTGGATGTAACATTTGTACAAAATATTGCATTGGGTAAAAGCTGAAAACTAGTTCTTAAATTTCTCTCATTTAAACCAAGTCCAGAAATGTTGGAGAAGGTCATGATAACAGGTGCAAAAGTGACCTTGTCTCCCCATTACATATCTCGACATCAACTTGTAAATAAATATCCACTGAGGCCAGTTGATGTTAAATCATACGCATGAAAAATATAGAAGGGTGTTGAAAGATCTCGTACTCATCAAAATATGTTACAGATAAGATAGATTGAAAATATTCAACCTTATCTCTGAATTTAAAAAAAAATGACCAATATATTCAATAAAACACAAAAAACATTTGTAAATGAAAATTGTTGAGATCAGACCCTTCCAATTCTCTGTTAAATTGTTTAAAGACAATATCACTGTAAAGAGGCAAGCAATTTCTAACTTTAAATTAAATTAAAAAAAAACAAATCCAATAATAATAAAAGTGGTGCACAAGAAAAAGCACAGAAAAGCAAAAAAAAAAAAAAAAAAAAAGAAATAGGACCCATACTTTTGTTGAAGCAAGTGGAGAAAAGAGAAGAATCAAATGTAGAAGCACTCATGTTCCATATCTCTCCATCTCTGTGCCGAAATATAGTTTTCTTGATAATGCTGTTCTCATCATCAAAATCAATAAAATGGACCTGTGAAAGAAAAAAAAATTGTATTAAGAGGTGGGTTACAAACCAGTAAATAAATTTTGATTGGAAAATATTCAAAATGAGAAAATTTTAATTATTTAAATTTTTCTTGCAGTGCTGAATTTAAAAGTTATAAGGTAGAAATAATTTTATGTGAATGTAAACATGATTATACTGTCCTTCTATAAATGTGTGAAAAATATTTTAATCCATGTTATCTTTACAAACACCTAAAAACTCACTGTTTGGCTAGCAAAAACATTGATTATACTGTCCTTCTTTAAATGCGTGAACAACTTTTTAATCCATGTTATCTTTACAAATACCTAAAACTTAACTTTTTTTTAACAAAAACATTGCTTACTTTTTCTTATAAAAATTAATTTTATCCACTTTATCTTTATTCACCTTTGGTTTGAAACATATTTTATAGCTGTCTTTGAAAAGTCAAAGCTTATCTCATAGAATTATCTAATTTTTTCCCATATATCCAGGACGAATGGTAACAAGGTCTCTGTTGGGTAAATATGAAAAAAAAGCCATAGATCCAAGGTAAAAAATTTACTAAATACTGCTATGAAAAGCACTAAGAAGCATATTGAAACGTACCTGATTCTCTGATCGTAATGACTGAGTCCCAACTAGAAAACGGATACTCTCTGTTTCAGCTTCTTGTGCACATAAAGACCTTGCCTATAATGATCAAATCCCATTTCATTCATCAAGCAATGTTTTAACATTTCAAACAAAAAATCTTTAAACAACTGAATTTGTAACACAGTTTATCTTGCCACAAAAAAAAACATTAATGATCAAGTATCATAGCAACTTAAAGTGCAAACTTTTTCTGGTCATTTTTTTTTTTTCAAAATTAGTATGTGTATTATCCTAAAAAAGTTTTTGTGCATCAGAAATAACAAAAACGTTTATTCCATGAAAATTCAAAGTTGAAGTCTTAGAAAAGCATAAAAATTTAAGAATGAAAACTGTTACAAATACCTCCAATGATATAAACATATATATCATTAAATGATTGATTGAATTTAGACATTTGCAACTCTGTGTCATATCAGACTTTTAAAACAATGGAAAAACTTTCAGTTAACAACGCAGATCTTCATTTTATTGATGAAATGTTTTTTTGAGGAATTGACTGTGTGGGCTGACTACATTCTAGATCACTTTCATAAAAAACAAACTCACACCCATTTATACTTCCAATAGAAATAAAGTCTATGTTTAATTACCTATCTACAGCCCATAGTATTTCTTTTGATTAGAAATTTAGATAGAGGCCTCCTTATATTATGTCCAGTTTGATGAAAGTATAACCAGAGTTTTAGGTTTAGCCTATAGTATTATATATACTAACATAGACATACATATAGTGTTACAATAACGTTTCAGTTTGATGACATTTATTACGAATGACAGTTCTATATATTCTTGTCGCTTAACTCTATAGCTTTAGCTTGAAACAAATTGCAGTGACAATTAACCTCTCAATAAATCAGGTGCCCTGCTCTTTAGTGTCGGGAATAATGACCTTCAATACAACTTTATAAGTCCCTTGTGAAATCCATACTACTATACAACTGTAGCACATGGGCACTGACTCTCACCGAAGAAGAGAAAATAAACGCTTTCCACCGAAAACAACTGAAAAAGGTCCTAAACATTAAATTTCCAGTAAAAATCACAAATAAGTCACTGTATAAAAAATGCCAGGAAAAGCCCCTCTCGCTGCAAATTCTAAAAGCCCGGTGGAACTCTTTGGGCATATTCTTCGTAGAGACAGCGACATCCCTGCCAACAGAGCAACAAGAGCCTACTTCATCCAATATGACCACAAACTAAGAGGACGGCCGACAACAACTCTCCCAATCGTACTGAACAGAGATCTAGGACTAATTGACCATTTTAGACTCCATTCAACCGATGATCTGGTCAAAATCACTGAGCTTGCAAAGGACAGGAAACAGTGGAGAGAACTCTCTGCGAGGATAGAGAAAGCTGCCGAAGCGTCACAGACGGTGAACTGGGATGCGACACGGCAATAAGTCAAGTAAGTAAGTCATGCATCTGAATTCCTTGTCGCTTTTAGTGCATCTGTCACTGTCCTACATTTAGCCACTTTGTTTGTCCATCCAACATCTTTTCTGATTGTTTTGATTTGTACTATTTCCTTCAATCATTCCACTTGTCACAAGATGTTCTAGTTTCTCTCTTCTCATCACATGGCCAAAAAAGGTTGCTTGGCCTTTACGTAATCTATGTACGAGAGATCTTGTTGTGTCAGTTTCACTAAAACTGTTTCATTTGATTTCTATTAGTCCATGAGATTTGTAGCATTCTTCAAAGGAACTGCATTTCTGTGGCCTCCAGTTTCTCATGTGGCTGTTTTGAAATTGTCCAGGACTCCCATCTATAAATCAGAATGGGTTCAATACAACACTCCAAGACTCTTCTTCTTGTGTGGATGGAGTTGAATTTATTTGGTAGTACTGGTTTTATTCTCTAGAAAATCTTTTTTACTTGAGCAATTCTTGATGCAATTTCAGTAATGTTGCTTCCAATGTTTGATATTCAAATGCCAGAGTATTTGAATTGATCCCTTTGATTGAGTTTATTCCGATTGATACAGATGTTGATCTGAGGACAACTTTGACTGACAACTGTTACAACCATTATTTTTGTCCTTTTGCTGTTAGATTTCAGCCCTTTCTTTCTACTTTAACAATGCCTTGTATAGTATGACCACTGCGAGTCTTCTTTATTTTCTGCTATTAATACAGTCTCATCAGCCTATCTCAAGTTGTTTACACCATGCCCTTCTACTTGAATTATAACAATTAGATCTATATCTAGATTCTATGTAAAAATATTGATTAGATGATTTGGAAAATTTTAATCAAAAGACCGAAAAGGTCTAGACACGACTGACAGAACAAGTTACAATGCTTAACAATAGCATAAAGAATTTCATTAAATTCATAGAAGGAATTTGTGCATTCCTCAATCATTCAAATGCCTTAAAATTGAGGATTACTGGTAATATTATAATTATTTACTGGAACCATGATAAAGAGACAAAAAACATCTAAATTATAAATGGAAACAGGCAATTTAGGAACTTCAATCTGATTCTAGATAGGTCTATTATATTATGGCCAATTACCTCTTAGTAGAAAAAAATGTTATATATTCTTCTTTCTTTTAAAATCTAGATTGTTGCAGATACCATAATTTAGATCTAAAGAGTCTAAATCTACATCTAGAGATCGAGGTAAAAAAAAATATCAGTTACAAATTCACTGAATAAATTTACAGAAATAAATGGTCTTAAGTGATTTAAAGTATTTACAGGCATCTCGTCACCATTTAGATCTAGATCAAGTTTCTATTATTCTTGCTCAATCAGATCAGATGTTAAGTTGGTTTTTTGGTCTAGAGTCTAGATCTACCTGAAATTCTAATCCATAAATAACAGGGGCTTCATCCTCCATTGTTACCGGTGGAGAGCTCAGTTTATTTAGTCTAGACAGGTTAGCCTCCTCTTAAAAAAGGTTAGATTAGATCTAATTATGTCAGTCTTGTCGCTGAGCTCGAGTTGCTGGATTGGCTTTTATAAACATTCGCAATCAAGAATCTTGATTCTAGACAGTGAATAGATCTAGATCTAGATCTAGGAAAACTGATTCCATCAGTTTAGCTTACGCTGTTTACAAAACGTAAGCAACAGAGTTGTCCCCTCTTAGGTCAAAGGATAAACATGTCATGCGAAGCAAGAATGATTTCCCTTTAGTTAACTCCATGGTAACGAGGGTAACAAGAATAGCCAAGAATTTTAGTAGTGCACTGTTGAGCCGTAGACCCAGATCGACAGTACCGGATTATGGGCGCCAGACTATGGATCATGGGACGCCATACACCGTGCTGTCAGTATGTTGGTTTATTTGTATCCCGGCCCTTGATCTAGATCTAGAAGATAACTTAAGCTAAGTTTGGATCTATCTAGATGGCATGAATCTGGTCTGTAGAATTACTATTCACGTGTAGATCTATTCTACGACTTTATATTGCAGTAATTGTGCCCAGACCTACCGGCAAATACGACACTTTTTTTCTCTAAATATAAGGCTAGATTTTATATTGACTTAAGTAAACCTAATTTTCTAGAACTATGTTCTAAATCTTATCTTTGTCAAAATAAGATTAAACCCAGAAGTCAAAAGCTACATTTCCAGGTATTATGAATGAATGGTATATATCTAGTTATCCCCACAACGCACTGCATTAATAACTTTCAAAAGTTATCTGCACACTGTTGCACAAGCAAATAGAGATAGTTGCAAGGATAATCTTTAATGCTTATGATTCATAAACTTTGAAACAACATATCTGGCTATAGAGTGTTTTTGGTGTGTGATTTTACCTGTTCTGTCTTTTGTTCAAAAGATAAAAAGAGGCATTTCTAATTCAGTTTTGAGGATAGTTGCATGAAGATTTATAACTATAAACCTAAAACCCTGTAGGCAAAAACTCCGTTTATAATTTTGCACTAACTAGACATATTTCTTCCTTTTGAAGCTTTGGCATCTTAAGAAGAAATACACACAACAACGAATAACAAATATTTAAAAACAAAAATTGCGTTCATCATTGAAACATGTCATAAAAAATCCTAAGATAAACAGTGACCAGTATGTTTTCATCGGTTCAAACTATCTCGTTTAATCTCTTGGGTAGTAAATTTGAGTTTGACATTTTATAGACACAGTGTGTGATATGAGGACAAATCTCTGTGGTGTGAAGAAAAAATGATACTGTAACCACAAAGTTTCAATTAAGTTTACTTTTTTCTTATCTTGTCTTTAGATTATGCTGGATGTATGCACTATCCCTGAAGATATGATTGGCTCTTGAGAACATTCATCTGAAGTCAAATTTTTTCTTGAAAGTAAATCACATAAGAATTCATCTGTTTTGATAAACATGAAGTTAACAATGGATCTCATCGCTCGAGGTACCTCTGGGTACACCAAGAAGAAGAGGGATGAGAGTATGCAGCAGTATATACGCAGGCTCACGCATCTTTATTTAGAGAACAAGAACATTGATGACATTGTGAGTCTTTTTTTCAGCCCATTTAAATCAAATTGATTCTATCAGGTGATCATAATTCAAACATATTATATTTTGATGACTTTTTGAAAATCCTTAAATTTTCTCTTTTCCTCATGCAAATTGAAAAATGTAACTTGCCTAATCTTTAATTTTTTTGGTATCAATTTCAAATTTCTTTACATTTCATCTCTGTTAAGAAATTGAAGTTCATTCACAATACTAGGGAAAAGCCATCTCTTTTCTTATATCATTGAATTACCCATAAGATACAGCCAGGGGTCACTTTTAATTTTTAACATTTCATCTTGCTTTGAATCTCTTTATTTTAATTTCTCATGTCTCACCTCATATTCACTTCTTATGATGCTCAGAAGTATTATTTCCATTTGAGCAAGTTTTGTTGTTTTTTTTTTAACACAAAAAAATCATTCTCTTTTTTTCCCAGATATTTGATGTGTATTTTCAACCCTAGTATCAGAAATTCAAGTTATTTTTTAACTATTATAATATTAAAACTTTCTTTCGCATCTTTTTGGTCTATACTATATTGCTTTTCATTCTATCAAAATGAGAAAGTGAACAAAATGAAATGATTGTTAAATCTCTGCATACAACAGTGGCATCATTTCATTATTCATACTTGAAATCAGGAGATGGGAACTTTGTATACAATCATATAATCTTTTATTTACTGTATATGTTATTTAATATGCTTTTTATAATTTTTCACTCTGTTTAAAATGGTCTATGTAATTACAAATATAATGCACACATAACTGGAAACATATGGGAGACTGACTTTTCTGGCAAACAGCTTGAATTAAATGGTCGCTAAATATATTTTTATTTTCAAAATAAGTGATAGAGCAGAGCATCTGTCTGATCTCATCCACTGTGAAGATTACCCAAAATGATATTGATTGTGTCAAGAATTTTTTAATCAGTTACAGTTTTAGGAATATATCATAAAAATAGCTCCGTTAAAATGTTGTTATTTTGGTGTTGTTGTTTTTTCAAAATTCAAAGTTTGGACTTATTTTTCCACAAGTCTGATGGAAGCATGTATTCATCGCCTTTGTATTTTTTTTTATCTAAATTTTTTTAATGGAAATATGCATATTTATATATATATATATTGTCAACTTTACCATGGTAATGCTGAATTGAACCTGTCTCCATTATTGAGTTCATGCATGTTTGAGTTATAACCGTAACAAAAAAAAATATTTGGAGAGTAATTTGGAAATGTAGGAGATAGTCTCAAATTTCTCTTCCTCGATGTTTATACTCTGTCCAGCAACATTCTTTTTGTGTGGCTTTGGTTATGACTATTTCAATATTTTTCCAGACTATAACTGTTATACAAAGTTATTTTGCCTTCTTTTGTTCTTTTTGGAAAACAGTAAATGGTGTCATTGCACATTTTTCTTTCACTGCATTTTGATTTGTTTCTTTATCTATAGATCGTCTTTACCATATATGTAAAATAAGAAATTCAAACTCTATTCTTATACATGTATTTCCCTTTTGTTTTTATTTTTGTTCTGATCGTATCATTGAATGCTACTTTAATTTTATCTTTTTTATGCTGATCAAACACATAGTTAAATATAATCTGCTGGAAGAGAATTTACTCATTTACATATAAAGGGAGTGGAATACTCTGTTTATATTGTATATATTACTGAATTTAGGCCATCATAATAAATGGATACTTTGATTCCCTGTATCCTGATGTCTAGGGAGAGGACTTGTCACATTGCCGCAACTTGATTGTGTTATACCTGTATGACAACTTGTTGAATAGGGTGCCTTGTTTAAACAGCAACTGCAGCCTTACTCACTTGTATCTTCAAAATAACAACATCAGCAAAATTGAAAACCTAGGGGCTCTGGGGCGTCTACAGAAATTGTAAGTGTTTAATCTTTAATTTAACCAATATTTATCCCTTTGAAGTCTATATCTTTCACATAATCAATTATAACTCATATTACCTAAAAAAAATTATCTCATTTTTAAGCAGAATATTTAGGGCCAATTTAAGAAAATTTATATTTCAGACAAAAATAATGTGTATTATTGTTGTTAATACACTTGATTCATCTGTTTTTGCGCCCAGAGGTTAAGGGTGATTGAATGGACATCCTGGCCTTGAAAATTTTGGGTGATATATCACAGTGATTATTTGTACAACTCTAGATTCATTAGTTGTGAGTTTAACCCCAACCATAGCTCATATTGTCACTATCCTTGAAGAACGATTTACTTGCATTTACACAGCCCACTCATCAGAAAATATATATAGGGCTATTACTAATGTATGCTATGCAATGCCAGTTATTGTATTATTATAATACTACTTGAGGCTTGATGGGGCAAAGATATTGAGATTTACAAGTCAGCATTGTGACTTTTCAAATTTACTTTCCTCTAGATATTTAGGGGGCAATGCCATCACAGTGTTGGAAGGTCTTGACAAACTATACCAGTTACAGGAATTGCATGTAGAGAATCAACGCCTGCCAACAGGGGAGCAGCTGCTGTTTGATCCCAGGTCTCTGCGATCTTTATCAGTGAGTACCAGTGACAGGGGTTGTCTATTCATGTCAGCCTTTCCTGTTAAAAGTTGTACTACAATAAAAGCATACAATTTTAACACTAGATTCATGGTTCTTTGTATGGTCAAATGACACTCAAACAAGGTGAATATATATTACAAACATTCACCCATTTAGAAAGATTTGGTCCTGATCAGACATGAATCCTAAAAGATTAAATGTGGTTAATAAGAGGTTGTTACAATCAAAACTGAAAAAAAATAATCATAACCATCGTAGAATACAATCTTAAGGCATTTTGATGAAATAGATATAAAGCTGAGTAGTATTTAAAGCAATCGTTTTTGAGATCATAATAATGACAGAAATTTGGATTCATTGAAATGTATATTACAAGCGATAAAACCTTAAGTTGTAAATATTCTCCAACCGTTTTGAGTGTGCTTCTCAATCAGTTTTGTTTTCGGCCACTTCTAATCTCTCCTCTTTTTCATTGTTCATAACTTTTAAAGGAAACTAGTCATTTTTTTTAATCCTTTGTCTATTTGAAATGTTTTTTGTTTTGTTTTGAACCTCAATATTCATTTTCAAGGAGTCGCTCCAGATCCTGAATGTATCTGGTAACCATTTGACCAGCATTCGTGACCTGGAATGCCTGATGTCACTTACCCAGCTCCTTGCATCTGAGAACCAGCTGTCAGACATGAAAGAGTTGGCACATCTTCTTGGAGGGCCTTGGAGGCGCATGACACGCCTTGACTTGATGGGAAATCCACTCTGCTTGAGAGCGAAATATAAAGACAGAGTCATTGTCATGGGAAAGTTTTTAGGTAAGTGGTTATAGATCTATTTTTATTCCATTTTTAGCTTTTTTTTGTAGTTTTTTTTTTTACATATGAGTTGCTTTGACAAAATTTGTTTCCTCTTTATCAAACCAAGCTCTATGAAGTGTGTGCTTAAATCTTAGATAGATAGTGAGTTGCACAATCATGGCCTGTGCGTGTGTGCATCTTTAGTTTTTCTTTCAAACTTAGTTTTCAATTTAAGAGGCAAAACAAATACAAAAAGCACTAAGATGTTCAAAACTGTAACAAAGAGCAACAAATCAGAAACATGTTTATAAATTACTCCAGCATATGTTTGAAAAGTCTAAGGGACATCATTTCTCTAACTTTTGAGAATAAGAATATAAAAGTACTACATTACACCCTTGAAATATCGCACACCCACGCAATGCAACTCGATGATCATTTCAGATGCAAGGGCTGGCTGAATTAAAAAATGTTTAATATAAAAATATATAATATAAATCATATCACCTAGAACTGAATTATATAAGGAATGTTGGTAATGATGACAAATGTTTTGCCTTTTGCCTGCTTAACCGTATCAATAAGATATGGATAGAAATAATATTCTGTGTTGAATTAAATGATATTCTAAGCTCATAAGGTGTGTAACATTCTCACTGGCTTCCTTCGTATTTGTAGCCAATTATGTATAGGTCAGGTCCCTTTATTATCCACCTACAAAGCATAAAAAAGAAGATGTGTTTGAGAAGATATGTGCAATACTTTTTCAAAAAATGAGATAGATTATAGAGGAGTCATGGGGTAATAAAATGTATTTTGTTATTAGAGCTCTGAAATGTATTTTATTATTTGAGCTCTTAATTTAAGCATTATCAAGACATAGCATCCTTTATATATGCTGTGCGATTTTTTTAACGATTTCAGAGGTTTTGGATGGAAAAAACATCACTGAAACAACTCGTCAATTCCTGCTAAACTGGCATGCAAGTCGGGAGATTACTCGCAAAAAGACACAAGACAATTTGCTCCGACAGGAAACATTTTCAGCAGCTCCAAATGGCTCATCTGCAGGTATAAGCTTCTCATAAAATAAGAATATTTTATAGTGCCCAAACGCAGCAGAATTATATTGTCTGTATGGAAGTACCAAAATGTAGAACATTGATAGGCATGGCACTACTGTGTCATGAATTTGTTTCAAAGAAAAGAGTGAAAAGTAGTGATGGAAAGCATGAATTATTTTTTTTTCAATGGTATTTTGAAGAAAATACCTAGTTATCTTGTGAATGTTGTAAGAAAATGAGTTTCAAATAATATCCAGAATTCTTCAGCTTATGTAAAAAATAGTTGTGGATTCTGACAGAAATTAATAAGCAGTGAGAAGTTTCAGTTGAGTTTAGTTGTTTTAACCATTTTATAAAGACATTAATTTTTTTACACATTTCTTTTTTTTATTTTGGATACAAAATGAATAAACATGTTTGAAATTGATAAGAATGTAATTTATCTCTAAAAACCGTATAATTTCAGGGGATCTTCCTCCTGTTCGAAGTGCTGTCAGTCGCCAGACTAGTGTCTCAGGATATATCATGCCAGGTGAACATGGAATACACAGTTTTGTGTCCTCATGCTGGACAAATTGACTCAGATAACATAAAGAGTATAGAGTAAAGGGGTTATAGTTTCTTCAACTATGAGCTTTAACTCTTGATATACTGTGCCTTTCTTTTCTCTAAAGGATCAATCAATCAGTCAGGTGCCATGCTCTTTAGTGTAGGTGATCATGACCGTCCACACATCTCTATCCCTCTTTGCTTTGAGTGCTTTTTGGTTCATCCAACATCTTTTCACGCTGTTTTCCCCTGCTGTGTTTTTCTCTGAAAATTCTAGTTGTCACAAAATGTTCGAAAGGGTAAAGTGCTTAATTTGATAAAATCAAATACAGCATATCAATTTTGATAAGCCATAAATATAGATATCAATCATTTCAACTCAGCATCAACATCAAGTACGATCTGTGGAGCATTTGCGATCACTGCCTTACACTCTTTTTGATCTCTCATTACTTTAAAAGGTCCCTTCTACTTTCCTTGGCTAAGCCAGGTAAGTAGTCCATCTATCATCTTTTCCTGTTTGCTTTCCTTGTTGGGTTTCAATCCATTTTCTTGTTGATCATGAGATGATGAATTTTTTTTCTCACCCCATGTAGTAATGAAATTAAGGAGAAGAAGAAAAGAAAAAAGATTAATAATGCTAATAATAACAACAATATTATAACTGATAACAAATTTAACATTTCAACATTTCCTCCAATTCTGAAATAGAAAAAAAAAGAGCTAGAATGTACCATAAATTCTAGATCCAGAATTAGACCCAGTCATATAGAATAAATATCAATAACTACAAGTTTGTAAATATTCTTAGCATTATTTTTTTTATACCTTTAAGATGTTAGAAGTCATGAATTGGAAATCTAACTCTGAATCCTTGCAATCTTTTACATAGGAAACTATGAAATACATAGTAATACTCTGATTCTGTTCTGCCATAGAAGGGTATCTGAAACAAAATATCTTGTAAGAGTATGTTGTCCATCGAGTCATATCAGCTTATTCAAAATGATCGAATGAGTAACCTATGGAAAAGAAAACCAGTAAAGGAAATTATGAGGGCAAATGAAAATATACAAATAGCCCGAGTAATATGGAAAAAAAAATCATAAATGTCTGTTGTTTCACAAGTTTATTATTAAGATACATTTTTTTTTCGCTTTTATACACATCAAGAGAGAAACTCCATAACTTAAGTGAGCGAATATGGAATATAGTAATAAGATACATTTTTTACCATCATAGGCTTATAATTTTTTTAAATATTGCTAAATACTGCCATATTTGTAATACACCTGAATCAGACAATGATATAGTTCATTTATAATGGTGAACATGGAAATTAAAGGATTAAAAATTAGAAGCTTGCGAATTGTGCAATTCGAAAAAAAAAAAAAAGGTTTTAGATGTACCATAATTGATTTATGGAAATCACTCACCAATTTTGTATGCTTTGAATGTGGCAATCATTTTATTCATTTGAATTGCTTTCAGTCATTTAATGCTTGGTGTCTATGTTCATAACTAAATGTTTTAACTATTTTTCATGGGCTTCCAATTCATTTAGTCTGAATTTTTCATTTAATTTCAAATTTGTTCATAATCATTTTTATCACCGACTGTTAGGACTCCCACGCAAACAGTTTGAAGACATTCTTGCCAAGTCAAACTTCCCTGATCCTGATAAAACACGCAAAACACGCAGTGGAATAATGCGTGCCAAGTAAGCACTTAAGTTTTTTTGTTTACTTTAGAGGTACTCATGTGATCATATTCTTTTTGTCTCATTTTGTCATGGTTTTAGTCATTAAACTCACCTCAACAGTGTTGAGGAAAATCCATAACTATAATTTGCCATTAATCTTTAGACATGATAGAATTATGCCTAACAATGGTGTTATCCATTAGTTGCTGCACAACATCAATTCACAATACATTATCAAACCCACAAAAGTAAGAATTTTTTTCCCTTTTTACTTCTTTTTCTAGCTAATTCTTATACACACCACTACCCCGATATTGCTCAGACATGGTCTTTTTAACTTCAAATCAACTCATACTTTTGTTTGTTATTTTTTTTTTATAATAAGGGGGTTGCAATATCAATAGTGATTTCATTGGTCTGATTCATTTTATTTCCTTTGCACGTATGCAATATGCTGCCACTTTCCTCCATAAAACTACCAGGAATATTGATATTGGTGCTGATCTTGGGCTTGAGTAAACCATTGGTTGGTGAGTTTTGTGATGATCATGAATGTGGGCTTTGTGTGAACACTGAATCTACAAAGATTCTATCCAAGTTTGTTTGCTAATGGGAAATAGACACATATTTTTGGTGACCGGTGATTCTGTAAGCGTGAAGATTTCTACTTTGTAATTATATATGGATAATAACATATGACACATCAATATTTATGAGATGTCTTCATAAAGTTCAAATTAATTTAAAATAATTCTTTTACCTCTTGAGATGACATCATTTTCAGTCAAAGAGGTTGAGTTTTTAATTTTATTTAGGCTGAATTCCTAGCATAGAAGCATAGATGATCATTATTGGCTATGCAGGTAAATAATTTTTTTTCTTCTTCTCGTGCCTCTTGAAAATGTCACAAAAAAGTGCAGTTCAGTGTGTCTGCTTTAGATTAATAATGAAAAGGATATGTTCTGGTAGCAGGAGCATTCTGAAGATATTTTAAATCCATTTTCAACTACTTTTATTCAATCATACCTTGGATGAGTATCACATATCTTAATTTCCCATTTACAGAATAGCTTAGATAGTTAAAATTTTTGGGCTGATGTGGTTGATTTTGTGTTGGTCACATGCTCACAACCTTGAGAAATTATTTTAGTTTTGTTTATCCTTGTGGTGTGAAAATGCAGTTTAATTCATAACATGAAGTGCAACAGCAGTGGAGTGTCTTTCTCTTTAGTTTTTTCTTTGTTTTTTTTTTGTTTTTTTTTTAATTTCTTTTTTGTTTATTTTTCGTTCTTACTTTCATTTATTATATATTCATGCTTATTACTATTTAAATCAAGTGATAAATTACAAGCTATGGAGTATATTCTTGTCTGTAAACAAAACCATATTTTGCACATGCCTTTGTATCATACGGCTTGTGGTATAAATTATTATATTTTCCTATAAAATGTATTTATAGTGTTTCAATGCCTAAGAGCTTTGTATTCCCAATCTTTCGATCGAATTGAAGAGTTTAGCCTGGGCATGAGTATTTTGTTTGACACAAAGAGAAATTTGACAGTTTCATTTTATGTTCCTATCCATTTAGTGTACTTTAAAGATTCTATGGAAATACAAATGTTTGAAAAGCAAAATTGTCTCATTTTAGAATGGCATACAAACACTACTTTTGAAATAATATAACCTATGGTAAGGCACTGTTTATGAACAAGTTTTTATGACATACTGCCTCCCTTTTTTGATCAAACAAATTATTAATCAACAAGTAGAATAAAAAAACAATGAGAGCACCACTATTTATGGTTTTGATAATAAATAGGTCAATGAATTAAATATGATTAATATGTCCGTAAGCAGTGTTTTCTACATCTCACACTACTTTAGATTTAGTGACTATAAGACATGTCACAAAATTATTTGAGAGAATTCTCTATACCCCTCAGTTCCGACTGAGCTCACATAGTTATGTCAAGCATTCTTTTGGTCTGACATTTAGCTTGGTCATGAGGCATTCAGAATTAGTCATCAAGTTATGTTATTGGCAACAGTAGTTTCAAAACAACCTGTTTCAAGTTTGGAATGTTGATTTGATAGTGACTATTCTTGTTAGTACTGTAATATAAATGTTGCTGGTTTCATATCATTGATAAACTATCACAGATACGGATCATAATGATTTGATTAGCAATACTGTTGTTATCACTACATTGTATTACTTTTATTATTGTTATTGTTGATTTAGTTTTTGTTATTATTATTATTTATATATAATTGTTGTTATTATTATTGTTATTATTGATACTATTTTTAGACATAATTCATGTCATTATGATATTTTGATCCTTGGTGCTGTCCTTTTAATTTTCATTGCTGTCCTATGTACCTTGATACATTGTTATACAATGTATATGAAAGACACTTTTTTTTTTACAAATTTAATTTTTGATTTAGAAAAGGCAAAATATATGTACATATACACTTAATTTCCATAGTATATGTCATAATTATAAGTAGAAACAGAAATTATAGATTTAAAACAGTTTATTTTATGTTCCCATTCTTTGCTCAGGAAAGTAGTTTGTAGGAAGATCCTCTACTCTCAGTAAGATGGGTAAGGTAAAGACAAATCCAAGTAACAGATTGGCATGGAATGTCTATGGACATAATATAATTATGTACCTCTCCTAACATGTAAAATATTCCTTAATAGCTAATGTGTGGTTTGATTCAACTAGCATGATTTATATGTCGGCCTCTTGAAACATCCTAATTTTCTTACAGCACATTTTGTTTCGAGATTGCACAGGGCACCTTGTGTTTGATTTTTTTTCCATATTAGGTGTAGTAGCAAGTGTGCTAGTTAGAGCCATTATTAGGGTTAGTTTGCATTGCTTCGACTTCGGAGAGAATGATGAAGACTGTCATGGGTCTAAAGTGTCTAGCCCAACAAACAAGGCGTCTTTGATCACTTAACGACAGTTATGTTTTTGTGTCCAATACTTATCAAGGTGCAATTCAATTCCTAGGAAAGGTGTAGCGTACGTCATATCTTCACCTCCTCCTCTAATGGGGTTTATAAAAGATCATAGCTTTTGTTAATCAGGAGGATGTGCCTTTTATAATAAAGAATCCGATGTGAATTGTGTTAGTTTCAATTTTTGGGAGTTTCAAATCAAGCAGTTTTTACAAGTGATTCAAACTCTTTAGTGGATTAATTTGTGTATGCAATATGTTCAACTTATTCATTTAACATAATCATTATCGCCAATGTTCAGACATATCTTGTTACCAGAGTTTATACTGCATATTTTCTCAGTCTAAGCATGCAATGTTACCCTGTGGTGGAGCCAAGTTTCCTTACTTACATATCAATGCATTCTTGTTTTCAAACTCCAAAAACAGGAATGAGAGAGTTATGAGACTGATCAAGACTCAGGGATTGTTCAATATTTTAGAACTACTACTACAACTACTACTACTACTACTACTACTACTACTACTACTACTACTACTACTACTACTACTACTACTACTACTACTACTACTGCTGCTGCTGCTGCTGCTGCTACTGCTGCTGCTATTGCTGCTGTTGCAACCATTTCTACTACTCTGTTACCATCATCAGCATTGTTGAAGATGTAGCTCCAAGAATTTTTGGATTGTAATAATATATGTTTCTAATAAAAATATCAGTTTTTAATGGATACGACATTGAAAAGAATATGTAAAGAATTATCGTAAAGATGATAGAGGACTTAATAATTACAGTTACTCATACCAACAACAACCGTAGCAACAACCGTAGCAACAACATCAACAACTATAGTAATATAATAGTAATATAATAATAATAATAATAATAATAATAATAATAATAATAATAATAATAATAATAATAATAATAATAATAATAATAATAATAATAATAATAATAGTAATAGAAATAACAACAACAACAAAAACAACAACACCAACACCAAGATATAGAGATTACATGGCTCTTGTTCTTTCATTCTCAATTTTGTCCATTCCTATAGATCCTGTCTCTTAGATATATTTAAGCATAATCAATCAGTAAAACCCCTAACCCTCAACATTTGAGTATGTGTGCATGTCTGGTAACCTTCACAGACACTCTCTCAAGCTTCCTCCTATACACACCAAAGCAGTGATGACACCTCGTAAGCCGACCACTTTCGACTTTCGACTTTGTTGACTTCTGCATTCCACACGTCCACTGTCTTGTCCATCACAAATACCTGTAGGACCAGTTTTCTGATTTTCCAGCGTGTAGCCTTTGTAGTAGTTATTATTCGCTGTTGCCTTTCAATAGATTTGTACTTATGCTGCTGCCCTCCAGAGTAAGCTTTCCCTCGTTCCTTGGATTTTACCTTAACCGCGACTCAGAGGATTAGTGCTTTAACTATTTTCATGCCTTCTGGTTTCCTTCTTATGACACCCGTGTGTGAACAGTTTGCTGTTTGGATGGACCTGCTGCTCTAACTTCAATTTTAAATTTGTTTATATTATTGAATTATTGTCATTTCTTAATATCTTCTGTTGATATTTTAATTGACCTGAAATACACCTTCAATATTGGATTAACACAAAAGCAAGCATTTAATAAAGATCGATCTGCCTTAACATACACTGTCAAACCTTTAAAAAAATTTCTTAACCATTCACCTTTTGTGTGATTTTATAATCTAAACTCATTTTTATACTTATTTCTACTAAAAACTCAAACATTTCCTGCTCATTTTTAAAGACTTCTAGACTGTGTTATGTAATGTATTCTTACTTTTAGATACATGATCACTCCTTTAATGTTCTCACTTTTTAATTTATTGCTTGTAGTTGAATGTTAAAAACAGAAATCAAATTTTTAACCAACAGCAAACTAAGTTGAAAATAAATATGCTAATTGTGACAAATAAGAAAAGATGTGGTTGGTTTCTCAATTATCTAGATTTCCATTTTATGCAGTGCTTCACAAGTACTTTGTTCAGCACTTCGATATTTTTGTGATAGAAATGATTGGAGTTAGTTATCTCCTGCATAATTATTAATTTGATGTGCATTTTTTGTAGTTATATTAATATTTTTTTTTACTACTATATTGTTATTTTATTATGATTATTATTATTATAATCATATTTAACATCATATCTCATGGCCATAACCATTAAGTTCATTACTTTAATATATGATAATGTTCAGAACATTTTTGTCCGTATTTTAAAAGTTAACTTGTGCTTTCAAAAATCGGGAGGGGAGGGGAGAGAGGGGGAGGTAGCACTAAAAAAGAGGAAAACTACTTTTTGTGCAATTATGCACCCATCTTTTTGTAGGAATAGTCCTAAATGAAACAAATAATTTTGGTATTTCATTCTATATTTTGGTGCCAATACTAAACACTATGACTAACATAGTTGTTTCACTTACTATTCGTATTGTGTGTCCAACTTAACAGTCGTGACTTTTCAGAAAATGAAACCAGATATGTCATTCTGAGCCCAATCTTTATATATATGTATCTTCATCTTGTTTTATTTAGGGTGTATTCGGTAATGATAACCAGCTTGCCAAGGGTAAATCATCATAGTTGTAACTACAACTGTGTTTGCACTCAGCTAGTGTGTGAAATGTATATGTGAAAGGTAGGGCTAAACCTAAGCAGGACTTATTGCTACAAGTGTAGGCACATTTATACATTTATATATGTATATATTAATGTGCATATTTCTTTTTTATGAAAAACTTGACAAGAGATGAAAATTGTTCATTGATGCAATAAATATTGTAGCAAAATTCTCCATGCATCTTTTAGCTCTACTTTTCTCAATGCATTTGTCCATGTTGTATTTGTTGAGATATTTCTGTTGGATAGAAACGGACCAGGAAAGGCATTATAGACAGTCATGTCTGTTGACTTATAGATTTATATAATAAATTAGATAAATGGCATATTTTAGTTACTGACTTCTTTTAATAACAGTTATCTGGTACAGGTGATTGAAAAGTAGGAAAAAAGTAATTTGGTGATGGTTGTTACTTAAAATGAAAAAAAAAACACTCTCTAAAAACTATTTTGGCTCAGAGAAGATGATTGAATGATAACACAACTTTGGTCAGTGGTCTGAGCAGCATTTATATCTCAATGATCGTGTCAAACATATTTTAAATAGCAAGATTACCTGCCATGTTTGTGCACCCATTTAGTGTCCCTTGTATCAATAAGCTGTGCCAGAGAGAGAAAATAGAAACTTTTGTGAAATTATTAATACACATAAGAAGCACAGCTTGTGTTTAATCTTATTGGACAAGAATTTTTTTGTCTTATTATGTAATGATAGAAATCTTTTTTCTATTGTCCATTTTATGTGTAATGAATACTAGTGATAATGATTAGTATTGTACACCTATGCAGAAAATTATATAGCTTTATTTGTTGTGTAGCTAGGTTGAACCTTACTCTGAGTGTCTGTTGCTGGTCACAATTGATTGGTTGATTCAGATCCTGTAACTTCCTTAGGAGATCACCCTTTTAGAGCTAAAACTGGTGCTTTCATTTGCAGTCTCTAAGCCAATGACTAAGAGCTACATGGTAACATTTATAGTCCCAAAGTCTCTTAGGCTCTCACGAAATCTTAGGAAAGGTTTGGTTAGATTAGAACCAATACCACCACCAAATAGCAGAATCAAGGATTCAAGCACAGGGCCTCCATATTGTTAGCCCAAGATCCTAACAGTAACACCTAAGCTGTTCTGTATCCCTCAAAATCTGCTCAGGATATAATTCCAGCAGTGTTTTATAAAGATGTATAAACACACAACTGTCCACATAGTCTAATTTTTATTAATATTTATAGAGACTTGTTATGAGACAGGAAGAAAGAAAAAGTAAAATATTGTAGTCCTATCATGTTATCGCAGCTGAGGCTACCTAAACATTTAATATCCTTCAGTATGCATTCTAAGCAAGCAGGAAGTTGGTCTAAGTTGGTAAGAAATAAGCCTATCATTGAAGACATTGGAAGTTTGGACTTAATCTCTTAGTTTTTAGATTTTTCTCATCTTTGTTTTGTGGATGTAACAAATAACGGGCTATAGCTAGATCCATGATGAGTCAGATAAATGATATGTATTTAAGTTTTGAAAAATAGATTTAATGATATGCAACATTGACGAGGTCATATTTTAATAAGTTTCCTCTCAACTGTCAACTGGCTGTTAAATTATATCTGGTTTTGTGTATAGTTTTCCCCATCATGCAAACACTTACAAAGCTATTTAAAGCACCAAAAACTGAAGCTTTCTTTGTACTTTTTTTGAGCTGTATTTTGCTTTAAAATTTACCTCCAATGATTCCCCTCCCTCCCCTATTTTGCAACTTGACATTATTTAGTGTTATTAATTCAATATATTTAATTTGTTTTTAAACTCAAAAGTAGAGCAGCAGCAGTGCATTGTCAAAGTCATGATATAAATTTGCTCTCCCTTCTTTCCCCATCCCCTAATCTTTTCTCCCTTTCTTTCCCCTTCTTCCACCTCTTTTTTTCCTCTCTATCTATCTTTATCTTGCTGCCTGCCATTTCATCTGTCTTTATCTCCATCAGCCTCTATCTATTTGTATCTTTCTCCCTTTTCTCATCTGTCAATATTTTGTTGTCATGTTTTTATTAAACTTTAATAAATAACCAAACCAGTTAGAGGATCTCTGATTAAAAATTTCTGGTTTCTTCGATGTTTAGGTATTGATCATTATATAATTTTTCACTGACTTTCTTAAATACTCAAGCAGTTATGGTTTGAGAAAGTATAAATATTTAAAACTAATTTATAGGGTCTCTCTTTACTGAAACCATTTGAATTGTAAACGTCTATATTTGTGCTGCAAACTACATAGCTGTAAGTTATAGTTGGGCATTGAGGCCTCTCTTCTATTATTATTATTATTATTATTATTATTATTATTATTATTATTATTATTATTATTATTATTATTATTATTATTATTATTATTATTATTATTATTATTATTATTATCATCATTATTATTATTATTATTATTATTATCATCATTATTATTATTATTATTATTATTATTATTATTATTATTATTATTATTATTATTATTATCGTTTTTGTTGTTGGTGGTGTTGTTATAATGACTATCAATATAGTTATTGCAAAATCAATTTAACCTTCTTCCTCTGCTTATCTTAAGTATCTACATATTAAAGAAATCCTATAATTCAAGCTATATAATTGCCTTGCAATGATCCCAATGCTTTCCCTGAAATAATTTCCGTTAGAAAAGTCATAGTAGAGCTTTATTCCATATATCAGGGATGGCTTTAGATACTTTTGGAGCAATTTTAAGGTTTTTAGCTTGTTTGATACATACAAGCCCATCCTGCCTTAATAGGGAATGTGATTTCACAACGAGTTATGTCACTTTGTTGGAAGTGGTGAGTTTTATTTGATCAACAATCAGAAGCATTTTGAAAATCTCATGATAACCAAATAATTTTCATGGAAATGTTTTCTTACTTGCACAATTTATGTTTCCCTCTTTTTTTTTTTTTCTAAAATTTTAAACAAATGTGCATTCTTGCAGACATTATCGCTTCATACACTAATAAAAACTTCAAGTTAAGCTCATGACTCCTAACTAGATAGCATAAACTCTTTGTGAAATTGCATTTCTTAAAGACATATTAAAATATTACCGACCAAAATGAAAAAGGATCATTTGAGATGGCCTCCTGAATATTCTATGCTTTTTCCATCAGTCCTTGTGTTGTAGACATCTTGGTGATGTGATGTTCTTTGTGTATTTAGTTAGTTTTTCTACTGTGTTAATGTTAAATCAAGTTTAATGGGTTTTTTAAAATTTTCTTTAATCTGTTTAATATTCACTTACTAAATGAACTATTTTTCTCTCGTTAATATAACATCGTTCCTCTGCTTTAACTGAAATAACTAAACCCTCACATGGAAAACTCTGTGCTTGGATTCCTGATTCATTGGATGAAGAAAAAAAAGATTAAATCTCTACTTACAAAAAACTAAATTAAATACTTCACTCATTAGTTTTATCATATACAATGCCCATGTAAATGTATATAAAAAAAGAACTATATTAAAAGATGCACGTCTTCATATTTACAGTAGGATTTGAAAAGGATAATGATGATAATAAACCTGGAGCAGGTTTTTCTTTAATATTATTCATTTATCCTATTACATTATGACAGGAAATGCTTCCATTAAAATAAAGGGACTTTTTGAAAACAAACGTTACTGATGTATTTATTAACTTGGCATCGTATAGTGACACCAAAACTTTAACTTTGTTAAGTTACTTTTAAAGAATACATTTATTTCATTCCACTTTTCACCTCGTGCTTTCTCTTGATCAGCTTTAATTCTTCCCTTTAACAGATGCACTGATATCTACTATGAAACTCATGTAAGTGATGATGATAATGATGTTTGGGGTGTGATGGCAGGGGCGAACACCATCCACTACCCACCTCGGCCACTCAGTGTTGGCAGTGTTAGGCTGACACGGTCTGCCACTCACAGAAGGACTACACCAACACAGCATGTGCATGAAGTCTGAGTGGTCTGTCTAGTGGAGGAGGTTGTTCATTGGATAATTGAGAGATGTACAATAAATGATAATTTGATTTGTTGAAAGAAAGAAAAGTTGAAGGGTAATTTTTGGGAGTGATTAACTTCATTGTTTCTTAAAATACATTTTTGTTGCATTGTAATGGTTATAAGGAATTTGAATTATTGATAATGAATTATTCATTTAAGAATTGAGAACACCCATGATCTCATTTCTTTTTACCGGGCTTCTGAAGTGCTTGCTTGTAAACATTTAAACAAGGGTGATAAAGTGCACAGAATTGTGAGCATTGTCTGATATTATGAAAATTGGTCAAATGAGAGTGTTAATTTGAAAGATTCTCATGCACAGCCTTCTAACATGGAAAAATGGGCAGCTGGAGAGGCAAATGGTAAAATTAGATCATAAAGATCAGAGAGAGAGAGAGAGAGAGAGAGAGAAAGAGATTGATTGTTTTCACACACTTTAAATTATTATGTTTGAAGTGTCTTATCCCACAGCATATGCTCTGCTTATGTGACTGTATTTTTATATTTTTTGTTTTGTTCTGTTTTTTTAATTGAAAATTTAGGAAAACTGATAAATCAAAAATCTTCAATTTCTTTTTTTGCTATGACTGTTACTTAGAACACCAGTATTATTTGTAAATACTCGTACTCATACTTTTAACATTCAAGCACTAAAGGAACTTAGTCAGTGCTGTGCATGCAGTATTTCAATAAGACTTGCTTGTTTTTGCAGTTGTAGTGGTTAAGAGTTGGTCTCTCTTGAGTCTTGATGAGACAACACAATCATTTTATTTTTGAATTATAAACTTTATAAATCACAGTAGTAGCTTTGTTTTCAGTGTCAAGAATAATTTATAAATATGGTAAACTTTGCAAATTGTTTTCTATCATTTATCATTCTTATCTCCACCTGTTTCACATTCAAATAAAAAAAAAGTCCAGATTTTTCATCCACCATATCATTTTCTATTTTGCATTTAATGCTAAAGAATCCTGTTTTTCATTATTCCTTTGGATGTGTTCAAAACTGGCGCAATTTTCATCAGAAACAATTTTGTTTGATGAACTAAGTTTCCTTATTTTACTTTTCCCTTTCTTCCATAAATTTTAGGTGATAAATAATTATGTTGATTGCTTTCGTGCTGATTTTAGGTCTTTTATATGACTTGCAAAATGGCTGTCTTGACAATAATTGTTACAAAAGGTATCAGATGGTAAATGAGTGTTTGAAAGCAGTGTGATAGGTATTTTTGTAATTAATATTGGCAATGCCTAATTGTAAGCTAATTCTCATGCACACGAGAAATTACATCATACTGCTGCGATTCTCTAGATTACAAGTGTGCTCATGACAAAGATGAAACGAAACATTGATTCCATTGTTCTTTGTAGTATATTGCTTATCTACTAATATATGAGCCATCTACAGGATGAGGATGGCTTGTTGGCTAGGTACCTGGTCTTGTCTTGGCAAGGCGATGGGTGCCGTATTGAGGTGCAGGTTTGATTCCTGCCCATTCCATCTGTCCTAATGTTTTCAGGTCTTTCGTCTTATTTGTCGATCTCAAGTAAGACCTAGGTTTGTGGTTGATTTTTCCCTACTGTATATTTCTTTATTTACAATCACTTGCATCTTTAGATTCTAAGGCCTAGCTCCATCTGTACCAGCCTCTATTGTTGTTTGTCTGCCTTATTTATTTTACTTTGAACAACATGGAGGTTTCTTAAAGTGTTTGCATCATATGAAGATTTTGGTATCACATTTGATGGCTTTTGTTTGTTCTGATCTTTCACAGTTGTTTCAAAAAATGGTAAAATTACTGAAAAAAATAATTGAATCCCACAATAAAAAAATTGCGTCAGGGGGGAGATATTTGGAATGGCTAATAATACCTGAATATGAATTGTGTTCTGTTTTTTCATGCTTGAGATCATAACCTTTTTCGTTCTAAACAAAAAAGTCAACAATTTCGAAGTACAAAAATATTGCGTGCAGATTGACAGAAGCTCTTGCTCACTTGGCAGTGCAGATTGACAAAATACATTGGCTTACTATAACCAAGGTTTTAATATTTTGCACCCAAATAACTTCTATTTTTTGGAAAGCTTGTAAAACAAATATGAAGTTTTGAGAAGTCACCACCAAGAGTACTTTTTATGCACCAACTCAACAACCCCCCAAAAAATAAAAAGTCTAACAAAATTAGTCTTGGTTGAGAAATCAGGCTTTTTTTTTAACAATTTACAAGAGAGTTTATTATCAATTTTTTTCTTTGTCACTAGGTTTTTTTTTCTTCCATTTTTCAATGAGTATTAAAGAATGCATTCTCTCCAACATTTTTGTATCAACAATTTTGCGTGTTTGCTTTCATATAATTTTTGTTTACCCTTTCAGTATTAAGCATTTCATTCATTAGAATATGAGGGATAAGTGTAAAGCTGAGTGTGCCAACAGATCATGTACAATGTGCCTCAAAAATTGTAAGCAAAAGGTTAAGTTACATTTAGATTTTCATTGTCCTTTATAGTAATTTTCACAGGTGATGAACCAAGAAGAGATTAGAAATAGCCCCATAATTAACGTTACAAGACCAAAATGCAAATGTGCTCTTCTGCTTTGTAGCCTTTTTGTGGTTCATCTTCAATTTTCATGTATTTTACTCAAAAACTGCAAGAATTTTTTTTTGTCTTGTGAATCCACAATAAATATTATAATGCTAGAATATAATTGAACTACTCAATTAGTAACAGTCATGAGAGGAGGTCTTTTTGTACAGATTTGTTTTCTGAAAAACTGTATACACATCTTTGAAATAATAAAAAAAATCCCAGAGGAGGATAGTTGATCTTTCTTTGGGCATCTTATTTAAGATGAGAAGTTTCATTGCATGTTTGTTTTATGTGTACAGTCACTGTTTTCAGAGTTATTTTAATGCTAAGCAAATCAGACCAGCAGCCAAGCTTCTTAGTAATGTGTAGTCTGTCTTTGAAATATTTCATTGAGTGTAGCTGAGTTAGTCTGATAATTCTTTGCAATAAGAATATAAAAATTAAAATGGTGTTAAAAAACTGGCAGATGTTCTGTATGTCATGAATGACAAAGTGGCTTTTGAGATAGCAATTTTTTTCCATGTGTCACAGTCAATCTCTTGAAAAGAAAACTTCAAATTTTCTGCATATCAACTACAAAATGCTGTGAATGACCATCTTTAAAATCCTTAACAATCAAAATTATTTATGAATTTCTTCATTTGTTTTACATAAAACAAAATCATGGGTGCATAAGATTCATGAGTATATGACATTTTGATATTTTATTGAAGTCACAACTATTTGCATTTTGTAATTCATTACGTATTTTGGTATTTTTATAATAGTCCAGCATTGAGAAATATCACCTACTGACTATTTCTATGATAGTTAAAGATTCAAGTCTTTCATTTAATGAAGGAAAACAACACCATCTTTTAATACATTTGGTTCAGTTAATTTACCTTTTTGTTTTTAAAAAAAATTTTTACACATTTAAATCTTTTGTAACTTTCAACTCTACATTATGAAATGCTAATAAAAATTGAAGTATGAAATTCAAATTGTCTGGTTATCATAACAAAGTGTGCCTTTATTTTAGTTTCGTTGTTTTTGTTTCGTGCAATGTGTTACTATGTTTTTCAACTTTGCTTTTCAGTTTAATTTTTTGTTTGTTTTATTTCCTGTGAATAAGATTTACCTATATTTATATTTTGGAATGGGAAATAATTGATAAAATTGTAATTGCTTATTCAATTTGTGTATGTCAGGAAGTAGTGGAGTATTCTGTGTTGTTTCTCAATTTGGTTTTTTTTTTCCTTTATCCTTTTTCCTTTTTTTTTCTCTTTTTTTGGTTTTGATGTTTGGTTTAGTGATTCTCTTACAAAACTGAGTGAAAGTCAGGGAACCTTTAAAAATTTAATTAGTTGTCTGATTATTTCTTCATCTCGGTTTATTTTTTTTTTATTATTCTTGTCATTATTTTTTCCATAGCTATCCTGCATTTTTTTATTGCTTATGTCTTATATTTTGTTATACTGTAGCTTCCTTTTTTCCTTTTTCTTTGCTGATTAAAATTATTGATTCTTTGGTCATGACTGAGACGCAGTAGAGTTTGAGAAATTTGTTTCAAAATGAGCCATGCTGAAGAATTGTCTGACCTGGCAAGAGATATAGCATCACTTTGAAGAGTTAAACTATTTTGAACAATCAATCCTAAATAACAGTTTTCTGGTTCAATTTAGAGCATAAAGTTTGAAAGTTATCGAGCACAATTTTTAGTTTAATTGGTATAGATATAATTTCTTTCTTTCACTCGCACACACACTTACTCTGCTTTTCTAAAAGTACTTCAATATAGCCAAAGATTCCCAGTACAGAAAATATAAAGAACATATACACAGTATTAAAAAAGGTCCTCTATCATACTATCTACATAACAGATTTTTTTTTTCTTTTTGTTTTTCTTTTTTGAGAGTCTAGGTTTGTATATTTTTAGTTGTGTTAATGAAGTGTAAAAGAAACAAATTATAGCCACTATTTTTCATGGTCTCTACCAAATTAGAAAAAAAAAATGTAGTGTAAATTGACTAAAATTGCCTCACAATATCATGATATACTCATGGAATTTTGCTCTGTACAAAAAGGAACTTGTAAAACATTTATATCAAATTAGAATGACACAGTTAGAAAATCAAGTATTTCTTTCTTTTTTTTAGCATGAATTTCCTCAGAAAACGCCTGAAGCAGCATAGTGTGGACATGCTATCATGATTATCTTGACATCGGAATACCTTATTGTTTAAAGGTGATTTGAGTACGTTATTAAAAATTTATTGACAAAACAAGATAAGAAAAATATTTTTTTTTCGGTTTAATTTTATTGTTGTTTTAGTAGGTGACTGTAAAGTAAATAATAATAGTAATAACAACAACAACAACAACAAAAACAACAACAATAATAATAATAATAATAATAATAATAATAATAATATATTTTATTTTTTTACTATCGTTTAATTTTGTATTTATAAACATGTGACAGTGTGCTGTTTTAAATCAACAGTGAATGCAAGAAATTTTTTGCAAGACATCACTCTTGTGGAATTCATTTTATTTTATTTTTAAGAGTTGTTGCCCGTAGATAATTGTAATTAAGATAGCAGATCGATGTTCAATATCTAACCGATACAGGATGTTTATATGAAGAATAGTAAGAGCAAACAAGTGAACAGTTGCAATTAAATTTAATTGACGGAAAATTTTGAATTTCGATAATTTGTATTTCAGTAAAAGATAGACGTGTTAAACTGGAAGAATAAAAGCATTCAGATAAAATTTAGTTCTAGTTTTTAAGAACCCCCCCCACCACCCAACTTTTTGCCCTCTTTCAAAAAAGAAAAAAGAAAAAAAAAAAAACACTGAAGCTCTTCAATTAAAACATCATATGGTTTCGGTAGGTGTATCTGCTGTTCTAATGATATAGCCAGTATTTTACTCAATTAATATGCAGATACACATCGAACAAAAGCAAATCTACAACAGGGTCAAGATACAAAAATTACCACCAAGGGAAATAATTTTCAGTTTTTTTCAGAACACCGTATTATGCAATGAAGTATGAGAAACATTTTTACTCTATAAATTTTGTATATTTTTTTTAAAAGATATTATTTTTTTAATAAATTTGTATTAAATTTTTTTTATTTATACAATAACTATTTTGTTAAATGTATTTATGCTTTTCCTAAAATTTAAAAAGTATACTAAATTTTGGCTTTTTATATTTTTGTATAAATTAATTTTATGTAACAAAATTAATTTTATACAAAACAATTTTATGTTTTTCCATTCTTTCTTTGGTACCACTCTGTGGTCAGCCCAATTTGTACTTAATAAAGAAAAAAACTTCTTACGCGAAATGCCCTTCTCCTCATCATGTGCATACCTACATTGTTCATCGACATAAAAAAAAAATCCTCCCCCGCTGCCACCCAAGTAAACTATTGCTACTGATGCATTTATAAGTCAACCTGACAGCATAAACCATACCACGGCCTTCTTGAACATTTCAGACAACTGTAGCCCGAGGCCTCCTCGCTGCCGCCATACTACTGATTATAGAACATGGCCAAATATCGAAGAATGGCATTTCAAAATAAGTGTTTAGTTTTTCTTCATTTTTTTTCTTAAAGGATCTTTGACTTTTGAGCATAAGTAGCTCAAAATGGAATGCTTCCTTAGACTAGAACCTCAAAGGCCCACAGGGCAAATAGAACCTTCAACCTGTATGAAACAAATATCCCTGGACTTGTTTAAAATATATGATATGGCACTGTCAAAGACCTATGTCGCATACCAGCAGGCGAACTTAAATTCAAAACCAAGAACGACCTCGACCATCTGAGGTCAAAAGCAGAAAACAGAACAAAGTGGAGGACATTATCAGCGAAAATCCGAGAGACAGCTGAGCGTCCCAGTTGGAGCACTAGGATGTGAACGGAGCTTTAATGGTAGTATTATAGTGTAAATACACACACACACACATATATATATATATATATATATATATATATATAAAGAGGAAGAGAAAGACAAACAGACAGCGAGAGAGAAACAGATAGAAACAGACAGAGAGATTGATAGAGGGAGAGAAACAGAGAGAGATAAAGAGGAAGAGAAACATAGAGAGAAAGAGAGAGAAGGGCAGATAAAGAAGGAGGGAAACAGATAGAGAAGCAGAGAAGGAGAGAGATAGGAGAGAAAGATCAATAAAGATAGAGGAAGAAAGAGAGAGAGAGAGAGAAGTCGGCCCTTGACATATATATGTTTCTCTTCCTCTTTATCTCTCTCTGTTTCTCTCCCTCTATCAATCTCTCTGTCTGTTTCTATCTGTTTCTCCCCCTCTTTAACTCTCTTCTTCTCTCTCGCTGTCTGTTTGTCTCTCTCTTTCTCTCTCTGTTTCTCTCCCTCTTTATCTCTCGCTTTGGCACTCTCTCTCTGTCTTTGTCTGTCTGTCTGTCTGTCTGTCTGTCTCTCTCTCTCTCTCTCTCTCTCTCTCTCTCTCTCTCTCTCTCTCTCTCTCTCTCTCCCCCTCTCTCTCTCACTCTTTCTCTCTCTCTCTTTCTTCGCCCCCCCCCCTCCCCCCCTTTCCTTTTTCCTCTCTCTCCCATCACAGGCCTACCGTCGGATGACCCAAACCTTCAAGCATGAGTGAGTTTATATACAACTCAAACGATTGTCTGTGATGAATGACTGTGTAGCTAGTTGGACTTGTGCTGTGCTGAGAGTGTTAGATCTAAACGAGAAGATGATTGTAAAGCTTTTAACACAGCTGTTATGGTGACCAAGAATTGTCACAAATGTCTTTTTAGAGCCTCTATCACATACTGTACTTTTTACAGTTGTATTTTTCTCGTCCATTGACAGAGATTGTGAGCTGAATTTAAACGTTTCCAGTGTAATCATTACAGCTCCTTTGATTCTTTCGAAAGTAAGTTTTTCTTTCACATGTATGTTATTTATTCTTTATTAAAATAACATTTATAATTATTATAATTAGTTTCAGAGTGTGAATACGTTTGGTATTCCATTAAAGTAGCAAAAATTGATTCGTTATATCGTATTGATAATAATCATGTATACTAACAAAGTGTTATCTTTCTCTGTTGGTTCTCTTGGAAACAATGTTTTTACTTGGCAATTTTGTATGAAACTTAATGGTCATGAAATAGTTTAGAATTTTTATTTTAATCTTCTGCATGTTTTTATTACACAAATAATTTCGTAATAACCGAAATCAGTCATAGTGGCATCTGTTCTCAATATTGCCGCTATTGATTAACACGAACGGGGACGTTAAGAGCCAGCAGCAAGCACTATGTCAGATTTAGTAATTTGTGTTTTATCCGTATAACATCTGTCGAACCAACACGAATTTCATCTCTCTTTTTATATTCTAATATTATTAACTCCTTTTAACCTGAAAGTAAAATGTTAAGTCTTGTTCAATATAATCATTAATTTCTAATACTATACATTTTTCTGTTAAGCAGTTTCATGACTACTCCGTTCGGATGAAACAGAAGTAGAGTCTAGGGCGAATGGTTAAAATATTATTTCCTTTGTGAACATTTTTCCCTGTCCTCTCTCTCTCTCTCTCTCTCTCTCTCTCTCTCTCTCTCTCTCTCTCTCTCTCTCTCTCTCTCTCTCTCTCTCTCTCTCTCTCTCTCTCTCTCTCTCTCTCCCACCTCCCTCCCTCCCCCATTCCTGTTCTCTATGTGCCTCTTTCCCTATTCATCTCACTCACTGCTAATACCTCTCTTTGATTCCGTCTCTTCCCTTGTACCTGGCTTCGTCTATATTTATCACAGTGCGACTGTCTCTCCGTGCTGTCTGCCCTTTTATGTCTGCCTGCCTCTCTATGTATAAGACTTCTAATTCCGCCAAATGAATCAACGGGCTTAAGGATCTTACTAATTTGAGATAGTCAGCTGATCAACTAAAGTTAAGATGACCTCAAGTGAACTATAACCCAAAGACATAAGAATATCCTCAGTCTCGGCTATAACTAGTATTCTAAGCTTAGACCTCAAGGCAGCCTTAACCCACAGCCCCAGTGACCTGATTCTAGAATACTAAGTTGACCTTCTTTCCAGCTTTCCGCCCCCGCCCCTCCTTCTCCTCGTTTATATATTGAGCCGTTTTTCTATTCGCGCATTTTGCTTCTTTGCTTAAAATTATTTTTCTCTGTTTTAACTTGGGATTTATTCAAACCGTGCACAGTGTGGCACAGCGCACTGTATCCAGTCGGCCATGCACAGCGTGTCCCCCTGAGAACCACAGGCACAGACTTACTTTCGGGCCAGCAGAATGGGATGCTGTAGGGCGGGGTAGGCTAGCGAGAAGCTAATAATTATTATAAACTATTTGAATTTGTTGTTGAATGATAGCCATTTTATTATACGATAGTACTACATGGCATACTTTGTTATACTATAGGATTATTTTTTTCGGAAACAGATATCGAGGGAAAAGAAATTGCTTCTATTATGTAACCTTGACTACCTCTGTTCCACCTCATCCCCTTCTTTTGGTTTCAGTGCCTTCCTCTTCTTATCTACACGCCTGAAGCTCAGCCCCTCACACTCGGACATCGATTTAGAATAATTTGTGAAGCTCATACGAGAAATATCAAAATCTGAATGCTCACACTGTTTTAACACGATTGCTGTGTAAACCCTTAACACGAGTGTGTGGATTGTGTCCTGTTCCAAACGAGAGTGCAGTCTGTTATCAGCATAAATAATAAAATTGTTGAGTTATCTGGTTCACACGGTCTCGTTCTCTGTGGCGTGTAAAAACTCATGTAATGTCTGACGCTTTTCAGCATTGTTGAGGGCTTTCAGTAGACGAGAGGAATCAGTTACAGAGAAAGGTAGGAATTATACGATAGCATAGATTTGTGCAGGCCATAATTTTATCATCGATTTTGTGCTATTTTTATAGAGATATAAGAAAAGGTTCAGGTTAAGGTCGAATTAAAGTGTTAATCTTCAAGCTAAGGTGATTTAAATAACAAGTGTGTACTTTGGTCTACATTAAACCGTCTTCTCTGCATTAATAGAATCTAGTTAACTAACTCTGGATTTTCAAAATCAAAAGTGTTGATTTTATTGAGATTAATATTATTTGGGTAAACTGAAAACTAAATAAACACCAAGAAGAAACCTCTCTCGACCATAGTTGAGACTTGGACCGGGTAAGCATGTGGGAGGCCCCTTTGGGCTAGGCTGGCCATTCTAGTATTTTCGTAATCATGTTGGTCTAGTAAAATACATGTTCCTTTCGTTAGGCCTGCTTGTAACTTTGTAAGTGAAATCACCAACATTGAAGTCAGTAAAAAAAAAAAAAGAAAAAAAAAAACTCACTGTGAGAGGTGGTCAGTGATCTACATAAGTTGATAATATCCCTTTAGCCACTTTTTTTGTTCTGAGTGTGTGTGTTATTTTATTTATTAATTTATTTTTTTGTATGTGTTGCAAGCAAGTTTGAAACAATGTGTTCAATGAGAAAAGCCTTTGTGTGTACTACATGTATTATAATCCTTTTTTTCATGGAGTTAAAAAACATGAGATGAATCATAATTTTATATAAAGCAGAAAATCAGGAAAAGAAAGGGATTTAGGGAAAACGGCTTGCTAAGACAGTTTTCGACAACTAGATATTTCCATCAGACTTTTATAATAAAGAGATTCCTTGTAATAAAAAAACATATCAATACCCATAGTCTAATCACTTCGAACTATAGTCAATGCGGCGAATGGTGTTGAAAGGCTTGTTAAAGAAAACTTTTCTTTCTCGTTTTTAACGTATTGGGACAGTTCACCTAATTAATGAGAATACCTCAAGAATGATATAGTAAGACATGGTAACAAAAGCCGATTAGCAATCGCCCGTTAACAAAGTTTCTCTCGTTAGGGTAGATCTCCACAGGCGTATGGCTCGACGGTCAGAATAGACCGTTTTTGATTTATAAAAAAAATGATCAACCGGCAGAACAGTAATCGCCTGTATTAGAGAGAGAGAGAGAGAGAGAGAGAGAGAGAGAGAGAGAGAGAGAGAGAGAGAGAGAGAGAAGGAGGGATGGAAGGAGAGAGAGGGAGAGAGAGAGAGAGAGAGAGAGAGAGAGAGAGAGAGAGAGAGAGAGAGAGAGAGAGAGAGAGAGAGAGAGAGAGAGAGAGAGAGTGAGGGAAAAATCAGCAATCCACGATTCCCGATATCGGTCGTCCCGGATGCCGGATAACTTTTTTAGAATTAGCCTTAACCTAGATCTGCAAGAGTGAGTGCAAGTTCTTTCTCCTGTCGCACCAAGATCATAACTTATTAACGCATTATTTAGACCTAGCGCTAGTCCTGTCTCCTCTCGCTGATTCCTAATCTCTACAGTGGTTAGATTTTTCAAATAAAAAAGAGAGGCAGTGAGCACGCCTGATACAAAACAATTTTGCGTCTTACAATTGTCTTCAACATTTATTGCTTCATATATTGGTTTAAGTAAAAATAAAGAGGAAACTTTTCTCACAACTTGGATACACGTGGTCGGTGGAAGTTGCGATTATTTTTTCCCCTCTCTCCTCTAAATGAACCTTCTATAATCAAAGTAATAATCCGTGACTTCACTACCGAGACCACAATCAATTTTTTACTCCTCCTGAGCCACGTCATTTTCCGCTTCAATTTCACTGAGATTTATTGTCTCATTCCCGTGTACCACTGACGATAAAGAGCGGTACAACAGGCGAACAATACCTGGTCGTCAGTCCTCATAAGCCGGCGTGAGTTCAGGGCGTGAAGCTTTTTGGCGTTAATACCAAATAATTTGGTTTGAATAAAATCTTGAATTAGGCAAGCATGCTGTAAAAATAAGCAATCGCCCACTGATCATCAAAGTGAAAGAATTCTATTTTAAACATGAAAATATCAAGAGATGAAATAATATTTACATTTTCTTTCAGGTGTAAGACCAAGCTAGAGCGACAGCCACCATCAATATGCAGGCCCAGGGTAATGGAGCAGAGTCTGCAGCCACTGTACCAGCCCCAGTCCCACCTCCGAATTTCTCATGGTGCGAAGCGAATGTCCTTAGCGCATGCGCTTTCCCATCTCAGTGGGAACATCTGATCTACCTGTCGTCTGTAGGAGTCACGTGTCTGGTGTCCCTCACGGAGGAAAGGCACGTGAAGGCTCCTCAACTGGATGGTGAGGTTTACGCACTAGTTTTATTACATCGGACGAATTATATCTTACATGAGAGGCAAAAGTACTTAAACTTTTCAGGATGTAGTTCAATTGTTTTCTTTCATGTGTAATCTCAGAAAATTTCACAACATGAAAAACTCTTAGTGCTGAAAAAGCATGTTTCAACCAACAGTTTCATAACTTTTAAAACTGAGAAAGGCAAATCACATCGAAGATTTGGAGGGATGTGACAATCGGGATTGTTGAGAAAGACCCAGTCTGTTACAATCTATTTTTTAACAAAGATAAACGCGTTTCATTGTTATACTTTGGCAAAACTTTTACTCTACCCACATAGGTCGATTGATCGAAACAATACATCATTTCTTTTCTGGTTGCCATAAGTGCAGAGTGTGAGGCACAAGCGGTTAAACGTTTTGCTCAGCTTCTATACGGTCTTTAGATCGTCGTATCGAAGACAGCGCCGCCTTCCATGACGGAGGCTTGATTAATGTGAATCAATCAATGACTAATCAATCTAGGTAGGTGAAATTCATCGGGCAACCATCGTTATGTTGCTAATTATCAGAACTGGTAAGATTCAGTAAGCTAAGTTGTCTCTGCTTTCTTTCTAGGCAAGGAACTCCGCATCGTCCGTGTTCCGGTGCGGGACTACACGCCGCCAACCATGGAGCAAGTTGAGCAGTTCATACAAGAGGTTCTCAGCAACAAGGCCAGGGGACAGGTGAGCGTGGTCCGTCACAAGAAGAGATTTTGGAGCGTTGAAATAAATTGCCCTTAATAGAGACTCGAGAAAAAGTTTAGTTTGATGGTGATCATAAGGGTTGTTACATTACCGTCAGTTTGAGATGCCACGTTTAAATGATGCATGGAAAGGGCTTCGTTTAGCTTTGTGAATAAACTTGACGTTTCTTCTCTGGATAGCGTCAATAACCCATCTCACACAAATTACACAGTATTTTTTATTGCACGACCTCTTGTCTTGGTTCTTTCGGCAGATGCGGTGCATGTTTAGTTGTAAAGACCGGGCGCCAAAACCATTGCAGATTGAAACTTAGCTCAAATACATGTTATGGTTAAGAGAGAGAGAGAGAGAGAGAGAGAGAGAGAGAGAGAGAGAGTGTGTGTGTATGTGTGTGTGGGAAGTCATGGAATCGAAGAATGAGGGAGTCAAGTATTACTTGATTAAAGCGCGTACTGTTTCGTTCCTAATGTCCAGAAATTCTTCACTTACGCATATTGCTGTTGTTATTGTTTTATTGTTTGTTTTTTTCTACGAGCAAGGCTAATATAATATATTAAATATTAAATGTAACTTTCTGATTCAGGCAACCTGCGTACATTGCGCCCATGGACTTGGCCGTACAGGGACCATGCTTGCCTGCTATTTCATGTCTGCCCACGGAGACGACCCGGAAACAGCCATCGACAGAATACGGAAACTCAGGCCAGGGTCGATAGAGACGTCAGACCAAGAACAGCTCGTGTACAATTTTCACGCCCATATAGGACAGAAATGTCGTTGATGTAATAACAGTCATTAAGACTTTTTAGTGTCCATTTTGTATTTACGAAAGCGAAACTTTCTAACTCATCCGCCAAAATACAAACTTATTTTAAACTCCTAGGATGAGAGATTTGTTGCAAGACGCATTATGTTTGAGAAATATTTATATTTCTCTTTCAAAATTTATGGATTTCGTTATGTTGCATGAGGGGATCCTTTGCATTATGGGATATATCTTTGTGATCGATACATCTCAGCTTTTCTTTCCACCCATGTTGTCAACGTAAGAAATACGAAGAAACAAAATATTAGCTTTGCTATACTTGGAGGGTAATTTGTATATAAGATTTAAAATGAGAGCAGTCACCTTTCCGGAAATGTGAATAAAACCTGTTTAGTCTTAATTGCAGGTTAACCTCTAAAATCGACAAATCCTTTCGAGAAAATATTCATGCCATAAACAAGAGACAACGAAATTAAATGGAATTTGGGGCTTTAATTGTAATCAAAGAATGATTCTGACGTTAAACTCCATTTATTTCCTAGAACTTGCGTTAGCATATATCTAAGGATGATGTGGTTTGAGGTGCAACTGAAATTAAGGTTCATTGACTTTCAGAGGCCAAAAGTAAAATAACTTTTTTTTTTTTTTTTTTTTTTTGGGGGGGGGGGGGGGGGGGGGGGGGGGGCAATTCGAGGAATCGAGGTTACAATTTAATTAAAAAAAAAAAAAAAAAAAGAATTCAGAAACACATCTCATTTTCAAAGCGATAACCGATTCGAGATAGATTAAAACCTTTGGCGCAAGAAAAGTGTCCCAATAAATTGAAATAAATTCCAAGGAAACCAAATCGTATATAAAATATTAATTTCGCGCTGAACATAAAGTTGAGATAAATCAAATTTTTGACAAAACAAAACTTTCCATCTCAGTGCGATGTTAAGCAAATGAGAGAATTTATGCGGAGAATTCGGCGAAACATATTGTGACAACTGTTCGTCACTGTTAGTAAACCATGACAAACCACACATTGACCCAAGGGAGACAACCACCAGAGTGTATAATTATGACCGAGAAGTAACAGGGGATAACTCAAAATAAGAAAAGGCACTTTCCCAGAGATTATTCAATGTGATACAAACTGTTAGTACGCGTCATATATGATCAAGTCATATATCATATCTATTGGAAATCAATTAAAATTGATTTCCCATTGTACTTTCTTGATAAATACTGCCATTTTCTTGCAGTGAAAACAATTTTTCAATGACTGTGATGTTGTGCACTGGTAAAAACTCTGGTATTTTTGTAATGCGCGTGTGTGGGATCTGGAAAATTGTCTTTAAAAAAGTTATATGAAATGGGACGTTTTGTTTACACCATTGCTACTTAATTCCATATGTATTGATTTTTATAAAGAAATTGATAATAAGAATGGAAGTTTTCATATCAAAACAGTTTTTATTTCGTCATGGAAATGCAGGGTGAGCATAGTAAAACTCTCCTTTGTAGATGCTTCAAACAAGGGCTTGGATTCAGCTAAATTGCTCAATGCAAAAAGCTCATTTATAATTATACAAGTTTATTTTTATTGAACATTTTTCTATGGCTTAAGCGTTATTTTCCCATGTATACCTTATTTTTTTCCAAATTGCTTTTTTCAATGTGATGAAAGGAGCCAATCGCCTTTAATTCTTGTTGAAGGCCTTTATAGATAAACTCATATCTCTCGTCTACATAATATTTTCCCCCCGTTTCACTTTGCCTCATTTCTTATCCGCATCTTGCACGCTTTATAGCTATGTATCTATTCATCTATCTAGATAGCTACTTATCTATTGTTTCTCTCTACTATGTTTAAATATCTTGCCATTTTTATCTTATTTTACATCGATTTCACCGAGCCTTCAGAGATCTTCTTGCCTTAGCTTATTATGCTCATTCTGTGGATATTTAGTTGAATACACGTACTCAAATAGACTTAAGCTATGCAAGTTATGTTCACCACTACTTTACACAGTTTTTATTTGGAACGATTGCGATAAGAATTTTTTTCAAAATTTTTACACTTTTTTTTTGTTATATAAAATGATGCATTTGTTCCCAAAGTTGGAAATAATTTTTACATGTTGAATACGACCTATTTCGGAAAGCTAAAGATCTTCAGTATTTGCGTTAAAAATGTATTAAATAATTGGAATGGTAGTGAAAAAAGTTATTTTTAAATGTTTACTTAATTTCAATGAAGTTAAACACTAAATTCCTATGTACAAAATGTTTGTTTTGAAAGAAAACAAAACCCGAAAAATGTTAATCATCTTTTTTTTCTTTTCCGAATAATATTTTTCTTTATATTTACATTTAGAAATGTATGCACAATAAGCTATTATTTTCCGGTCTGATGTTGATAAATTATACATTGTTGTTGTCATATTGTTCTTTTTCTCTTTCTATATTTAGTTTATTCGCACTGTTCGCTGGTTGCTACTTCCACTTTATTAACATGATTTCTGTGCCTTGGATTAAAAAAAAAGCTTGTAAAAAATCAAATGCTGCGATAGAGTTGACCTGAAAAAAAAAAACACACAAAAAAAAACATGTAGATCTATATGAAAGTGAAGCGATTTTTCCCCCAAGTTTTCTTCCACAAAGAGTGCATAAAGGGGATCTGGCTTTCTGAAATCTAATGCTGCCCATTATTTTAATCTATGAGATAATGGATGGTCAAAAGGATTTCTTAATAGACTTAAAAATTATCGGACTGATGTTATCCAGAATCATGATCAAATCACTCATCAATTATGAGTGAACCATTTAGGTCCATTTCTGACCTCAGACAACTACATTTTAACGGCTGTCGAAGATGACTTGTCTTATTTGTTCATTTATAGACATGCCATGAGGGTTTGTAAGGGAACAAAAGTTCTATAGACAATTATAATATTGTTCCGTCTTTCATGTGTACTGTCGGCATAGAAAGTGTGACGAAGGTGAGAGAGGAATATAGAGAGAGAGAGGGAGAAAGAGAAGAGAGAGAGAGAGAGAGAGAGAGAGAGAGAGAGAAAGAGAGAGAGAGAGGGAGAGAGAGAAATAGACAGTCAGACAGACAGACAGACAGACAGATAGAAAGAGAGACAGGCACTGAGGTAGACGGACACATAGCACGTGGTTTTGTGTCATGGAGAGCGCTGCATCACTTTAAAAAAAATAATAAAAGATGTACTGCTTTTACTAATACTCAAAGTTGACTTTTCCACGAAATTTTATACCAAACTCCATACTTCCCTAATCTCACAAGGGAGCATGGCCCCGCAGTAGATATTATTAGCACAACGCATATGACCCGTGTTCCCTTTATATCTGCCATTTCTTAAAGCCGGGTGCTTATTTTAACTCCAAAGGCCTTTCCACACTAACATGAATGAGAAGCTTAGGAGACTTTGAACTATTTAAAAAAACGTGTGAGTGAAATCGAAGGATATCATTCTTTAAAGACAACTAGTTTTAAGGAATCGAAATCGGACGTTGTAGTTGTATAACAAACAGTATTCGAACCCTGGAGCTAATTATCTGCAAGCCAAGCATTTATCAACAGACCATGATATATATATTTATATATATATATATATATATATATACACACACACACACATACACACACTCATGTATATATGCTTATTAACAAAAGCTACGATTTCACAAGTGATATGAATCGTTTACTTATAGGTTATTTAGTTGCTTTACTGTGTCAGGGCTATCACTACTTCAAATAGGGCTGATTCCTTCCTAACAAAATATGAACGAGTTTAAAAAAAAAAAAAAAATATATATATATATATATATATATATATATATATATATATATATCAATCTTGAGTTAATGAATGTAATTAGAGGAATGAAGGGAATCGATGATGAATAATACCGGTATACCAAAATGCCAGTAGTCATGCGCATAGAGCTGATTATTTTTTATGGGACTAACACACAACATAGTGCCATTGGTGCTTGGTAGAATCGGTTATCCATTAATTCGTCAATAAATCAGAATTCAAAGATACCGCCTAAGTCTTAAGTTTCCCGTGATGGTGATGATATTTTAACGCAATGTGGTCACTGAAAAAAAAAACAACATAAAATTAATTGAGATAGCATCGTCTTCAAATACGTTTTTGATTAGTATTACGGGGTTTTTTTTTTTAATTGCCGTGATGTTCTGTTGGGTGTCTTAAAATGATCGCTGCTTTCATCAAAGACAATGCTGCAAAAAGGAGAAATTAATTCTCGTGTACAGAGTATCCAAAAGACCACAGTAGAAGCCGCACCCATCTAGCGGTTTTGCTTCATTTGTCGAGTCATGTTGACGTCTGCCGAACTTTCAATCAGCCGTCAGTCCCATCAATCAACGGTTGACTCGGACATCGACAACCAACTATGCCAGGAGGACAGAACATCGCAAACAGTGAACAGGAAAACGGAATGTCCAGGGGTTGATGATGGCGCTTATTAGTTTTTTAAATCATTTATAGTTTAATTAAACTCCAACATGCGTCACACAGTTTTCCTCAAATGAAAAAAGAATACTCTCACTGAGAAATAGTACAATGTGGAAAATATTTTTTCAAGATCTAAAAGATTGATATTTCTTTTAAAGGAAAAAAAAAACGCTGTAAAATCGCAACTGTGTTTGGAAGAAAAAATTTGAACAGAATAATTAATTTGCCTAACTAATTTTTTTCTTTCTTTTTCTAAACATCCTACTCAAGTCTATGCTGTAAGATAAACGCTCAGTGTGAAAAGAAAATATGGCCATTCAAATAAATATAAAACAAAACGAAAATACTGATGATGTGTTCACGCATTGCAGTTGATGCTTGGTTTTTGGCTTCCACCAGTCAACATAGACTTGAGCGTATAAAATCTTAACTCAGCCATCAATGACAAGTACTTTGAACTTGAATGTGTAGGATATAAGGAAACTTCCTGGTTTAAATGTTTTTATTGGCTGAGCCATCAGCGTCAATTTAAAACACAAAAAAGCAGAGAAAAATCAAGTTACAGAAATAAACAACCTGAGAGGTTATATCAGAAAAGTGAATGACTTTGCACGAAGAATATTGCTTATACATTGCTTTTTTATTACACCACCCACCCTTTCATCATTAACTTTGCAAAGAGTGTGCTGCTTTTACTTTGCCAACTCACACTCAATTCGAAAAGCAATAATCAACTTCAATAGGATCATTTTTATTTTCCTATAATTCTAGCTCAAAGCTTTGGTGATAATAAACTTTGACGATAGAAATGGTATAAATCATGCGTATTGTTATAAAGAAAGCTTTTTTACTTTATTTTTTTAAAGGACCTTTTATTGCTTCTTTTTCACCTTATGATCATATACAGATATTGTAGGCTACATTCAAGTTGTTCAAACAAATTTCGGACACATTTACATGGCTAGATTGAATTTGTAGATTTATAAGGTGAAGAATGGAAAAAACATTAGCTGAGACATAACAAGGCAAATCAATATAGAAGAGAAGTATAAATAAGAACAGAAGAAAAAAAGGGAGAGGGGAAAAGAGTAACAAATCTTTAAATTTCTCTATTTCATCAGTCTATCGCAGCGCAATACTTCTTGCTATCTATGAATCCAATACACCCGTGATATTGACACCTTGAGAATTGCGGGTAAACAAATTGCATCCATTTGTCTTATATATATATACAGTGCATGTCCAGTTCAGACCAGCTCGGACCGCGCTCTTGTGACGATCGTCCTGGGCAGCCCCAAGGCCTCATTCCCCTGAGGGCTACACCAGTTGTTAGGACCCGGGATGGAAGGGTCAGTCTGATGTTACTGTCGGTGGTCTTGGTCATCTCCCACCTCGGACTCGAGCTTGACCAAATCACGGTAATCTGTCAACACTTTAATTGGCTCTCACACAGGTCCGACCCTCCATCGTGGCTACAGTGGAGAAGTGTGACATAGTTTACGGTGTACAGATTGGTAGCCACCTTGGACTTTATCCAGTCCTTGGATTTTCATACTTTTCAGATTCAAATCGTGCAAAACATTTTTGGAATTTTATTTTTTTCTACAAACGAAACAATACCGGTCAGGATGTTAAACTGTTTGCATGTCTAAGTAAGTTTTGTAAAAAAATTTCGGTCAAACTAAATTTGACAATCGGATATAAAACATACCTAATTTAATGAGATTATTTTTTTAAAAGAGTCTTGCCTTGATGAGAGTGAAATAATTTTCCTTTGGACTCAACATCCAAGTTCAACAGTCTTTCAAGATTCTGATCAATCGCAACAGAATAAATTAGGGTAAATGTATTTTTTCTTATTTTCTCGTTATTGTTGTTGTTGCTGTTGTTGATGTCGTGTTGTTGATGTTGTTGTTGTTGTTGTCTCTATTGTTGCTGTTGTTGTTTTTTCTTCGAGTTAAATAAAGAAAACAATTAAATAAGTTTTTATTTTGAGCAAACGGAGTTGCGATGAAAACAGTCATTTATCTGAAGCTACTTAATATCATTTCAATTGTTTAGGGTAAAATAAATCTGACTCAGTTCGATTAGCCCTGCTTTATCATGTAAAACAAGCAGTATATCCTTTTCTTACCTGGGAAACATCAGTCGGCACTTTCAATTTGCTTCGGATGAAGTGATGGCTATTACTCATTTGTTACATCAAAACGTGAGACACTGGGAATTTATGTTTGGCTAGCAGAAAGCTAACTGGGAATTTATGTTTGGCTAGCAGAAAGCTAACTGTGAAGAAGTGCTTTCTAGAATTTTATCATCAGTTTTCCCTCAGATTTTGATTTTGATTTCTCTCCCACCACCGCCCTATCTACCCATTTCTCTCTCTCTCTCTCTCTCTCTCTCTCTCTCTCTCTCTCTCTCTCTCTCTCTCTCTCTCTCTCTCTCTCTCTCTCTCTCTCTCTCTCTCTCTCTCTCTCTCTCTCTCTCTCTCTCTCTCTCTCTCTCTCTCTCTCTCTCTCTCTCTCTCTCTCTCTCTCTCTCTCTCTCTCTCTCTTTTTTTTTCTCTCTTTGTTTTCAAGATTAACTTATCTCAAGGATTTTTAATCCACTCGTTTTTGGAAGCACAGGCAAGCACACTGACGCGCTGTTTAAAAGCCCTGACATCATTATTTATATTCACTGGTGTGCCAATTCAAGGTACAAAAAAGATTAAATGCGCAAACGTGGAGGTAAGGAGAAAATATTATATATAGACGATCGACATGCAGGACATCTCCTAAATATGAGTTGTCATTGATTGGTTGAATAAAGTGTTTTTCAAAGCCCAGTCCACCAATAGCGGTGATCTCAATGTTGACTGACCTATCTAATATCAGCATCAATACAAATTATTCTCGAAACCAAACTGACTGAAGTTAAAAGAAGACTATCAGGTCATCAAAAAATTAGATTTATGTTTCATTTTTATTTTTTTTTTGCGACATAGCAGTTTAGTGGATCAAGATCTAGTAGATCTAATTGTATATTACATACATGTATATCCTGTTGTGGGCTCCTTCTAGAAATTAAACTACAACCCTTTGATTCCTACCCTATCTTCCAAAGAAAGTAGATCAAGCCCAGCTAGTTTCTTAAACTGTTATAAGGGAATACAAGGGCATTTAGAAGTTGAATGTCAGAATTATAGAGCTCGATGTATAGGTGCAAGGCAACCGTGCGTCATTGTAGCGTGTTATATCAGAATTATGAATCGTGGAAAAGAAGAAAACAGAAGAAAATAAATAAAAAACGAAGACTTTGGCTTAGGTTCAAATTGCTTCAACCGCTTCTTTTATCGAGAATTATTAAATTATTTTATGCCTGCTTTATATGTTGGGACTGACACACTTTGATGTTTCCGACCATCTGATTCAAATCGTTTATTCCATTCAGTCGGGTACAAATTTGGTCTATATATCAAGATTGAAGCAAATTAAAATGAAAACAAGGGTAAAAAAGAACAGAGTTAATAGTATTAAGATAAAAGGAGGTTTGATATTGCGGCTGTGTCAGTACTGGAAAACAGCTAATTTTTCACCTTTCCACTTTATTTAATGATCTTTCTAAATGCTCACTACATGCTATGTAGGTAAAGTATACAAGTGTTAAGAGGCGCATTGCCTTGCAAGAATTCATACCTACCGTTTATGTCTACACACAGGCTTATACAGTCTAAGATTGAATATGGAATTTAAAAAAAATGTGACTTGTTATTCTTGTTACATTAAATACTTTTTATTTAATCGATCTTTTTCTGTCTGTAAGTGATTAAGGCGATCATATTGTATTCTGTTGTTTAGCTGTTGATATTATTATCCCAGAATTACTACCCTGTGAGTGTTCGAGCTGTCTATTTTTTAAAGTTTTCTTATGGAGTTTACATACGCCTTCGTACTTGTATTTCTTTCCACGATATTATTAAATAAGCAGTAGAAGCGCCTGTGGCTGTGGGGTAGAGCGCTCGTCGATTGGTACATCGACAGCGGGGAGTAACCTCATCTTGATAGTAACGCTCTGACTAATGGGTAGTAAGGATTTGGTCACTTAGGAGACTTCAAAATTAATACTCCAAAGACTACTATAAAATGAATCAAATCATTCTTAATTTTATTCTTGGATGTGTTTATTTCATCAATCTCAACAGGACCTGCAGCCTCTAGACTTTAAAAAAGAAGGAAAAGTGCATAGCATTTTCAAAAACGTTTAAAAGATCGATAACTTTGCTTAGAATCTAAGAATCTCTGTAATTATAGTCTACTTCTGGCACCGTCATTAAAAGTAGATCTTGGCTTCTTTATAGGTTATAGTTTATGTGACGTATCTTCTTTTTCCTTTTATTTTGTGAGAAAACTGCATAATAGGTTAAGCTGTTTGATTTTTTTTTCTTTATATCCCATGACTGGAATGACATGAAGAGTATGCATTTCTTTGAAAAAAATCTACTACCAAGTTTTTCTTTGCTCTCAGATAAATTCTACATCCATAGTACAACCAATCATGTAGGGAAATTGACTTAGGAAGCTGAGTTTAAAATGGGGTCTGCGCATGAGGATAAATAAATCGGTTATATTTTTTTGCTTCAAATTCTAGATTACCACTGAATTTAAGTCTTCTCGGCCTTTTCGAAGAAAATGGTAAAGGTATTTATTTATATGCAAAATTTTCTCCAACTGGTAGATGTAGTAGCATGAGGCATTTTATGTGGATTTTTTTTTCTCCACCCTCACCCTCTTCCTCCTTTTCACTCCCTACTTTACTCTTTTATCTGTATTCGGCGATATCAGAGAGAGAAGTGTCGAGAAACCCAATCATGCTTTGGCCGCAACCCCATCAAGAAGCGCTAGGTCTATCTTCTATACTGGTCAGCCTATTGCGTTTTGTGCCAGCAGTGGTCAGTCTGCTGCTGTTCCTGATCATCCCTGGCGATGGCCGGCCCGAGGGATCCCCATTCTCGTCCTGTCAGAGCATGCTGCCGGCCCACGGGGGCAACACGGCCCGGTCTGACCTCAGCCCTTACGTGGTGCTCGTGTCCCAAGCGTCCTACAACCCAGGGGACACGGTCAGTGGTGAGTAGCGTTGGTTTTGAGACGGGAATGATTAGATGTTTAACTCGAGCATAAATTGGTTGATAAATGGTTTTTAGAATGATTAGATGTTTAACTCGAGCATAAATTGGTTGATAAATGGTTTTTAGAATGATTAGATGTTTCATTCGAGAATAAATTGGTTGATAAATGGTTTTTAGAATGATTAGATGTTTCATTCGAGCATAAATTGGTTGATAAATGGTTTTTAGAATGATTAGATGTTTCATTCGAGAATAAATTGGTTGATAAATGGTTTTTAGAATGATTAGATGTTTCATTCGAGCATAAATTGGTTGATAAATGGTTTATTAGATCCGATCTATTGTCTCTCTCGTGGGATCAAGCAATCCCTCTTAGGCAGAGCAGACCAGGAACATGAGATGCTAAATTCATGAACTTATGACAGCGGAGCTGGGAGCGATTTTGTTAAAAGTCGCCACGGTGCTCGGCGCGGGGGGGCGGGGGGTTCCAGCGACCCTCGCTGTATTCCGATGTCTTTAGTTCGATATTACACGTTTCTAACTCAAGTGTCTTAACCACTACGACTTCATAACTGCACTGAACAACAACGAGCAACATGATTTATTCTCTTTCCATAGTTATGTTTAAGAACATATTACAATATCGGTAATTAAAACCACGGAGTAAAAATACAAAGTAAAATTTTAAAAAGTACAACTATTCATGAAGGCTTTAATATTGTATAGTAGATTGATTGATGGATACTGCATTGTGTTTCTTGTCCCCCCATTACACTTATTATAGGAAAGAATAACTGGTGTCCAGTTGCTCCCTTTACTTCCGCACTAACCTCACTGTCTCTCCGTCCTACATACATGCCTGGTCGCCCAGTGATGCTGCGTGGCCTGTGTAACATCGAGTTCATGGGTTTCCTGGCCGAAGCTCGGCGAGCTGACCCTGATGACCGACGTATGAGGCTAAACCCTTACGAAGCGATCGGCTCCTTCAGCGCTGTCATGGGCACCAGATATGAGTGTGGAGATGTGAGTAGAGATATAGGGTTCGAGCTTGAAAAAAATAAAATAAAATAAAAAAGATAAAAAGGTAAAAAGAAGATAGCAATTTGAGGATTGATGGTTAAGAAATGTAAAGAAATAGGGGGAGTCTATAGAGAAGTCCTCCAAGGAAGAAGTAGTAACAACGAACAACCAAGAGCGGTCTATGAGCTGGCTGCACTATATAATTTGGAAAAGGGAAAAAAATTCCTTTTTTGTTTTCTCAAAACTAAACATGTTTAGAAGTATCAGTTAATTGATGTTCGTACTGGGACAGAGCATGGAATGGATAGATCAAGCTAGATTGCATCCTTTTCTTTGCCTGCCCTCAATGAGATTGCATTACAACTTCCTCATCTTGCTTGCAGTTGGCGTGAAAATTTAGAAAAGATAAACAAAGATAAATCCATCTTGTAAGTGTGAGTTGGGAAGTGGTTACAACGATAAGGCTGTGCTTTTTTGTGGGTTTTTTTTTAATAATGCAGTTCGTAGAAAAATGAAATTTTAGACAGAAAGGGAACTAAAAATGATTAGACCAAAAGAGTAATTCTAAAAGTAAAAGTGCAAAGAGTTGAGGTTTCATGTGGATTGAATATAAACACGTATTTCAAGTGTTTTTAAAAAGTTTAACAACCTTATTTTTCTTATGATTTGATATTGCCTTTTTGTTGTTTTTATGCTGGTCTCTTTCTTTCTTATGTGGTATAGAAGAGAGATAGAAAAAGGTAGACGGAGAAAATTAAGAGAGAATAAAATCTGGATAAAGAAAGACAAACAGACAGGTAAAGCGAGTAACAGAGTGAACAATAGAAAGAAATAGAGACGGAGATAGACAGAGAGAGAAAGACTTCCAACCACGATCTGTTTGCTATCTGGACCTTTTATTAATTCTTTTCTGATCAATCACTCACAGGGCAGACGAGCACTGACCCACAGTGACCGCTACAGCGGGACAACTCTGCTCTTCAACTGGACAGCTCCGGCCACGCCACAGGGACACATCCAGATAATGTGAGTAGCACTTCAGGTTCATAAGCACTGCTGCACATATTAATATATCAAGTGAGTTTTGATGCTAATGGAAAAGTTTTGATTCCATATATTGGATATAGTTTACGTTTTTGCTGTGTCACATTGGTTTAACGAGGTAAAATGCCCCATACTTGGTATTGGTTCCATATTCATAGATGTAAGCTTTATGTCAAAGTGAAGAACATGTCTCTTTTGCAGCTCTCGCAGGCGTAAAACTCGCTTTTTGAATATTTATATTGTTTCAGCATTATAAAAACTAATGTCTGTTGATAGTTTTTCTCTTGTACATGCAGCAGAGAAGTGATAGATCCAAATATATCAAGTTTGCATAATAACAAATCAGAAAATTTAAAAAAGAAGATAATATCTGCTCCCCCTTGTGGTTAGTGCCTAATGGATTTCGGTAAAATTCAAAAGACATATGTGGTTTCAAGAAATATGTTATTTTTTTCAGAATTGCAAGAATTTTTTTTATTTGAGAAGCAATTAATGACGCTTTTTTCTTATATGTTATTTTTCTTGTTGATTTAGCTTTATGGTACAAACAATAGATATATTTATTTCTATTTGTATGCCAGTAAGATACTTTTTCCTATTGTTTTTATTGCACAGGGCTTCGTTCGTGCAACGGTTTGATTCTTTCTGGCCAATGGTAGCCTCTGTGGTTGTATCAGATCCTATGGCTCCGCCACTTAGTGTCAATCCGAACGATTTGAGAACGCCTTTCATAACACCGTGTGAGATTGACAGGCCAACCACGCCCTCTCCGCCAACATCGGGGTCTGGTACCACCCCATCCTCTCCTAGGGCTCCAGCGACAACAGCGACCATGCTGACAACGACGCGGAGACAATTAACCCCGCCCGTTTTTGTAACCACGCCCCCTGAGTTGATTGATTTGTCTGGCCAGGTGAGCAGTTCTAGGTACCATCAATGACATCAAATAAAGAATATTGGAAATTGTTAGAATATCAATGGCCCATATACTTTAAACTAATAAGATTTTTGTCATAGTTTTACAGTATTAACGTTTTCTTACCTGCAGGATTTCCCTTTATGCAAAGATCCTCGTTGCGGAACAGAGCGTGGCTGCTTTCTTGGGCTTCGAGGCGGATCATGTGACTTTGACGTCATGTGGAGGGAGGAGAACGATGCCATATTGTTTGACGTTCGAGCCAATCAAGTGACGTCCCGTGCTGAAGAATACGTCGCCGTAGCTTTTTCAAAGGATACGAAAATGGTATCTGACTAAAAATGACTTTTGCAGTTCTAAATTTCTTTTTCATTTTATTTTTATAACCTTGCTAGCGATGGAAAAGACACACCAAAAACAAAACAAAAACGTGATTATAATATTTTGATACTTAGGGTGCAAACAGGCACCGACGCAGGTCTAAATATAGTACTTAAGTCTCTTTCATTTTTTTTTTTAATTTAATTCCGGCTATACCTTTAAATTTTTATTTCATGCTTTTTCACCCTGATTTGGTTTTGGAAATCAACTTTGTGATTATATCTCATTTTACTGATGCTTATAAAAATACAATTTAAAAAACCGGCAGTGTGTTTAGTTGCATTTTGAGTAAAATAAACAATATCAATATAACGTTACTGATCCATTGGTGGAATCTTTTATCCTTATATGCTTTTATTTTGTATTTCAAAACCGACAAAATTTGATGTCACATTCTGATCTCTCATCTTATCGATGAAGCAGTCCTTTATGAAAATTAAGTTCAGCAAAGTATAATTATTTTCTGCTTTATCTCGATCTGCATATCTTCCAAGAAGTTTTGTGCCATGAGTCAATTTGTGAGGGTAACTGCGAGAATTGCGTAACCCAATTTATTAGCGGAACAGTTTAGAAAGATAAGAATAAACTGTAGAGGGATGAGCTTTTCTTGTTTCTGTGACGGAGCGTTATGTTGTAGCACCCGTATGTTGCAGGGCTCTGACAGTGTGGTTGAGTGTACAGACAGCGAGGTCGGCAACAAGGTCCACGTCTCCTACAATGGCCGCTTCAAGAACGAGCTGATGAAGGAGCTGGTAATACTGCAGTGTTGATTTCATTGGTTTTAGGAACATTGTGTTAATTTTATCGTTAAAAATGTGGTATCCCTTAATTACAGTTTGGATTGTTTTTAATACCATTGGGAAAAAAATTAACAGAGAATTATTGTTGGATGATTGATTTTGTCTTTCGATTCGCTCGGCGGGAAAGTGACATCTTCCAAAATAAAGTTCCGATCCTTCATCATCCCTTGAACATAGACCTATACTTCTGAATCTCCATCTCCAATAACATCTACTTTTCCTATCTCCTTCAGTTAAATTTACACAGTGGAAAGATTATCTCTCTATAAATCAACCCTGACACTATAAGAATATTTTCTCTTACTTTCCGATAAAAAGGTTAAATCCCTTTTCCAATGTAGAGTTACACCCTCTTGGCCATTAGAAATTGGTTTAAAGCGACGTTCATGTTGATCCCCTCCCTCTCTCACCGTGCTACCGATGATGATGATTATGGTGGTGGTGGTGGTGGTGTTTAAAGCGATGTTCATGTTGATCCCCTCCCTCTCAAGGACAGCACCGTGCTCCCGATGATGATGATTATGGTGGTGGTGGTGGTAGTGGTGGTGGTGGTGCTGGTGGTATTTAAAGCGATGTTCATGTTGATCCCCTCCCTCTCAAGGACAGCACCGTGCTCCCGATGATGATGATTATGGTGGTGCTGGTGCTGGTGGTATTTAAAGCGATGTTCATGTTGATCCCCTCCCTCTCAAGGACAGCACCGTGCTCCCGATGATGATGATTACGGTGGTGCTGGTGCTGGTGGTATTTAAAGCGATGTTCATGTTGATCCCCTCCCTCTCAAGGACAGCACCGTGCTCCCGATGATGATGATTATGGTGGTGGTGGTGTTTAAAGCGATGTTCATGTTGATCCCCTCCCTCTCAAGGACACCACCATGCTACCGATGATGATGATTATGGTGGTGGTGGTGGTGGTGGTGGTAGTGGTAGTGGTGGTGGTGGTGGTGTTTAAAGCGATGTTCATGTTGATTCCCTCCCTCTCAAGGACAGCACCGTGCTCCCGATGATGATGATTATGGTGGTGGTGGTAGTGGTGGTGGTGTTTAAAGCGATGTTCATGTTGATCCCCTCCCTCTCAAGGACAGCACCGTGCTCCCGATGATGATGATTATGGTGGTGGTGGTAGTGGTGGTGGTGTTTAAAGCGATGTTCATGTTGATTCCCTCCCTCTCAAGGACAGCACCGTGCTCCCGATGATGATGATTATGGTGGTGGTGGTAGTGGTGGTGGTGTTTAAAGCGATGTTCATGTTGATCCCCTCCCTCTCAAGGACAGCACCGTGCTCCCGATGATGATGATTATGGTGGTGGTGGTAGTGGTGGTGGTGTTTAAAGCGATGTTCATGTTGATCCCATCCCTCTCAAGGACAGCACCGTGCTCCCGATGATGATGATTATGACGGTGGTGGTGGTGGTGGTGGTGTTTAAAGCGATGTTCATGTTGATCCCCTCCCTCTCAAGGACACCACCATGCTACCGATGATGATGATTATGGTGGTGGTGGTGGTAGTGGTAGTGGTAGTGGTAGTGGTGGTGGTGGTGGTGTTTAAAGCGATGTTCATGTTGATTCCCTCCCTCTCAAGGACAGCACCGTGCTCCCGATGCAGCGGATGCGAGCCGTGGACGGCATCATTCACTGCCAGTTTGCCCGCAAGAAGAGTCAAAGGGGAGATGATCGAGTCTTCGACTTGGACAATGACTACTATGTCCTTGTCGCACAAGGCAGCGCAAATAATGGTGAGAGCGATAGAAACCGATTAATTACTAATTTTATCTTATCTATACATAGGTATAGTTCACCCGCATTACGATGATTTGATTTCTTGTTTAAACTCCATCACATTGAAGATTTAACAGGCATGATTTTCCTTGTTGAATGTGTGAGGTTTAAAAAGATACAAAACGGGTGTGAAATTGCTAGTGCATTGACATATTTAATTCAGAAAAGTTTTACTTCTTGCGTTTTATGTATACCATTAATTTTCACAACGATTTTCTGTATTTTGTGTTATGCGGCAACAAAATATGAGATAGGATGACCCAAAAAAATTTTCAAAACATTATTTGTGAAAATCCGCAGGTAGAAAAGAAGAGCATAGCGGATTACCAGCTGTGTCAGAGGAGAAAGTGGACTTTCAAGAGAAATACATGGTGGTCAATCCTCTTCTCATTGACAGGATATTTATCAAGACACACGGTCTGTAATCATAGCAAAAACCAGTTTTACCTTTACTTCCATATAAATAGAAGCTAAAGAAATAAAATGAGCCAATGTGTGAAATACGTTGAGCTTAGAGTTGAGTTTGATTAAGATGTACAATGGATTGTCCACAGCGGATACAAGATCATGTCCGAAGTTGCTCTCAAAAAGCAGTTATTTATTCTATTTGTCGTGCTGTTAATACCACAGAGACAAATTATTCTATGTTAAAACATGATTTACCTTTATTGAAATGATATCTCAAATTCCAAAGAATATAATTATTTTGAAAACATAATTCAACGCGCGAATTGATTCACTAGATGGCTTAGTAAATCGAACGTTCGCTAACTGATTGCATAACAGGTTAACGTTTTGGAACCATTTCCTAAGTGACTATGGTGCATGGTCTAGATTCTTGTTTTCTTGGTTGGCTGGGGATGCAATTATTTCATTGAAAGTAAAGCAGATGATACTTGCCTTTGTGTATCTTAGATGCATCAACAAATTAATGTTATATCAAAGTTCCTTGAAATTGAGGGCATAAAATATTTTCTTTATAGCAACTCAATCTGCTAGCCAGTGGGTCTGAGCATGGCCTGCTGGATACTGACTGAGGCAAGTGCATCAGAAGAATGCTTGCTTTGTTACCGCACGGCTGGAATTAAAATCATCAATGTTTCAAACAAAAAGTAAAGTCGCCATTGAGTCGCCTTTGAGTCGCCTTTTTTAAACTTCAAACTGTTTTTTTTTTTCGTTCAGCTTGTGTAATGGTGTTTGCATGGTTGTTTTGCGCGAGTATTGGAACAGTAGTGGCCAGATTTTACAAGCCTCTGTGGCCACATAAAACTCTTTGCAAGAGAAAAGTTTGGTTCACGGTAAGAGTGAAATCATCCTTACTCTTAATTAAAAAAAAAAGCTATATATAGAAAATAAACTCTTGATACAACAAAAGTGCTATGAAGATTATACATCTCACACATCCACTCTCTCTCTCTCTCTATGTGTTTATCTATCAACCTATTTAAGATAAGATAATATAAGATATACTTTTATTGTCCTTCATAGGCACATGGTGGTTTTACATGCAGCACGAGATTAGAGTACATAAACAGAACAAAATCTTATATCTTATATAGGGTGATAATGACAGACCTTTAAATAACATGTATGGTGGAAAAATAAATCTAAGGTAACCTAAAATTCAACATTTTATTATTGCCTTAGATTTATTTTGTCATTTACTTGACACAGTCTGTTACATTTATGAATAATGACATCGATTTTGTTAGTCAGAAATTTGTTTGAATTACCACCCCAACATGTCAGAGCTCTCTCTCTCTCTCTCTCTCTCTCTCTCTCTCTCTCTCTCTCTCTCTCTCTCTCTCTCTCTCTCTCTCTCTCTCTCTCTTTCTCCCTCGCTCTCATTCTCTATTTATCTGTCCATATTATCTATGTATGTAGGACTAATATGTCTTTAAATCCAACGTTTCCATTTATCAATCTAACTATCTATGTATCGTGCTATGTACCTAAATATCTATAAACCTATCTATCTTTCTTTCTGTCTATCTATCTGTTTGTCTATCTATCAATCTATATATATATATATGTGTGTGTGTGTGTGTGTGTTATTCTAGTCATTTATCCATTACTTACTCACCTTTGCTGTTATCAGTGTATCTCCTGAATCATTAACTTTATATCTCTTGACAGATACATCGCACTTGCATGATCACTGCTGGCATTTGTAACATCCTAGGCTTCGTCATCATATTCTGCGAGGTCCAGGGAATGGCAGATGTGAGCAAGTCTCTAGACTAGTTTTAAAGTCACAATCTCAAGTTTAGTCAGGATATTACAAAACTACTTGTATATAATAAGTGAGAGTTATCAAAACCATAGAGCCGAGTGTTTTAAAGAGCAACTAACAACCAGTGGGACGGAAAATAATTGATTCAATAGCTTGTTAAACATTTTTTTCAAAAATGTTTTTTCATAATCTTTACAACTTAGTAAATATATTTATAATTATCGTATGATAATATGATTTGGTAGTGTCTATTAATTTGCATACGTTTCTAAACTTTTATCTCATTTTGATCTCTTTAATTTTGTAGTAAATGAATTAATTAATATCTAGCATCATAGATTGAGAATTACATTTCCCATGCCTGAAATGCATAGAAATCACAGCCAAAGGACACTAACACCTCATAATTCTTTCGGAATGGTCAATGGTGTAAAGTAAATTATTTCCCTTTATTTCAATTGTCTTCTTATTAGTACTTGTAGTTGTCGGAATTAAATAACGTAAAGTCCAGTCCATTAAATGAAATTAATTTTGAAATACGTCTTTTTACTCTTTTTCATCATTGTCCTATTCTGCATCTTTCAGTGGATAGCCTAGTGGATAGCTTGAGCATGCTATTTGTATGTGTATGTGTGTGGGTTTTTTTTTTTCAAGTTTTATTTGAATTCGTGTATGCAACTGTAAAGAGTACTATGAGTTACTTGTGCACTTTTGCTTTTGATTATCAGGTCAGTATTCAACGGTTTCATAAACTTCATCCTGTGGTGGGAATCGCAACAACTTTCTTGGTTATTGTCCAGGTTTGAGAGTATTGTCTTTTCCAGCTTTTAAACATAGATTTATCTACTATATTGGCCCATTTCGGTGTAAAAACAAAAAAAAGCATTTATAAGCAACATAAAGTCATATTTAATTTAATTAACTTTTATAATTATTACCACAATCAAAAGATTTTAATTTTCTGTCAAAGTTAAGTCCTTAGCAAAAAGAAAACCAAGTTCTCTCATAAAAAAAAAACTATAGCTTATCTCAGGTTTTAATTTACTTTTGTTTCAATCAATGGGGCCAATTCTAAAATATTGGAGGTATTTGTAAAGAAAAAACATGTCTGTGATTGCTTTTGATCCGATACTTTGACCGCTAGGGGAAAAGAAGTAAATTCCACATTCACTGAATGCCAAAATAAATAACGATGCTTTGGGTCTGTTGTGGAAGCCGCAATTTAAAAAAAAATTGTTTCCACCACATACAGATACTCTTAGGTATTTTCCGACCGCAGTCTTCATCGGAGAACAGAATCGTGTTCAACTGGGGCCACTGGCTGCTGGGAATTATAACTCATATTTTAACAGGTGAATGTCATTTCATTTTTTGTTTCATGAAAAACATTTTTTCCCATTTTGTTGTAATCTATTATTTCAAAACATACAAAACCTTTAATCGAGCAAGCCAGGGTGACAAACATTATAGTCCCTCGTTCCCGCCAGCAAGTTTTTGAATACATTATAAACTGACACCAAAAACATGTTGATATTATGGAAGCAATTTTTATATCATAGGTTACATTTTCTTTTCTCCTTGAAACTTAGTATCCACGAAGGATTTCAGTCTGAGTGGCAGAAAGGACTGTGGATATTGGTAGATTGAATTTGATAAAGGAAATCAGAAACATCTTTTTTTCACCCAGATTTTTCTTAATCATATTAATTTGGTTTAACAGGCTGGAACTTATGGTCTCTTTTTCTTGGATTGAAAAGGAAGGCCTGTTTGTCAGCAGCAAAATGTTTTAGTTATTAGAGAGAAATCCGAATTTTTTTTAAATACACATCTGTTTTTAAACTGTTGATTCTGTCAGTATACAAAAATTGTTAGAGGCAATATATATAATTATGTACCAAATGTTACTCAGGAGCTGTCGCGGAAGAATTTATTCTTTATTGCTAAACTTTAGCTGATAAAATGACTTCTTTGTATGCCTGATTTCTGTACCACAAGTTCAACATACGATAAACTAAGCCCTCAATCGAAAACCATAAATGACAAAATGATGCCAAGTTAAGAAGACTATGTCAAAAGATCCTCGTATTCATTGTCCTACTGACAAGTTTGAAAAACCCTTGCTGCTTTAAATCATTATTTATCTTTATTCTCTATTATTTAAGTCTATATATCTGTATTCAGAAGCATGGGACAAGAGTCAATAAATTACGAATAGAATCAATTACCCCAATTCAAAATGGATGAATTTAGAACAGGAACTTTTAAACGGATTGCTTTACTTCAGACCGTGTTAACTTAATAAATCTAGATTAGATTCAACCTAATGGAAATGGTACGTTGATCTTAGATTGTAACTGTAACGAGCTGAATGTAAAGATAGATACAACTCATTACGTTCAACCAGATGAAATTTCCTTTTTTTTAAACATCTAAATGCTGATCTGAGTTGTATGTATCATATAGACTGTGGAAAAAGCTTCAACTTACGGTTGTTGGAGCGTTATTTCACAATTGTTAATTCGGGCCGTTAATCTAAGTGAAGATTGCACCGTACGGTTTAGATCTGCGGCAGATCTTTACATAATTCAAGGCGAGCGTTTCGTCAGGAAACTATAGATGCTCCTATGACAATATTTAAAAATTATTTCTTACACGAATTGCTCTGTCTTCTAGTCTCTATGACTATAATGACTAAAATAATTAGGTTTACTTCGGATCAAACTTCAAAGCAGAAGTTCAATCATTGATTATGTCGAGCTCAGTCACCCCAAGCAGTGATGTCCACACCTTGTAAGTCTAAGAATCTGTCAGTCTAGATTTTAGTGCACATGGGCAAGGTTAAAATTTATGACAACTGAAAAACATAGCAGTGCTTTTCATAAACAATTTATTGTTTACGAAATGTTATTATGTTACTGTGATATACGTATTAACTCTATTTCTTGCAACTATGTAGCTAGTATGGCCACAATAGGCTTAACAGGCATGATGCAAAAACCTGGCCAGTTAGTCAGGTAATATTGAGCAATGGCGATGTAAACAAAGAATAGAAATAAAGTGTGGTCTTGAACGCAACTTCTTAGTCTATCTACCTTGTATTTTGTTGTATTTAAACCAATACACTACAATTGGCGACGAGGATCAAGAGAAAAATGTCACGGAAAGTTGATGTTTACGACAGTAATGTAGAAACATTCCAAAACTACGCCGAAAGGCTGGAGCAGTACTTCATCGCGAATGATGTAGCAGAAGAAAAGCGTGCAGCCACGTTGCTCAGCTGCATCGGAGCAAAGACCTACCAGCTCCTTCGATCCTTAACGTCCCCTGACCTTCCTTCAACTAAATCTTATGATGAACTGAAGGTGGTTTTAAATAAGCACTTGTCCCCGCAACCCCTCGAGATTGCTGAGCGCTTCAGATTTCACAAGAGGAATCAGAGAGAGGGTGAGTCCATACAAGCTTATACAGTAGAGATCAAGAGACTGAGCGAGCACTGTAACTTCGGACCACACCTCGACCAATCGCTCCGAGACAGGCTAGTCTGCGGTCTAAGGGACACGGCTATCCAGAAAAGACTGCTCCAAGAAGCTGATCTGACATTTCAAATCGCATATGACAAAGCTGTTGCCTTAGAGATGGCAAGTCGCGATGCTACAGAACTGCACGGCAATGCTAGCAGTGCTCAATTAGGCCAAGAAATCAAATCAATTCATGCTATGGCAAGGAAACCCCAAGCCAAGGGAAAATTTTCAGCCTGTCAATCCTGTGGAAAAACTAACCACAGCCGCGAGAACTGCTATTTCAGGGAGGCTGAATGCAAAGCCTGCCACAAGAAAGGGCACATTCAAAGTGTTTGCAGATCCAAGGCAACACAGCCCAAGGTCCTGTTTAAGGCCAAACCCAAAAAGGTTCACCAGCTTGAAGAGGGCACAGACTTCTTCAGCATTGACCTGCAGGTGCATCAGAGTGCAGTGACAACAAATAAGATATGGGTGCACCCTCTGATCAACAACGTTCGGATCCGAATGAAACTTGACACCGGTTCTGGCTTGAGTCTCATGACAATCAGAGACTTCAAAGCAATTTTCAAGAAATCGCCATCGTTGAGCACTGACCGCTCGATCATCCTCAACACATACACCGGAGAAAAAGTCAGTCCGTTAGGCTACGTACATGTAGTCGTCACTGTCAACGGAGTCAGCAAGACACTGCCACTGTGGATTGTCAAAGAGGGAAATAATCCACTCTTTGGTAGAAATTGGCTACAGCATTTCTGTTTACAGTGGCACGAGCTAAAAAACCTTAAAGTCACCACTCCAAGTCCAAGATCACCTGAAGCCACAACAACAGCAGACTCAATAAAAAACGGCCTACAAAAATTTCTCCAGAGACACAAAGACGTTTTCAGCCCTGGCATAGGGAAGGCGAAGTCTCATACAGCTACGCTAACACTTAAACCCGACGCCAAACCGAAGTTCTGCAAGGCAAGGCCGGTTCCCTACGCACTCGTCAACAAAGTGGGACAGGAAGTAGACAACCTTGAGAAACAGGGTATCCTATCAAAGGTGCAACATTCAGAATGGGCTACACCTGTAGTCCCCGTTCTAAAACAGTCTGGCGATGTCCGTCTGTGCGGAGATTTCAAAATCACCTTAAATCCAGTGCTTCAAGCAGAACAATACACTCTACCACGAGTGGAGGACATTTTTGGCAACCTTGGTTCGGGACAGAAGTTCTCGAAAATAGATCTGCGTCAAGCCTACCTTCAACTTCCCTTGAATGAAGAGTCCAGACCCTTGACAGTAATCAACACCCACAAGGGCCTGTATGCCTACAACAGGCTAGTTTTTGGCATCACGTCTTCGCCTGCAGTGTGGCAGAAGACAATTGACACCATACTTTAAGGCATCGAGGGAGTCCAGGTCAATCAAGACGACATGATCATCACTGGCGAAAACGATGAAAAGCATCTCCAGAACCTTGGTCACGTCCTGCAGAGACTTGAAGACAATGGCCTAAAGGTAAATCGTGAAAAATGTCAATTCTTCCAGGACGAAGTCATTTTCTGCGGCTTCAAAATTGACAAGGAAGGGCTGCACAAGACCCAAGACAAGGTGGATGCAATTCTGCAAGCACCGGTCCCAGAGAACAAAACTCAACTCCGTTCCTTCTTGGGACTGCTGGACTACTTTCACAAGTTCCTGGACAATATCGCCCACATTGCTCAACCCATGCATGAGTTACTCCAGAACAACAAACCCTTTGTCTGGTCAACAGACTGCAATAATGCTTTTCTAAAAGCCAAGGAACTGATCGTCTCACAGACAAGGTCCTCATGCGCTACACTCCAGAACTGCCTCTCCGGCTTGCCTGCGATGCATCACCCTACGGAATCGGGGCAGTATTATCTCACATCACAGACAGTACTCATATCACACACGAAGAAAGGCCAATCGCATACGCTTCGCGCACTCTCACAAAGGCTGAGAAAAATTATTCACAGGAAGCTCTTGCAATAGTCTGGGCAGTCAAAAAGTTCTACAACTACATTTGCGGCCGTCATTTCACCCTCGTGACAGACCATCAACCTCTGAAGTACATCTTCAGTCCGTCAACGGGCATCCCTGCAACGTCGGCAGCACGCCAACAAAGGTATGCAGCGTTCTTATCTGGTTTCAACTACACCATCGAGTACAAATCATCCAAAGAGAATGCTAATGCAGATACGTTCTCCAGACTGCCACTTTCCACAGAAGTGAAAGATGATAGCGAAATGGAAACTATGTATTACACAGAAGTACTTGAGGCCCTGCCAGTCAGCAGCGCCAACATCAGTAAGGCTTCACGTCAAGACCCAGTCTTATCAAGGGCCATCGACTTTACTACGACAACTTAGCCTGCTACAGTATCAGATGAAGTGAAACCATACTTCCACAAGAGACACGAACTCAGTGTTCACCAAGACTGTCTACTGTGGGGCACAAGAGTATTAGTTCCAGCAAAGCTGAGACCTCAGGTTCTCCAAGCGCTTCACGATGGCCATTTGGGAATTGTCAAAATAAAGAACATGGCCCGCAACTACTTCTGGTGGCCGGGGCTCGACAAGGACATCGAACACATGGCTAAAGGATGCTCTTGATGCATGCACTCACAGCAAAATCCTCAGTTGTCACCCCTGCACCCGTGAATCTTTCCAGACAGCCCGTGGCATCACTTCAGATGAGTTCAAAAACTTTGTGCGCTCAAATGCCATAAAGCATATCACCAGTGCGCCATATCATCCTGCAACCAATGGCATTGCTGAACGGTTCGTACAGATTTTCAAGAATGCCATGAAATCAGCCAAGAAGGACTGTGGTTCCCTCCATACAAAACTGTCAAAGTTCCTACTGGCTTATAGGAACTCCCAGCATCACACTACAGAAGAATCTCCAGCCCGGGTGCTCCTTGGCAGGAGCACACGCACCCGCCTCGATTGTCTCAGGCCATCATTGCTTGAGAAAGTCACACAAAGCCAAAGCGACCAAGTCAGACACCACTCTCAAGCTCGAGCCCGTGTTTTCAACACAGGAGACAATGTTCTCACCCGCGACTATAGAGCTGCAGACAGATGGGCCCACGGCACCATTACAGCTCGAAATGGTCCACTGTCCTACAGTATCCAGACCTCACCAGGCATCGTTTGGAGGAGACACGCTGATCAGATCGTGCACACCCAACCAGGAGCAACTGACCCTGATCACACCCAACCAGGAGCAACTGACCCTGATCTCATTCTCCCCATTTCTCTCCCGAAGGACACTACTCGAAGCCAATCTGCAGAGCCGAATCCTGTTACTGTTCCACCACCAGCTCCTACCGTGGCTTCGACGAGTGCCAGTCCCTCTAATCTAGGCACTCAACCGAGACGCTCTGGTCGGATAACGAATCCACCAGTGAAACTTAACTTATAAATAGGGAGTTGGAGGACTCAGGGGCAGAATAATCCCCTCCTCCGACGAGGCTCCGGGGCAGTCTACCCCGTCCTCAGTGTGCTAGAGTAGCAAGTTCATTTTTCTTTACATAATAAATTAATATCCTAATTAATCGCCAAGCTTCAAGTTCAAAGAAGACATCTTCGAACACCACCACAATAAGCTATTAAGTATTGTTACCTTCTTTATTTCGACACGAACTGAGTCAAACACTATTTGATTTAGCATTAGAATAAATACAGTACAGTTTTCTAAAAATGTCCATTTCATTGTCCATTTTTAAAGAAGAGGGAAGGATGTGATATACGTATTAATTCTATTTCTTGCAACTATGTAGTTAGTATGGCCACAATAGGCTTAACAGGCATGATACAAAAACCTGGCCAGTTAGTCAGGTAATATTGAGCAATGGCGATGTAAACAAAGAATAGAAATAAAGTGTGGTCTTGAACGCAACTTCTTAGTCTATCTACCTTGTATTTTGTTGTATTTAAACCAATACACTACAGTTACTGGTTACTGACCCTGTATTTTTTTTTCTTTCTGTTCCTCTCTCTCTCTCTCTAGTGTTCAATATGATCCTTGGCATGGGTCTGAAGAAGGCCGGCGTGCATCCATCTGTCATGTACGTGCTTTACGCGTATTCTGTGTATCAAGTTATGGCTGTCGTCATACTCGAAATCATTTTCTGCAATATCCGAGTCAAAGGTGACTTATTTGAATTTTGAGCCGTATTAAAATTGAGTTTTGAATGTTTACCTCTGTGGGATTGAACTGCTTCATCTGAAAATGGATACAATATCCAGATGCCTCAAATTTGGAAATAATGAACATCGTTGCTCTTTTCGTTGCTGATGCAGAAATAACTTTTGTTTTTGCTACTTTTTTATACTGTCGTTTTTTATTTTACTCTTTATATAGTGTATTATAAGTAATGGAAGATTCTAATTTCATTTCAGCCTGCTAAAGATAAAGATCAGTCCCTCTTCAAAAAGAGCTGCTCTATGATTACCTTCAATATCTACTTCCCTGTGTATTTTATAGAATCCAGCCTGTCTTTTTTCCAAAGTAACTCATACTCTACGCTTCTATTCATAATTACCCTGCCTTGTGTTTGTTGTCTAAAGCAGTGTGTCACTCTTATCTCCATCATCCGCAGTACGAAAGCATCAGTCTTACTCTGTCTATGAAATCCGTAACGCGATCTACTCCAGTACGAAGGACATACTAGACGCAACTGTTTCCGAACCCCCGGTGAGTTTTGATCATCTCCCTTAAATCAGATAATCTCAACCTTTACAAGCCACGAAGCGGTAATAAAATATGAACAGTTTCAGAGACTTTTTTTTTAACGAATATGACATAGTGGTAAAAATATAAGTGTTTGAAGAATTAACAGTAGTAGTTGCTGTGGTGGTGGTGGTAATAGTAGTAGTAGTAGTAGTAGTAGTAGTAGTAGTAGTAGTAGTAGTAGTAGTAGTAGTAGTAGTAGTAGTAGTTAGCAGCAGCAGCAGCTGTAGTAGTAGTAGTAGTAACAGTAGTAATAGTAGTAGTAGTAGTAGTAGTAGTAGTAGTAGTAGTAGTAGTAGTAGTAGTAGTAGCAGCAGCAGCAGCAGCAGCAGCAGCAGTAGTAGTAGTAGTAGTAGTAGTAGTAGTAGTAGTAGTAGTAGTAGTAGCAGTAGTAATAGTAGTAGTAGCAGCAGCAGCAGTAGTAGTAGTAGTAGTAGTAGTAGTAGTAGTAGTAGTAGTAGTAGTAGTAGTAGTAGTAGTAGTAGTAGTTGGAGGAGGAGGAGGAGAAAGACGAGGAAAAGGAGTAATAGTAGTAGAAAGAGTAGCAGTTTTTTGTACTTATTTTTGTTGCTGCTGCTGTACTTGTTTTTATATTTTTATCCTATTCGGTCGGTATAGATGTCTAGTCGGTATAGACTAAGGGCCTCGAAAATTGCAGTTCCTTTAACCTTAATTTGTTTGAGTTTGATCTAAAATACCTTCTACGTTAGTCACTGCGGTTGTCTAGATATTCGTCACGCGACTGGCGGCCTAGTTCCGCATTGTCCTGTCACTACCATCGAATTCACCGTGCGATTTGTATCCGGTTTAACGTTGGTGTATCCTTGAGAGCTGTTAATATTGATAGAAAGTTTTTGGTATTTTTTCTACACCTAATAATTTGAAGCCTCACAGTGTTTGGAACTAAAAAAAAATATTAATAATAAAATCTCTCTCTCTCTCTCTCTCTCTCTCTCTCTCTCTCTCTCTCTCTCTCTCTCTCTCTCTCTCTCTCTCTCTCTCTCTCTCTCTCTCTCTCTCTCTCTCTCTCTCTCTCTCTCTTTTTCTCAATGGTGAGCTAAAAATTTTTTACGTTTGCTTGAATGTATAAATGTAATGAGTGTGCTTTACAAAGGCCTGTATATACAATAAAGACCCTTAACTTAAGCGCGTTGCTAAAGCTATAGCAAGATGTAATTGCCTGATTTCTGCATGAAAAGTAAATTCTCATGAAGAATTTTTTTTAAGTTTTGTCCTCAAAGTAGGCCTACGTTACGATCATATACATACTATGTATCCGTTTATAATACCGTCGTCCTCATGAGGTGAAATTGACAATAACCCTTGAAAATACTCATTCCAAGTCGGGTGAGGCTGCATATTTCTGAAGACTAACGGGCAAATAACAAGGAAACACACAAAAACACACACGCGCGCGCATACCTTGCATTACTGGCTAACTATTGAGGAGCACCCGGAAGTCCCACAGACCTACACAGATACACAACATCTGTCCGAATTCAGTGACGCATGCCCTTCGTTTCGCCTGGTATTTCCTTTTGGAGCCTCTTCCTTTATTACCAACATCAGTTAACGATCAACCTGTTCTTTTCCTTTTTCTTAATTTTCTTATTCAAGATTTATATAATAACTTATTTAGAAAAAAGACATTGGTTAGCCCTGAAACCTTTGGACTGTTCCCTAAAGATAAAATGCACTTACTATCAATTGTTTTAAATGAAATCTATGTTTAAAAAAGGAGGTTTTAAAGAAAATTTAAAAAATGTAACTCGGAGCGACAAGAAGAGAGAGGAAGAGCTGGCAATTTGATTGTTAAATATAATAAAATTATAATATTCGCGTGTAGAGCGTATATGAAATGAATTATTTAGTTGAAGATTTGTCGACTGAGCGACCGCAACAGTAGTAATTACGAATAGGTGTTGATGACAAAAATAATAATCTTAAAAGTAATGAAGATGAGGTGGAAAAGGATGGAAATTGTTATTATTATTATTATTATGATTATTATTATTATTATTATTATTATTATTATTATTATTATTATTATTATTATTATTATTATTATTATTATTATTATTATGTAATGATGATTGTAAGGTTTGGAATGGTACCGATTGTGGTGGTTATATGCGGTAAATATAAAGCTAATGATGGCAATAAACATGAATGAAAAAAATAGTTAAGTTAAATGGTTCGATGACGTAACAAATCATAAACGTGTAAAAACTCCGACACAAAATAAAGATAAAGCATGATTGATAAGTTCTTAGATTACTTCAACAATTCAGTTGCATTTCCTCTCAGGTAATGAAAAGATTTTTTTAAGAAGAGAATGAAATTTTGAACTGACCCAATTATCTATAACAATAATTCTTTTTGCTCTATTGCAGGGATCGTTTCTTCTCCGCGTGCTTCTCTTCCTCCACATCCTCATCATCACATCCTTCACAGCTGGTGTTATGTTCGTCATCGCTTTCATCGACTACTACTGACGGCGTTGTTGTTCTTACTTTACTTACTACATTCTAATGTACTTTGTAGGTCATGATACTGATGAAATCTTAAGGAATTATAATATCCGATAAATTCAGTCGCATTTCTCTCGTGAACTGCACACTGGTGTTGAAGTTACTGCCCTGAAATAAGCGTATTATTTTTTAATGTCAAATTTTGAGGAAATACAATGTATAAATGGGATCCCACTGTGTATTTCCTACACAAAGGTGGATCTATGAAGCAAAATTATTCTGTTGTATTTTGTTTGAATTGTTCACTTTTTTTAAAAAACCTGAACTATCGTACAAAAACGTTAGACTCAAAATAGGGTCAGTTTAATGGCATTTGCATACTCGGTGAATATGTAATAATTCGATCATTGAACTTAAAAATGAGAAAACAGTTTTAGCACCTCTTCGTTTCTTCTTTGTTCCTTCGAAGAGCACACAGAAAAGCATCCAAATTTAAAGAGTAAATCTAATTATGTGTCGGTACGTGTCTGTATTTTTATAACAAGACAGTAACAAAAAGAATATAGCCTCGATTACAAGCTCATAATAACACTTCTTTTTGTGTCACTTTTGATCATTTTAAACAAAATGTTTAACCCATTTTAGTCATTTTTATTGCATCTTAAAGCTGTCTCAATATAAAAAAATGAAAACATTCCTCCATCAATATTGTGATGTAAATCAAAAACTAACTGCATTTATTTACTCTTAGGATTTGATGGGGTAATTAGGTGCAATATTCTGTTAAACATACATTAAAGAAAATAATTCCTTCATCCTTTTCTTTTTTTTTTAATTTGAAATAAGTTTTCTTCTGATTCGATAATAGCAAGGCAGTAAAAAGGACAAGAATATTGTCCAATACCCATTGGTCATTAGATACAAGCTAAGAACGTAGTGTTGTATGCCTTACTGGGAGCTCTTCTGTCTTAGAGCAATGACAATTCAGACGCTTAACTTTTATATACATGTTTTTTTAGGGTTTTTTTTTTAATGCAGGTGAGGTTATAGAAAGTAGATCGCTCTAAAATTCCGCTAAAGTTATGGTATTAAGTATAAGTTCGGTGGATCGCTTGAAATTTGTGTTCTGTGGGCCGAGGCGGGCTCAAGATTTACTTTGATATCAGAATTTTTGCACTGTCAAGCAAATTATCAGGCTGAGCTCTTCACTGCCTCTCATAATATACAAAGCCTTAAGTCTTAAGTTTGTTGCCTTTCTACAAAGTTTTCTTTTTTACATGGTTCTTGTTGCATGTTCATCTGTGTGTTTGCAGGTGGCGTCATTCCATGCATTTCAATCATTTCTGTTCTTTTATACACTTTAAATTATCATGTATATTAAAAAATAATCTAGATCTATTCAGATTGTTTGGCGTCACTGTGTTCAGCGATTAATAATTACTTCTTTTCCTTTGTCTTTGTGTGATTCATCTAAATATTTGAATAAAGGAAATGATGGCATAAAGTCTCTCTCTAAATACCTTTAGATGTGTCAGTCTGACTGCCTCCTTCTCTCTCTCTCTCTCTCTCTCTCTCTCTCTCTCTCTCTCTCTCTCTCTCTCTCTCTCTCTCTCTCTCTCTCTCTCTCTCTCTCTCTCTCTCTCTCTCTCTCTCTCTCTCTCTCTCTCTCTCTCTCTCTCTTGATTCGCCGTTCTAGAATATGTAAAGATAAAGTAAAATTAGACCAATATGATTCACAGAATTTGGGCTAAATGGTTAGATTCTAGAATAATGCCTAATGATAGCCTCTGTGTAGCTTGCACGCTTTTCGATTCATTAATGTTGTCCTTAGTTTAAACGTTTCTTTCGCTCTAATTTGAAGCCAAAGACGGAAAACAGGATGGTCGCTACATTCCAGATATCCGCTTGACGAACATGGCAAAAGATGTCGTTACTAGTCAACCGTGAACACTTCACATTTCACAATAAATTTCAACAAAGGGGCCTCAGTATCTGATTTTCTTTTCAACGACAAAAACATTATTTTTTGTAAGGATTGACATCATTAAGTTCAACTTTTAAGTTAAAGTCTCTTTTGTGATACAGAACCTAGACCTAGATCTTACTTTAAGAGCTTGACACGGCTATTCACCGTCATCATGGCAAAGATTCTTGTTACAAGTAGGTGTGCAGAGAATGCTATAAAAAAAAATTGGAAGAAGTTAAGACGTTCCTTTAGTCAACATTTTTCTGAAATAAATGGAGTAAAGAAACCACTTAACTTAATCCAACAATATGCTTTCTCATTCCCTGCACACCTGTCGGTAACTAGCCGCTTCACATTAAGAGTTACTAAATCAATACCATCGCCTTTCTTTTAAGGGTTTGGGATCCAGAAACTATTATGTGATTATTTATTTATTCATATGGATGAAAAAAAAACCTCGTCCAAATGCTAGTGTGACTATATTCGTTTAAACGAGTCCATAATGACACAGAGAAGTGTTCATCCATCTTTACTTGTTCTTCGACAATCACTGGCGTTTCCTTCATCACTACTTTATTCTATTTACGTCAGAAAGGTGCGTCCTTGCTCTCCATCGGTCTAAAGGCTTCTTTTTTCTTCCTTTTCGCGTGTTCCTTTTGATTGTGTTCGTGTGATTCACTAGCTTTGACGCGCCCACTTTTCTAGTCCTCAAGTTCTGTTTCCGACTTCAGGTGACGTAAATCTCCACATTAGTGTTTGACCTAGTGGTGTTTTTAAGTACTCAAATATAACCGCACTGCTACACATTATGGGCTTGTTATGTGTCCGGGGTTTTTTCCTCAAAGGAACAGATAATTATAAGTTATAAACTTTCGACAAACAAGAATTTTCTACGTACCTGGAACAGAAAGTTTGTTAAAGAATTCCTTTAGAGTATAAGGTGTTTTTTTTTTTTTTGCTCCCAAAACAACATGTAGGGGGATCTCCTTAGGCTAAATTTGCTATCTGATTTATCTTTCCATTTTTCTCTTAAACTGATGTAATGAATACAGTATGTAGGCCTATATTTTATTGAGAGAAACAAAGAGAAAGTCAGGTTTTGATTCGAGGTAGCTCGTTTCCAACCAAATATTTCGACAAGAAAAGACAGAAAGAGAGAGAGAGAGAGAGAGAGAGAGAGAGAGAGAGAGAGAGAGAGAGAGGGAGGGACTGAGATAGAGACGGGGGGGTTACACAGAAAGATTTCAAAAGCAAAATATTTAAGACAAGGATAGGCATGGTGAGTTGGAACTAAGAAATGACCAAAAACAAAAAAAAATGTTTGATATTGACCTGCGTCTTTCCCTTATTGTAAGATTTTGGTGTCAGTCACCAAAGTAACTAGACTCATACCTACTGTGTGGGCTTGGCTTGCCCTGCCCGCCGTCACAGCACCATAAATCAATAGCTGTAAGCCGGACACAGGTGAGGTATTGAATAGGCCACGGCAAAACAGTTACCTTTCTACACGATAAGAAAAAGTTTTCAAAATTAAAAAAAAAAAGAAATTGAAGAGGAATGTGCAGCTGTTTCCAAAGTTGTGTTTTCAAATATCTCGAAAATAATGTTGAAACAAAAAGAATTCTAGTAAAAAAAAAACAAAAACAAAAAAACGTTGTTTCATATAGAAGCTCTCGGCCATCCATATTACGTCACGGCAAGAGACCACCATGCAACACATGCCGGAAGCTTTTTGTAGAGATAAAAATAATCTTCATGGAACATTACTGAACGATGCGCAATGACACGTTCCTTGTCCAGTTGGTTGCATTAATTCGAACTTTGGTTCAATTTCTAGAGATAATTTATCCAAACTTGTTCATGATGACAATATATACACATTGGTCTTAAAGCTATGCCTAATGAAAATGTCTGCATCTGAGACGTTTAGAAAATCAATTATGTAAACAAATCGCATTGCTCCTGGTTTTAAATTTACCAGTTCAGAATATATATCACAGTCTTTCCTAAAAAAAACTGTGAGATTTTCTTATTTTCTCGTGTTTTGTGGGGTTTTTTTGGTTTGTGTGTGTGTTTTGTTTTTTTTTTTGCTTATTTGTATTTTGTTTTGTTTTGTTGTTTTTTTTTGTAGGGGGGAGGGGGCTTTGCCTATTCAAGGCAACATCAAGACTTATCAACTTCAGAAATTACTAAGACGCTGGATTTTTTAAGCAACAGCATGCACAAGAGAGAGAATCGGGTCTCGTTCATTAGTTTCGACTCTTCTTCCTTTTTAGCTGTAATATTTCTAGGAAACGAGCTAAGCGTATCCCGTTAAGAATTTACATCAGTTTATTATCTGCCAGTGTTGAGGCGATCTAGGGCAGCTGAGACTCACATGGACTGTTGCTCAGATTTAGATTACACCATGATGATGAGTTACGTCGTGTTGTTCAATCAGGTCAGACTAGATTGTTGGCTAAAGTAATATGAATAATTATACCTACGAGCACCAGTCTTTTATGTCGGAATCTCCTTGAAAAAGACAAAAAAAACTGTTACTGTTGAATAAATTTTGTACAAATCCAAAATTGTTTAAAGATCCTTTGAACTCTGACTACGATGTAGACCCAAAGAAATTAGTAGCTACTATCAGGGTGATGAAAACAGACAGAATTAAGTGACTAATGTTTCTTGTTGCTTTTTTGTACCGAAATAGCCTTATGAAGTGCGTTGAAAAATATTTTTAAATAGATGTGGAAATTACAGAAGGATCTGATTTTCAGTTTCGATGATGATGATGATGATAATGATGAACGGATATTGGCGATGTTGGTGTAGGTGATGATGAGGACGATATCAAGCTCTTCTTGTCCTAGATCGCATTAATTTCAATATGAAAATTTCAACTGAAAAAAAAAAAAAGAATATTGGGACAAACAAAAAAAAACAGTCTGAAACTGTTCAAGAAAGAGAGAAGTCATATAAACATATCAACCATACATAGCCGGGAACCTGGAAAGATCAAGAAGTAAAATATGATTATCAGAGCGCACGTTAAGATGAACATTTTTCTTTTCATCCAGATTTTACTTAAATCATTATACTGGTACAATGGAAAAAAGTATGAGCAAAAAAGTGGGAGAGAAAGAAAGAGAGAGAGTGTGTGTGTGTGTGTGAGAGAGAGAGAGAGACAGACAGACAGACATAATTATATATATATAGAGAGAGAAGGAGAGACAGACAGACAGACAGATAGCGACAAAAACAAATAACCCTGCATTTGAGTGTGTATCAGTCTAAATACTTATAGTTGTTGGACCGCTGCGGGGGTCAGCACGGAGGACCAGGTCGAGCATAGACAGACCGTGACAGGTCTTAGCCCCTTGCTGGACATTCAGCATTCGTGGTTCTCTATATAAATAGATACCTGAGCATCTGATCTCAAATAAGAAAACTAGTAGAATAGGGAAATAAACGTCATTGTGTTAATAGCATAGGTCTTAGTGGAGATTCACATAGTCATAAGTAACGTTCAGCAAATAAGTAACAGGTAAGAGAAACATTAAACTTAAAATTATAACTTTGCTTTGTTCACGAAATCAACAATTCATTAAGTTTGCATCGATCAATAATTAAAAATTCTAGGAGCATTGTCAGTAGAAATAGTAATAATAATAAATATAGTGAATGTAGTAGTAGCAGCAGCAGCAGCAGTCGTAGTAATAGTAGTAGTAGTAGTAGTAGTAGTAGTAGTAGTAGTAGTAGTAGTAGTAGTAGTAGTAGTAGTAGTAGTAGTAGTTGTTGTTGTTGTTGTTGTTGTTTTGATAGTGATAGCAGTGTAGTAGTGGTAAAAATAATAATCTTATAAGTATGGTATTTGCATTGTAATTTTTTATTATCATTTTTGTTATTTTTAATATTACTGGAACTGTTTTTTTTCATGTTATAAATAATACCAGTTACCATTTTTGTTGTTTTTTTATATTAAGTTTTCGGGAGAAACGAAGAGAGAGCGAGAGGTACAAAGAAGAGATAGAGAGAGAGAGTGTGTGTGTGTGTGTGTGCGTATAAGAAGTTAGAAACATAAAAAAGAGATGAATGCAGAAAGTTTAATTATAACCTAACAGAAATAGACAGTTTACTCTTCCATAAAAAGATATAATGATGATAACAACAACAACAATAATAATATTCATAATAATAATAATAATAATAATAATAATAATAATAATAATAATAATAATAATAATAACAACAACAACAACAACATTATCAACAACAACAACAATAATAGGATGTTATTCATGAAAAGAATTTTGTGTATGTGGGGATGTATCCAATCTAGAAAAAAAGAAGAAGAAAGAATAAAGGTTTAACTGTGGTCAAAGTAAGTATTCCAGTGACGTCGCATGATCCGTGACTATACTTGTTACAACCTGAGTGACTTTGATTGATGACTGCGCCGTTCTCTCTCTCCACCAGACCGTCAAGTCATCACGAAACAAAACAAGGAAACGAAACGAAACAAGGAAACATCTCAACAGAGAAGCGCAAGACAGCAAAACAGCAAGAAAAAAAAAAAACAAGCAACACGTTTCCATTGAAAAAGGAATATAATAAATACAGTTTAAAAGCTTCAGATTAATTTATCATCAACAATTGACTGTTTTAAGAAAAGAAACAAGTATACGTACAAGAAGCAGGTTCATTTTAATAGTGAGACATCATAGGCTCTATTTAGAGTATTAGATATAGACCAAGTTTGAATAATATAACGGTTCAATGTTAAAGGTGAGAAAAAGAAGAGCCTATTTGGAAACCAAATCATTCATCGAGCGCGAGAGAAGAGAGGGATAAAAAAAAACAACTAAGAATTGAAACCGGTGGTCTTCAGGGGGCTCTCTGGGTGAGAAAAAAATCAAAACAGAAGTCAAACCTGATTAAGGGAAAGCAAAAATAACACTTCGAAATGTCTGTCTCACTGTCATTTTCATCATCGACGTCTTCATCTGCGGCATTTCTAACCACGGTCAACACCGTGACCTTAACCTTTACAGTTATCTTGGGCCTAGCCCAGGGCTTCCACACAGGCGGTCCGAAATACTCGTGCCGGAATCTGGTCCCGGGTCATAGCAACGGTACACAACCTGGGCCCCCGCCTTACAACCTGAGGGTCAGCAGTTCAGTCCTGGTCCCCGGGGGATCTACGACTGGTGAGGAGATTATCGGATAAGATCAATCCAATTCTCTCTTGACAGAATTTTCATCATTAATTTTGAAAATAGGCGTTGATCTTATGTTCATTCCTGAAACTGATTTTTTTTTTTTAATTCTTCTTTTTCTTTGTCTGTTTCTTCTTCCTTTCTTTCATTTTTTTGTTTTTTTTTTTGTTTTTTTTTTTGGTTTTATATTTTCACGCAGCTATAAACTATTTTGTACTTAAGCTTTGCAGTATTTTGATTATTACAGTTACACCTAATAATTTGTTTGGCTAGACATTGAAAAATGTTCTGATATATATTTAGGCAAGTCATCGATCTAAGCATACTTTCTGACTCAGCATTTAGCCTTTCGAGAGTTGATTTCCAAAACAATGTTTATTACGTCCTGTATTATGAGTCACAAAATTAAATCAAAACACGTGATAGAGGATAAAAGAACCCACTATATTTCGCCCCTTAGACCTCTAACTTCATTCAAAAGTGCGATTCTTGGAACTTTGGTACCTTGTTTTCAGCTATATAGACTAAATTATTTTACTTTTCTCGGTGTATATATGAATTGTATATCTAGAAGGTAGTATGTAACATTTACCCATCTCTCCTAGTTTCGCTAAGGAAAGGAGTTCATTGCTCTCGGTAAAATTATAGATTATATCAGAAGCGCCAGTGGCTGTAGGCTAGAGCCTCCCCTCCCCTTTCCTACTGATAACCGCAGGAACTTTCTTCGTGGGTTTGAGCCACAAACCAAGTTGAGAGCCTCATCTTTTCCATACCGCGTTAAAGGTCTCAGCTCACCCTAATGTGGACTGTTATAGCAAACGAGAAAACAAATATAAAATTTATAATATTTAAAGATTGATGCATTGAGGTTATATAACAGTTATGTCTTGGGTGACTCTTTTCATGTGATTCCCACTTATAGCGGATATGCTATTAACGTCTTTATTTCAATATAGTAAAAAAAAAAAAAAAGAAAACTTACATACACTCAACGTACAAAATTAAATATAATTGCTTTTCATTATAATATCCCAGGATTCAGGAATCCATTGGCAGACAATAAATCACTAAACGCACTGGACAGTCACTATGGTCCTAAAATATTGAAGCTTTAATTTTGGAGTTTTCCTTAGATCCATCCAAAGCCTCTGAGAAGTTGTTTCATAGTTCTCCTTGTTGCTATTTCTGATGGAGCCGCAAGCACAAAATGACATCATGCTGAAAGAGGTGTTTGATTTGGAAAAGGAAAAAACGAAAGATGAAAAATGATTGGGCGGTGAACCGATGGACAGCGTGAGACAGATAAATAGAGAGAGAAAGGAAAAGAGAGATTAAGTAAAGAGAAATGGCAGGGACATAGACTTTTGATACTATTTATGAACTTTTTATCATTCCAACGAAGTCTCTTGCCCAAATAAAGTTCTTAATCCAATTGAAAATAAATATTATGCTTTTTTCGCCAGTTACATTGGAAAGCACAGGTGATTTTCCTTTCAAAGGTTTCCTGTGTGCTGTGAGTGAGTTGGAGGATGCTGACAAAAACAGTGTGGGCAGGGTATCTTTCTCCTCCGCATCCTCTTCGCCATCATCTTCATCTAATATCGCGCCGATCACTTGCTCGGTGAGTTATCGAGAGCCTCTTGTGCTCAACGCTGTAAAGATTTGGCAACATTGTACACCTTGTAAGGATACAGAAAAAGAAAAGAAGAGAAAATGAGGCAAAAAATTAAAATTAACGAGAGTTAGGTTCTACAACAAGCGTCCATTAGTGATGCTTGTTCTGTCGGGAAATAACGACAATTCTTCAATGTAATGATATACATGTAGTTGGCCTACCGCACAAGCCATTTTATAACTATAATTCGGGTTTTGAATTGTTTATGATCTGAAAGAAAAAATTAGCTGAGTGAGCCTGATATTCTCTCTGTGTTCATTTCTGATAACATAGCGAGAGAGAAAGAGAGAGAGAGAGAGAGAGAGAGAGAGAGAGAGAGAGAGATTTGTTGGAGGATTTAGTTGTACTGGTTTTAAATGCTAGCATTCGGTTTTGTTACCATAATTTGGATTATCTCATGTGATCAAAATTTGGTATTCCTGGCAAAAAAAAAACCTTTTTCAACTTTCCATATGTTGCCTTGACAACGCCGCTCCATTGAATTGACAGTATTTCATATTATATTTTCGTATAATACACAGCACATTTGTGTACGTTTCCTAAATTTGTCCTAAGATATCAATACATTCCTATTTTTTAAAATCAGGTAGGAGGTGTCAGATAGCTCAGCTGGCGGTTAAGGATTTCCGAGTTTGAATCCTGGATAATGTTTTCCAATATTCGGATTCCATTAATAAGCTCTATTTTTGGCTTATGACAAGCCTGAGGGCGAGCCTTATAGGGAATGCGATTTCACAAAGAGTTATGCTACATGGTTGAAAGTCATGAGCTCTACTTTCAGTTGTTGTAAGCGTATCAAGCACTTATGTCTGCAAGAATTCATCTTGATGTGAAATTTTAAGCAGAAGAGGCCGAACATAAAAAGTTACATGATAAATTATAATTAAGTTAAGTTCTGCTTTGATCTTCGGAATGCTTCGAATAGTTGAACAGAACTCACGACTTCCAACAAAGTGGCATAGCTCTTTGTGAATTCGCATTCCCTGTAGTCGCAGGTTACAATGACATTTCACTTATTCGTTGCCTACGAAGTTGAAATAGACTGGGCTTGTGCTAGTTTCGATCTTAAAGTGATGGTTGTGGAAAGAGGATGCACCTCAGAGATTAACAGATATCATTATTGAAAAGTATGTTTAAAACATAATGCAGATCGGTCGCTTGGTTATATTTCTCCCCATTCCATTCTAGAGAATTTAAAGTCAGCTTGAAATTCTGAATACGTAAAACCAGATTAAATTATAATCAGTGTTAGAGTAAATGTTGTAATGGTTTCATCCAGCGCTCTACACCGGACACAGCCATGACCCACACAAATAGTGAGGAAAAGTACAGAGTGGACTTTGACTGGACAGCTCCTTCCACTGCCTCTTCTGGTCAGCAGTTCAAACTCAGGTGAGTTACCTGCCCACATTTATATTGTGTCAGAATAAACTGGTATTGTGGCCCTGCAGTCTGGAAGCTGTAGTGGCAATATAACTTGTATAAACACACCTTTCAGGAGATCCTAGAGATTTTTTGTTGCTGCTACGAGCCACGTTAACTCAGCGGTTGTGAAGTTGAATTTTAAAACATCTGTACATAAAGACTTGTGAACGGAAATGTATATCAACAGACTTATCAAGTGTGCAACACAAGAAGCTGCATCAAGATTAGGGACTTTAAGCAACACTAAGCTGGGTCTAGGTCGATGTAGCAAACGGTTTTATTTAGTTATGTCCTACACTCCACCAGATATTAATTTCCGGCTTTGTGGGAGGTTTCTAGCTGAAATAATTTATTCATGTACATTAAAGTACTCCTTTGCATTTCTATTAAAAACGACAACTCTTTGCGAGATCTTTTTTCTAGATGTTTTCACTTGTTGGAATACCATTGCTGTCCTCACTAGCACAAAAAAGTCATTTGTCATGATAAGTGTCAAAAACACTCTAAAAAAAATCTCTGATAATCAAAAAGCAAAGTGGGAAATATTTAATAATTGTGCTTTGAACATAAAAAAGATGAAGATAAAAATCTAAAAAAGACAGCAAAATATGATGTGGGCTGTTGATTTTCACTGGTCTTGCATAAAATTGTCCTTAAGTTCAACAATGTGGTTATCATCATAAGAATAAAACAATCCTTTCAGATCTTATTCTCAACGCTTTCTGAGCAATTAGACCTTACAGATGAATTCTATTTCAAGAGAAAATAATGTCCAATATCAAAGTGATGGATTATATCGATAAACTAGGAAACTTGTTATTTCAAGAACTAGAATCCTCTTTTCAGTGGTTCTTTTATGTGTCTTACGTAAATTTTCCATATTTCTGAATGGATAACAAAGCCAATTTTATGGGTTAAATAATGGCACTTCAACATTGCAATCTTGCTCTCTTTCTTGGTGCTTGACAGAAATTTACTCTCTTCTGAAGCTCTCCGAAATTTGATGAAGGGTAATTTAGTTGTAAACCTTTTCACATTTTTCATGATGCATTCAATAGCATTGTTAATCTGTAGCATTTCATTACTTACCGGACATGGACTACCATATATATATATATATATATATATATATATATATATATACTGCAGCATATTAGTTAATATCAATAATAAAACACTTTTCACAAATTCATATATTGTGACAAAAAAGAATGTATTCATTGACAAAGCTTTGCACCAGTTCATAACTTACAATTCAGTCTTTACCCAATACACAGCATCTTATACAAGTTCATAAATTATGGTGCATATGTCAAAATTGACCACTATACATCATTTTATGTCCATTCATAACTTAAAGCATATGCTTGAGCATAAATATTCTCCATAGCCCAAATTATATCATTTAAGTCAGTATTCACAATTTATGCCATGACATATTAGGGTCTATATTCTTTCAGCATTTACTCAGAAGAGATCAATGTTTACAATAATCCTTTATCAAGCTTGTTTAGACATTCCATTATATTCATGGATTTCTTAGATGTACGTGCGTGATGAACTTCTTCCGCTGCTGGACTGATCTCAAACTTGACCTTGTTATTGGAACATCGAGTTCGGATTCAGCTGGACCAAAACCATCGTCAGGACCAGGCACAACTACAGTCGGCGACAACAACAGCAGGATTATAGGCGCAAACAGCAACAATAATAATAATGACAGCAACAATGGTGATTCAGGAGTAAGTGGTTCTTCTTTCGATCTTGACTTTGGATTTCGGAATATTCCTACAAGTTCTCTCCCCCTTCGTCCGGGAAACAACATACAAAATAATGACCCTATATCACTTCCGAACAACGCCATCGCCTCACGTGTTGATAACCCATTTAATTCACAGGTGGACGATGCCATGCAAAGGATAAATAGCAATCCTCCTTCACAGGAAAACGATATCCCCGCAGTACCTACAAATAGAATTCCCGCTTCACCCATAGCTAATATTCCTGCCATACTTTCAAACAATGTTCCGAACCAGTTTACTGACAATAACATTGGGCTCTCCTTGGACACAAGCTTAGCGTTCGTTCCTTTCACTTCAAATGATAACAGCGTTAACCCAGTAGGGTCTGGATTTATCTTGATCCCAACTAGTTTCCAGAACCAGGCAAACGCAGATGCTGGTTTCCTCACTGATAGGCTCAATCAAATTGGTGGTTCCCTCATCAGCGAGATACCTAACCCTCAGGACAATGCTCAGGATTTAGGCTCTCCATCCCAGCTTAACACGTTCAGACTAAGCCCTAGTGGATTAAATCAGTTCGACATCTTTCAAAACAACCCGATTGAATTTAGCCATAGCTCAGTGGGTAATACTGGGCCTAGTCGTGTAAGAAGTCGTCCTAGTCATGATAGGATAAATGTTGCCAATAACGACCTTCGGAGGCAGATAATTCCCAGAAATAGCCAAGGCAGGAGAAGTTCCGATTCAAATCTCCTAGACCAGAACCTTGTCCGCCGAGATGAACTATTTACTAACCCTCAAGAGACGTTCTCTGGGCTGGGCGGCTTCGAGTCTCCAACAAGATTTTTCATGACGCCTGGAGCTTTGCGGAGATTCCGTCAGAGAAACTCTTTAGTTTGAAATAATTTGGTTGCTTAAATAGTTGAAGAAAGAAGTAAATGGTAAATTAACGATCAACTCTCATGCAATGATAATAACAAGGAATAAGGACTACCATGAATATTTTCTCTTCCATTACTTTCTAATTTGCGAGCATCTTTTAGGTCTCATATTCACACTCTTTATTAAAGATAACATTCTGCTCCAGTCCTAAGAGTAAAAAAATTGATATGAGTGTGCATTTTTTTCATTTATATTGCTGCAATTATGCGTTTGATATGAAAAATTTTAATCTGCAAACGTAAAAAAGAAGCTACGAATATAGAAGTTAGAAATGTTCATATTTCTTGATCTAGAGCCACAAAAGCTAAATCTCCATGGATATCAAAATAACTTGACATGGAAAGTAGAAAATAAAGTTGCTTTTTCCCATTATTTTGATGTTTTTTTCTTTCAACGTAAAAGTATTTTCTTGTGTAAGGGAAAGAAATATTTATATTAAAAATAATAACAACAACAACAACAAAACAACAACAATAATAGTAATAATAGTAATAATAATAATAATAATAATAATAATAATAATAATAATAATAATAATAATAATAATAATAATAATAATAATAATAATAATAATAATAATAATAATAATAATAATAATAACAATAATAATAATAATAAAAATAGATAAACAGATAGATAGATAGATAGATAGAAGAAGAAGAAGAAGAAGAAGAAGAAGAAGAAGAAGAAGAAGAAGAAGAAGAAGAAGAAGAAGGAGGAGGAGGAAAAGGAGGAGGAGGAGGAGGAGTAGAAGTAGTAGTAGTAGTAGTAGTAGTAGTAGTAGTAGTAGTAGTAGTAGTAGTAGTAGTAGTAGTAGTAGTAGTAGTAGTAGTAGTAGTAGTAATAGTAGTAGTAGTAGTAGTAATAGTAGTAGTGGTGGTGGTTGTAGTAGTAGTAGTAGTAGTAGTAGTAGTAGTAGTAGTAGTAGTAGTAGTAGTAGTAGTAGTAGTAGTAGTAGTAGTAGTAGTAGTAGTAGTAGTAGTAGTAGTAGTAGTAATAGTAGTAATAGTAGTAGTGGTATACTGAGACAGCCCAGTTTTGTTTGACGGAGGCTATGAAACCTGAAATCCTCTTTTGGTAGACAAATTATATTAAAAGTAATATTCTATCAGGGTCTTTTTCCGTCTGTCAGTGTAATCAAGCGGGAGAAAAAGATGGTAGTCGCAATTAGTTACAATTGATTAAACTTTTTTTATGACAGTACATCCTATCAAACTTTTTAAAGGACTTGAGAATAGTAAAAAAAACAATTGAGTCCAGTTTCGAAACACAGGATAGTGTGATAATATTTATATGGCAACAACAAAAGTTTGAAATGTATTTTTCACGATTGCTCTTTATAATTGTCTTGTATTGTGCGTTTATATTTTTTTTTTCATTTTTGTCTTTCGTTTGTTTCTTTACTTGGTTGGTTGCTTCGTTGATTGATTGTTTAAATAGTTGGTTGATAGGAAATAGAATGTTAGGAATAATCATGAGCAGAAACAAGATAATAATTTTTTTAATTGAAGTGTTTTTTATCATTTCAAAGAAAACATCGCAAGAACTTGATAATCACTGGCTCAAAAGTAATTTGACTTTTCTTTACTAAACTTTAAAGATTCCATAGTTTCTTTAGGCATTTGGATCCCTGGAGTGGTCAGGAATCTTTTTAAAATTCAAAATATAAGACACTTTGAGTAGATTTTAATTATAATATAAATACTTTTTGCAAGCTGGATTTTAAAAAATTCCTCGAATTTCAAGATATCTCCTTTTAAGCTAGGCTGCATTTCAAGAACGTCTTTTGAAAATAACCAGAAAGATTAATTTCTATAAACTTTTTAAAACGTCAAAATTTACAGAAGTTCTATTTAAAAGAGTTATTTGACTAAGCGAGCAATTTCATCAAAGGTGGACGAAGAAGAGCCTATATAAAAATAATGAGTATCAAAAACCAATTACAGGAAATTCCATAAATTAGCCCTAATTGGCGCTTACCAAACCACTCTGTTCCCCAGGTGATGAAGATGAGCCCAGGATTACAGTTTCTCTTCCCTCTCAGTGTGCTTGCCGTGTTGAAATTCCATAGAGCTTTATGATTTTCGCCTTAGATTTGTTATATTCATCAAAATTGAAATTAAGCCTCTATTTTCACCATCCGCATAATGCTGTACATGGGAGAGGAGTATCAAAAAAAGTATATTGCCCTAACAGTATTGGACCAATCGCATTAATAATGTCAAAATCAAGAAAATATTTTGTTTTGAGAAAGGATTTTGTTACCGAAACAATCAATTATGTAACCTTATGAGACATTGTTAAAAATTTTCACATTTGTCAACAGATGATGTGACCTTCAATAAAAGAAAAGCTCTTTCAATAATTATCTCTGTCTATAATTAACAAAGTTCCAGATTAATTATGAGGAAGCCTATTTAGGCTTTCTAATTTTTTTCTTTTTCACATCATGTTTATCAGATACTGGGATGCAGAAAATTTTAAACATAGATAAGAAATGTGACTAATGTGTGTGTGTGTGTGTGTGTTTGTTTGTTAGTATTTGTTGGTTTTATTTTTTTCGGTTTTCTTGCCTCGGCAATTTTCCGAAGTACCAGTACTGAATAGATTTTTTTACAACAAAAGTTGTATATTTCTTTATTATTATTTTTTTAACTCTCCTTATAAGTAAGAAAAGGTTTTGCGTCAAAATTAAAATATCAATTCAATTTGTAAAAATTCTTTGCTTAAAAAAAAACGTGCGGTTTGTGTGCTCTTCAGTGGACTCTGTTTTTCTACTACGTGACTTTACAATTGCAATATCCAAATTAGGCGATTGATCTGTCATAGGCTACATCTACGATATCGTGCCACTAATACATTTGACAGACTAGGCATTGATAAGAATGATTACGCCAAAATAATTATATTGCCTTACAGTATTCAGAAGATACTCGTTAAATCGCTAGTTCTATCTCCAGCCGTTTCAAGTATACTTTACGTGATAAGCACTGTCTACATCTAGGCCTAATTCGCGAGTTTTAATCAGACGTCCTATATCTAGATCTAGATCTGTATGGAAAGAACTGATTTCAGTTTGTTTGTTTTTTGTTTTGTTTTTGTTTTTTTTTTTGAGTATTATATTTAAATGCAATAAAAGAGTAAGTTTATGGATGTCTCATAATATCAAAGTGTTTTTGTTTTGTTTTGTTTTTAAATTATAAAAATGAAAAAATGGCAGTATAAGACCTCAGTTTATAGCGGGGATGCGGGGATTTCAGGTCGTCATTTAGATAAAAATGTGAAAGTTTCTCTTTTTTGTGTATTGTTAACATAAATGTGAGTAAATGTTAGCTCGCAAATTGTGCATTAATGTACCACGAAAGATGCTATGAATAACGTAAAAAAGCAAAAAAATAGGTAGAGTGAAGCTGCAAAAGGTACAAAACAATACAAAACACGTGAGCTTTCGGCTTTACATTCAATTTAATTGACCGTACACAAAAGATGCTTGTAGGTTATCCCTAAAAGCTTGTTGTCGTGGAAATGGAGTTTTTTTGTGACCAAAAACCAATATGGCGGACAATACAAAACGTGGCATTGTTTATGATTATGAGGCCTCTTGTTACCTACATTGCCCTCTGTGAAACAAAATTTATCCACACAAGTCTCGATACAATCAGCACACGTCAAGCTTTCGACTCAACCACAAGAAATCAGCCACAACTTTAAGTGAATTCATATGGAAGCTTAAAGAATCTAAAACCGCATACCACTTATCATGGGCTGTAATCGAAAGAGCGCAGCCATACTCGGCAGCAACAAACAGATGCAACCTTTGCACAGCAGAAAAATACTTCATTCTACACACAAAACCAAGCCTCAACAAAAGAAGGGAAATATTTTCATCGTGCCCCCACCCGAAGAAACATTTACTACAAAACTATCAGTGGCCCGGAAACGAAAATAAACAACAACACAAGGTCGGAACGGCAAGCGCAAACGAACACACGTCAGTCATACCCGAAGAGAGCGGAGGACAGGCGACAGCTTTGTCCTCCGCTTGAAACACAAGTGTAGTATGCATAGAAATTTAAGGTAAGATCTTCTATATTTATGTATTGCCCCCACAGTTGAGCACTCTCATCAATTATTCCACCTTATCTTCAAACTAGATATATGTATATACGAGGGCTCTTTCAGAAATAACCGAAAAATGCCCATTGCTCAGCAACCAGTGGAGCTTTTTTAATTCTGTAAACGACATGATATTCCTTATTTCCTTACGGATGTTCCCAGAAATTATGAAGTGCATCATTTTGCACAATGAATGTCTAGACGATTTTAAAGATGGCGGCCCACCTTGAAACTTGGTCAAAGGAGGAAATCAGAGCTGTCATACGTTTTTTGAACGCCAAAAGTCTGAATCCTACCAAAATTCATAAAGAACTTCAGAGTGTATATGGTGAGCATGTTATAAGCCGTACACAAGTCTATCACTGGTGTAATTTGTTTGAAGCCGGCCATTCCGACTTGACAGATAGGGAAGGGAGAGGGCGTTCGATAACTGCGACGTCAGAAGACAATGTGAAGCGAGTTGATGAGCTTATTCGTCAAGACAGGAGGTTGAAACTTCATGAAATCGCAAGCAGTCTTGAAATTTCGGAAACTTCTGCCCATAGAATTGTATTTGATGAACTTGGCTACAGAAAAGTCAGCGCAAGATGGGTTCCTAAGCAATTGACAGACAATCATAAAGAACAAAGATTGGACATCTGCAGGGAACTTTTGAGAAGAAGCAAGAGCTCACGCAGGGTTCACGGGCATACTGCCAACGCCGGCGGAGACTTTCTAGGGTACGATGTGACTTTTCTTGACAGCATAGTCACCGGTGATGAGACTTGGTTGCACCATTGCACCCCAGAAACAAAGCAAGATTCGATGACATGGAAACATCCATCCTCACCTGTCGCGAAGAAATTCAAAGTCATGCGGTCAGCAAAGAAAATAATGGGAACTGTTCTCTGGGACAGTCGTGGTGTTCTTCTGTTCGAAACCTTACAACCTGGAGAAACAATCAATGCTGCAAGGTACTGCCAAACTCTTGACAAGCTTAGGGAGGCCATTCGCAGAAAGCGCCCAGGGCAGTTGACCAACGGGGTCATTTTGCAACACGACAACGCTACACCCCACACAGCACGAGTGACGCAAGGTTGGCTAGAGAAATATGGATGGGAGATTTTGCCACACCCACCACACAGACCAGACCTCGCACCATCTGATTATCACCTCTTTGGGCCACTGAAACGTGAGCTGGCAGGAAAGCGCTTTGATGACGATAAAGAGCTTGTTGACCATGTGCGGAAATGGCTACAAAACCTTGACGGAAGTTTCTTCCGAGAGGGTATCTATTCCATGGTGCCCCGTTGGTAGAAGAGTGTTGACAGACTTGGCTGTTACGTAGAGAAATGAAGGACGAGTCAAGGTATGAACAGGTGCAAGAATTTTGTTGATAGCATAAAAAACGCGGATTTTACAGGCATTTTTCGGTTAATTATGAAAGAGCCCTCGTATATATAGTTTGAAGATAAGTTGGAATAATTGATAAGAGTGCTCAACTGTGGGAGCATTTCATAGATATAGAAGATCTTCCCTTAAATTCTCTGCATACTACAATTGTGTTTCAAGCGGAGGACAAAGGTGTCGCCTGTCCTCCGCTCTCTTCGGGTATGACTGAGGTGTGTTCGGTTGCCGTTCCGACCTTGTGTTGTTGTTATATATATATATATATATATATATATATATATATATATATATATATATATACATATATATTCAATTTTTTAAATATTATGGAGACCGCACTTAAAGTGCTCTGATGTCCACCACTAATATCTTGGTTTCAAATCATTTAATTTTGACTGACTTTGTATATTTTTTTAAAATTTTATTGTTAAGTCACTTCCAATTTTTTTTTTCATTCTTTAGTTTGATATATACCAACATTTGCCGGTCGCTCTAAGAATTTTTTTTTTCGTCACCGGTAAGGCGACCTGCAGATTTCATTGCAAAGAATGCCCAAAGGGTGATGGATACATTTCACTTCACATTATTAGTCATTAAGGCGGCATGTAATATTTCACTGCACATCAGTCATCAAGGCGACCTGTAAAATTACATTTCAAATATGACATTAGGGACAGCTTTTTAGAACATTTTTTAGATGATTTTAATAAGTATTTTCTAATATTCTTCTTGGATATGAGGACTGTCCATAGCTTTATTCTTTATACTTAAGCTGTATGTAGTGTTTCAAGAGTCGTGATCTAGCTTTTATAACATAGACATTTTTGTAACACTCACACCCCTTTTAATTGAAAAAAATAACTATAAAAATACATATTTACTTTTCCATCCGTTTGGACAATAAGGAATATTTCAATTCAATACTACAGGAAAGGCAGTAAGTGCAGTAATGAACAAAAATGTAAAGGCTGTCCTGATAATGCATCAAATGATAGGCAAAACAGAATGGCTCAAAAAGATTTGTGCCTAGGGAAAGTAAATCACAAATAAGACACTATCCTTTTACCCTTATTGCTTGATTTACCCAGATAGGATATAGATAGATAGCTGGTAACACTCAGCGGCTATATATGAAATTTTATACTGAACTTACGTATTGTCTTATTAAAACAGACATGACACTTGTTGGATATGAAGCCATTCTGGCTTATTTCCCCCTATCAGTCCTGAGCAACATTTAACACATGATGTTGAGAGCGGTTTATTTATTTATTTTTTCGCTAAACAAATTCGTATTACTTTTCGATATTCCTGCTTCGGATATTCCAATTTCTAGTTGCCATACAATTTTTATTTTCTTTTAATGGGTGCACGTTTTGCGGTATATTCTGGATTTTCGGATTCAGGTATTCGGCTGCCGCCCAGTTGCGGATTCTGGTCCAAAATTTACCACATCCTGTACATTAATCATAAGATATGAGTGCCGTGAAGAGTTCTTTTAGGACGAATTTAATAATAAATCCAGTAGGATGTTTTCAGTTTATAATTTATTGCTTGCAGAATCTAATTTTTTTTTTAAATTTGTGCAGCACTCCCATTTCCAGCCGCCATTTCATTCTTCCTTTCATTTTCATGTGCTCAAGATGCGGTTTAGAAGTGGCGCCTAGTTTTAACACGCGATTATGGGTGACAATCGGTAGATTGGTAATGCAATAACAGTCAACGGTGCCTCGATTTGTAGATTGTGTTTTTAATAGTCAAATCTCCGCAATACCGCATCAGTACCCTTGATTGTAATCAGATACAAGAATGTACTAGATCTACCCCTCAATTGGGCAAAAAAGGATTGAGGTTAGGATTAAGATTTCTCATAGTCACTTGTCGAGTCTCTAGTTTGTTCTCTTTCTCTCTCTCTCTCTCTCTCTCTCTCTCTCTCTCTCTCTCTCTCTCTCTCTCTCTCTCTCTCTCTCTCTCTCTCTCTCTCTGTCTCTCTCTGTCTCTCTCTGTCTCTCTCTCTCTCTCTCTCTCTCTCTCTCTCTCTCTCTCTCTTTCTCTCTCTCTCTCTGTCTCTCTTTCTCTCTCTCTCTGTCTCTCTCTCTCTCTCTCTCCCCTCCCTCTCTCTCTCTCTCTGTCTCTATCTCTCTCCCTCTCTCTCTCACTCTCTCTCTCTCTCTCTGTCTCTCTCTCTCCCTCCCTGTCTCTCTCTGTCTCTCTCTCTCTCCCTCCCTCCCTCTCTCTGTCTTTATTTATCCTTTCCGCTTTCCGTCTAGATCTCTCTCTCTCAGTCTCTGTCTGTCTGTCTCTGTCTCTCTCTCTTTCTTTCTCTCTCTCTCTCTCTCTCTCTCTCTCTCTCTCTCTCTCTCTCTCTCTCTCTCTCTCTCTCTCTCTCTCTCTCTCTCTCACGACACACACTCTTTCGATGATATAGGCTAGAATCAAGGGAATCAAAACTACTGAAAGATCTCTGAAGGCAAAGTCTATCTATGTTTTCTCATCCTGAACACATAAAATTCATCCTCCGTTTTCACCCCTTTATCATCTCTCTCTCTCTCTCTCTCTCTCTCTCTCTCTCTCTCTCTCTCTCTCTCTCTCTCTCTCTCTCTCTCTCTCTCTCTCTCTCTCTCTCTCTCTCTCTCTCTCTCTCTCTCTGTCCCTCTCTCTGCTCATATTTTACTGACCATCTATTTCCTACTTCTTCCTTTCGCGTTTCGGTTCTATTTGACAGCATATGCATCTGTGTTCTCTCTCTCTCTCTCTCTCTCTCTCTCTCTCTCTCTCTCTCTCTCTCTCTCTCTCTCTCTCTCTCTCTCTCTCTCCCTTTCAATATTTGTTACTGTCTAACTGGCCCTCCTTCCTTAACCTTTCTGATTTCTCTTTCTCCATCATTCTGTATCTAAAAGCCTTGGTGATTACAGAAACCTTTTGCAAAATATGCTTGAGATCACAGCTTTGCAGGTAGTCTATATCAAACAACAAGCACACGAATCTCCCTCGAATCTCCCTCTACATTACTAGCTTTTTCCATATTCTTCTTTCTCTGGACTTCCTAGCTCCCTCTGGCTTTTTAACTTGTGTTCTTCTCTCCCACCACTTACTTTGCTCATTTATAATACATATATCACAATAGCTGTTTCTATCTCCCTTTCGGTCCATGACTGCCTATTTTCTTTCCCTCTTTTTTTCTTTCTTTCTTTCTTCATAATCGCCATTATATGGCTTCTCTTTTAAGTCTTTATTTCTTTCTTGATATCGGTATGTGCCTGTCTTCTTCCTCTATTTTCTGTTTGTGAATTTGTCTCTCAGTCTTTACCTGTTCGCCAGGTTCCAGTTTTCCCCCCTACCCTTCTCAGTGTAGCTCTCTCTTTCTAAACTCTCTCTCCCCCTCCTCTCTCTCTCTCTCTCTCTCTCTCTCTCTCTCT
>JAWDGP010001105.1:675000-875000 GCA_033675545.1 Elysia crispata | reverse complement strand
TGTGCCATATTCTTATATGGCCTTTTGCCCTCCAAATTTGCTACCCCAGAACTGCTGTCATTCATACATTTATTATTTCATTTTATTAAGTAAGTAGATATAGGCCTATATGTATTTCTATATCTGAAATTTTCAACTCAGATTATCAGCTTTAATTTATTCGTAGTTGAAGATTAATTAAATTTCATCTGAAAGATATACCAAGTGTTACTTCCCAAATGGTCTAATTACTTAGATTAAGTTATTTTACTTGAATTAAACTATTGAGCTTCATTACCATTGTCTTCTACTTTTTGTGCATTCTTTTTTACCCCTTTATCTTTTTCAGCAACTAAAATTAATCTTCGGAAAACAAGCAGACTTTAAAAATTGGAATTAGTAATTACGTCATGTATATTTTCAAAACCACTTCAGTTGTTTAAGGTATATCAAAAGAATCGAAACACACTATCTTCTTACAGTGCGCAGTGCACGGTGTAGCGGTAGTGAAGGGAGGGAAGGGGGGATTATGGGTTAGGCCTCGGAAGGTCTGGAGAGGGAGAGAGAGAGAGAGAGAGAGAGAGAGAGAGAGAGAGAGAGAGAGAGAGAGAGAGAGAGAGAGAGAGATACGTTGTAAATGGAGAGACAGAAAGAGCGGGTGCGTGTGGGAAGAGTCAGAGAGGTTGTTTGTTTTAAAGAAGAAATATATTTAATAAAATAGACCAATGAAAAAAGGAAACAAAACTTCACTTCCTCATCACTTGACGGGGCTCGTTCATTTGGTTGAGCAATAAACTTTGAAGGTAAGAGATTAGAAGTTTAGTGTTGGGTAGGTTCTTTCCCTTGAAGATTTTTTTTTTTTTTTTTTTTTTTTTTTGAGTTATCTTTTATCTCTGTGGGCCAACAGATTCAAACATTTTTATCGTTTTATCAAGGCATATTCATTTCACTAATAAAATAAGCTTTCTAAATATAGATAACATATCCAAGGTTTAAAAAAAAAAAAAAAATGAGGAGTGATTTGGGCGGTAGGCCTATGATATCAACCCTAAGTGATGAAATAGATGTAGATGATAAAAAATGTGAGGATTATTACAAGGAAACTTGCGCCGAGGGGGGAAAATATATATATATAAACTATTCATTTTATGCCTGCATTTTTTTCACATAGTGTCGGAGGATCACCACTGAAGCTAACGCTTGATGTAGGGCCTCCAAAAATATTTTATTACAGCGTGTTATACTGAAGATGCTTCAGAGGACACTTCTTTTATTTTATCTTATTTTTTTAAACTCATTTGCAGGATCAGCCAATACATTGAGCCTGGGCATAATGTTTTGTTTTGTTTTGATTTGGTTTTTGTGTGTGGTGTGTGTGTGTGTTTCTTTCAATGTGTTTTTTTTTTTTTTTTTTTTTTTTAGTTTAGTTTTTGTTTTGTTTTGTTTTTTAATTGACCAGGCTGGTTCTGTTGATAACGTTAATATTCATCTGATTTTCCTCCTTTAAAGACTTTGGGACCTTAAAGAACAGATTTGCCTAATGATCATTGTTCATTACATAGATCTAGATTGTCGCGTCCAGATAGAATAATTTAATTCTGTCATTGTGACATTTTCTAATGTAGATTTGATGACCCCAGTCATGGAATGGCATTTGCTATCCCCAACAGGCGTGGAGACATACCACAAAATAGGTACACACAGAATCACTGACAAGCACTTCGGCATGTCCCATGTATTTTCGTAATTTTCGAGTGACGCCATAATTGTATTGTTATAAAAAGATGGAACTTTATTTCTCCACTATGGTAAACAATAGTCTTTTGGTAGAATATTGTGGATAAAAGTTTCCAATAAATTGATTATTATATTATTTCCGTCAAAGTTGCACATTTTTGAAAGTTTGCAAAATATTTTTTAAAGTGTTGTTGCTTACAAGGTTAAAATATAAAATACATAAGAAAAGAGATCATCGTATTTGTGTGTATTTTGGTACTTATTGGTTCTATTTGTTTGGTTTTCTCGTTTCTTGTTTCGAAAATTTTTCGAGATACTGAACAGATTTTCTTTTTCAATATCTTACAACAAAAGTTTTATTTTAATAATTCCTTATAAGGTAGAAAAGTTTTAGAGTCAAAATTACACAAACCTACTTAACATGGCCTCATTCTAGGCCAAAATTAGTCATTTTTCTCATTCTATAGTAGCTAAAGACTTCAGAACGGAAATCTACTTCTATTTTCGATATCCCTTGCATTACGCACTCGCATGTTTTCTAGGGAACTAGTCTAGTTTTAGATTTTATGATTAGGAACTGGTGTGCAAGAGCAGAGCCTTAATGGTCCAGGCTTTTTAAACTAGGAACATCGAATCGCAAAGTTTTGCCAGATAATTGTCTACATTAGGTAGATTTTCATTTTGTCCGCTGCCAATCACAAGTGTACAGACTTAATTTTCTTAGACTCAATCCAGATCTGATCTAGATCTAGATTTATCTAAACTAGAAGATGAGGATGTTTAGTTGACGCAAATGAGTAGATCTTCTTGTGCTTAAGATATAATGTGTAGGCTTATACGTTACTACAAGCTGAAAACCCCGTTCTACAAACGAGACACTGGTGGCAATTTGTGTGTGTATTTAAAGAGTCTTATAGGCTAAATGGTCTTGATATCTCTCCTTTTACTTACATGCTCCTGATATATGCCTCCACCTATCCATCTTTACCAAGAAGAATCTAGACATCTCGACAGTTCTTATTCTAAACACAAGAGAGAGAGAGAGAGAGTAATGGGAAAAAATCACTAAATTTACTCTGCAGGTAGCAAATGTACACAATAGTATTCGAGAGACCCAATCTTGCAGAAACCAAATAGTAATAAGGATAGCTTCAGTTAGACACACAAATGCTAACATTATGAGATTACAAGTAACTTAAATTTGAGAGGTTGGGTTAATACAGATTTTGATTTGCAAAATCTGAAATTGCTTTTAATATAATAGTTACTATATAAGTAGTAAGTGACTAAACAAGAAAACATACCGATTCCCAGTTCTTGCATAGATCTAGGAATCAATTGAGATGTTAATCATTTACAGTGATCTAGAATCATCTCAAAAAGCAATCAACCTTCTTATAAAAATTTATTCTCACATCTAGTTGCATTTGAAACTAAATAGATCTAGTTCATTGAAATAAATTGCAATAATTAAAGCTCATGCAAAACTTTCTTTGTCAGTGATGAGATCTATAGACTTTTAAATGTCCGATTCAACAGAATAATTTGAGTTCAATTTTAAAAACCTGTTTTTACAAAATTCATACGTGATTATGAAAAAAAACAAGAAAAACAAAATGAGATAAGCCCATGGTATATCAGGACTAAATTCTAAATGCCTTAATTCCATAGGCTTATGTATACAAGATTTTACCACTACTGCTACTACTACTAATTTCTACCACCACCACCATCACCACTTGATTTAAATCTAGCTCTAGGTCCAGTTTATGTAACTGAATCAATATTCAACTCTAAATTTTGACTACATAAAACAATGTTATAAATCCTGTTTCTATAGACATAAATGATAAAGGTCATTTATTAGATTCCATATCTGTATTTGTATGTACCTAAAATAGGCCTTCTTAATTTATTTATTGATTGATTAATTTCATTTGTGGCCAATATGTTATTGTTTATTTTCGTACTATTAGAAAATAATAACCATTATGTAAATTTTCATTTAAATAGGCACAAGTTAAGTCACTTCATGGAGGCTAAAAAATTATATGTATCATCAATTTTAAATATTTGGTGAGTTAAAAGAGCAAGACTACAGGCTCAATTTGACATGGTCATTACCTAGGGTGTGGTCAGGTCAAGGAGGGGTCAGGTAACACTCAGCTGTGAAGCTAAAGAATTGTGGCTGATACGTGGTGAACAGCTCTTCGTTTTTTCCTCAAAGGAGTCCAAGTATAGTAATATCTAGAACTAATTCTGATTGTGTTGTTCTCAATAGACGAGGAAGACTAAAAGGAAGAGTTTCTAGTTGAACCTGTTGTTTTGCAGGGCTATATGTTGAAAATAGACAGCTATACTGTTAGTAGCAGGGATATATTGATCAGTTAGATAACTGAAACAAGCTTTCAAAGCAACATAATTCTGCTGGCCACAATTCTCATTAACAAGTTCTACACCTGCTTGTGTCACTTTATCTTAGAATTTATTGCTGGGTTTTAATGAAGCTGATAAATTTGATAGTGATACAGTTTTACATCCCTTAAGCTTTGAGGATTAATTATGCATGCAGCATGACAGTCTGAATTAAAGAGCTCAAATATTTTGTTGTGCCAACTCTGCATCCAATCCTTTTGAAGTTCAAAATATTTGTCAAAAATAAGAACTAAAATGAAATGAACTTTAAGTGTAACTAAATTTTGGCAGCATGGAGCGGAGAGAATTTGTTCCTGAGACTCAGGACATTAACCTTAATGTTGATTTCCAACTGGAAGGCAATGTTGTGACACACTTTCCTCTAGATTGCTACAAACCAAGGAATCATGAAGATTACAAACTGCTGCAAGACTTGGAGATTTCTGATTTGCCACAGATTTGGCAACATGAAAGGGTTTTGAGAGATTTAAAGGTAAGTTCCCTAGAAGCTTAAAAATGGTTTTTGACAGTTCACTTAAAAAGAAAATTATAGTTTTTGTCTTAGAGAAGGAATATTAAGATGCTTGTGATTGATTTAAAGAAATAAATAGCGTAGAAGAAGCAATCGCAAGCCTAGACAGACAAATAAAATGAAGGAAAGGATTATACAGGTGCATCGCACCAGAGTAATCCAAACCTCTGAAATTAGGAATAAAGCTGATAATCATTTTATATTTTTAATTATAATCAAGTTGTAGCATTTGATAATATGGAAAGCCCCAAGTCCTGGTTAGATTTTAAACTTGTGTTTTGAGACCTTCCTTGAATTATCTCCTCTAACAGAATGTCCTAAGAGTGTCTCATGATTGCTGTTTCAGCTTCCACAATTTTTTATTGAATTTTTTTTAAACATTGCTCTACTTTTCCTTACATATTTTTGGTTGATGGCATTTTAATGCATTCTACCAATAACTGCAATGAAAATATTACAGATTTAGCCTCAAACTTACAGGAAGCTTTATACCATAAAGCAGAATTTTTTTGTCCACCTCATTGTGTACTTATGTCTTCTAACATTAATTCTTTCCTGTCATACCCAACAGCTGATTGGACGCCGTGTTGTCCACCTTACAATTCTGAGAAAATCCTGTCTGCGGCATAATTGGAGAGAAAACCCCAGTCATGAAGGATCTGGATTCTTGACCTTTGATCCCAAGCATGGGCCCATTGTTCATACAAGCAAGCATGTGGTTTTAAACCCATTTGAGGCAGAGCATACAATAGTTCGCCTCTTTTACGATGTAAGTGCTCATACTTCTGCAAAACTGTTGATTTTTTCCAAAACATTAACTCTTGAGTGATGGCTCATATTTTTCACTTAACAGGAGAGTGAAAGAACCACCTGCCTGGAAAACAAGTCTTTATGGTCAAATAGAAAAAAAATCATAAATAAAGTACATCCATTTACTTATGCATATATATACATAATATTATATATATATATATATAAAAACATATATATATATATAACCCTAGCGCTCTCGCTCTCTCTCTCTCTCTCTCTCTCTCTCTCTCTCTATCTCTCTATCTATCTATCTATTACTATATATATGTTTGTTCCAGATTAAAAGGTCTGTTTCTGAAACTACTGATTTGCAGATAGGCGTATATATTGAGTCCCCTAGGAGCATCCGACAGTTGGTGCTAAGTTAGTTCAACACTTCAATTATTGTAATACACTGCATCAGGTTTGAATTTGAAATATATTTTTCAACCATCATTTTGTTCAGCTCCTTGGCAATTGAAAAAAATACGGATGATTTTTATACATTCATACATTAAAATAGCTTATGGGATTAATTTGGGGAAGACTGAAAAAACTTGTAGAAGCACTCGAATGTTTGTGTGATAAATCCTTTACTTTAAGTGCATAACTTTCAAGACATACGTAGCTTACAAAAATAGATTGAATCTGTTTGCATCACTTAAGACTTAATGATACACAGCTTTGAATTTTTAGAAAGGAAAAAATGTAAAAAATTATTCATCAATTTTGTTTCAGGATGACTCTTCCAGTGATAGTTTTCAGGCTATCAAATGGTTCATGGCTAGATTGTTCGGAGATCAGCAGCGACAGCAGAAGAGATGTGACTTAGTGTGGGAGTCTGAACAATCAGGAATGTATTTTTACTTGGCACATGACCGCTTCTTTAAATCCGTTATGTGCAGCGACTACACATCATTTGCTGTTGACTGGCGTGTTCAAAACCATTTCTCAGCCAAGGAGACAGAACAATCGGATCTCGCATTCTCATGGCGCATGTCAAGTCTAAAACGAATTGCTCTAGGTCCACAAATCAATATTGATGTAGCAATTGTGTCACACCCCCATGGAATGGCAAAGAGAGTTGCCTTTGGAAAGTAAGCTTTGTGGAGTCATGATAAAACGGGCTCATATTCATTACATGTAGGGCCTAAAATGTTTATACATTTTTCTTCTCTTTGTTAAATGTAAAAATATTTTCATAACTTTAATGAAAGGAAATCTTTTCAGTGCACTAGATTGGTGCTCTTTTCTATGTGTAGCTCACAACTAGCTATCACATGCAATGTGGGAAAAATAATTGTTTGTCCAGGGACACCATAGATAGCCTAGATTCTGTTCAGTAGTGTAATGAGCTCAAATACTGTTTTATTACTGTAACGCATCTTACTATAAGTTGATCTATTCATTTCCTCATCCTTTTTTGGTGCTAACTTTTGGGTAGTGGATCGACTAGATCTATGTACATTGTCTTATTGTCTTATTTAGTTGCATAATGTTTGTATTTAAAGCTTAAGAACTTAGTCTTGTTTATTGAACACAGCCCACACTTGTATGGCCAAGATTCTTCTGGAATCTCCGATCTAGTTCTAGCATAGTAATGATCTTGTCACCCCTTCTTTACCTTTGTTTTGATTAGTTGCTAATTGTTAATGACGTGTACCAAGAATATTCTCTTAGGATTTATGATTATTAAGTCAACCTACAGTAATTATCCATTTATAGAGTCAAGCTCTTGTGCTGGATTAAACAGTTTGCAATTTTTACTTGCGGACTTCAGACTTATTTGCTACGGACGAGTCGTGTGATTGGCTGTGTATATTTTCATACCCCAAGACAAACAGAGCCTAACAGATCACCCCCATCAAAATCTATTACAATTACCTGGTTCCTTTTGAGTCATTAATGTTAGTGTTTGATGTTAGGGGTGAATTTATCTTAAGAGATATTAACCCTGCAGTTTCTTTTTTTCCTTAAATTTTTAAGAATGAAGCGTTTGGCAAATCTTCACCCTGCTATGTATGATGCCCCAACCTGCAGTGGTTCTAGCGGATCACCAGTTGTGCGGCTTCATCCTGACAGCATCCACTATGTCAGTGCAGGCCAGTTTGTCCATCATGGACATTTCAGGTAATGATATTTTATACTCTTTTTACATCTTTACACGAAGAAAAGCTTTTTTTTTCTCTCATTTAGAATTATTACCTGAGCTTAGTCCAATATTCTAAATCGAATGGCTTATTTTGAATGCATGTTTTGTTGTGGAGTGAGGTAAAACAAGATTTAAATCTTTTTCATTTAATATATCTTTTCATATATATTGATTTTGGAATGATGCTGTTTTGATAGCATTATTTATTTCTGTTTATTGTCTCCAAAGTATTTATAGTACATGTATATTTCACATAATTCAGTCTTCATTTTGAAAATGGTCATCTTTCTGCTCTTTATTTTGTGAAGATAAAAAATAATTGTGAAATGGAGAGAAACAAAGAAAAGTTGCTAACGAGAGAGACAGAACTGTGCCTCAGGGCAAGTAAGCAAAGGTTAAGCCTGATGAGAGAGTCACTGTGCTCTTTTTGTGGGGTGCAGAGGTAGTGCTTGGACAGTGTTCGCTGATTGGCACCATGGCCTTGCCAACATCTTCTGAGAGATGTGGGCAAGGCCAAATCTAGAGCTAGACTTAAATCTAGGCCTGACAGAAAGCCAAGAGATGTGATTGATGCTTGATTGAATTGAGACAGATTGGTAGAAAGATCGGTAGATCTACTAGCATAGGAGAAATCTGGTGCTGTGTGTGCCAAGATCTTATGAAAAGGGACTTCGGAGATGCTGAATTTTATAAGCACAACAAACGGGGGGAGGGAATTAAAATTGCAGGTCTTTTTTTTTCTTTAGATTTTTTTTTAGTATTCTATTTGGACCTGCCTAACACTTTAAGGCATGTCAGAATGACTGAAAAAAATATAATTAGAGAATTTAATGACTAATAACATTTAGGTAAAAATTTGGTATATGTGAAAAGATGTCAATGAAGAAAAATGTTGATAAACGTGAGTTATACTGTAGACATCTATGATCTTTCTCTGATCTTTAAGACTCATTCCTTACAGTTCAGATTCATACCTTTTATTTAATGTCTCTTTTCAAATGATTTAAGGTAGGACATCATTTCATCCGGTCTGGTATTTGTCTGAAAGCCTTTAGGGCTAATTCCCCCAATTATTTTCACAGAAATAAATAAGAAAAACAAGTCATTAAATGTAATAAGAGATGTTGATGTGGTTGGTTCCAGTAGCTTTTGAAAGTTAACTTGATCAGCCTTTTGTATAAGATTTTTTGAACAAAGTATTTGGGTGTCTTTTAAATATTTGTGTTGGATTTGATAGACTCTTTACATGAAAATAATGCATATATATGTTTTACTAATAGTATACAACTATCTGCTGTTTTTTTTTTTCTCCAAATACAGAGAAAAACTTGACTTGGGAATGGGAACAGTCAGACCTCCTATTGCTTTTCCTTATGTATATAAACTTGATGTTGAAGTAAGTACATAAAAGATACTATGGTGCTAATGACCAGTGATATTGATTTATCAAAATGGTAGTTAAAAAAAAAAAATTCAAATATTTCCTTTTTACACACTTGTTTTCTTTTTTTCACTTGTAAGGTATGCCTTGTAAAGTTGTATGCTGAGAGGAAGAAAAAAAAAGTCTTTATTTAGTATAAATTGTTAGAATTAAATTTTGCCTACAAAATATGAATTTGAAAACATATCAAACATCAATCAGTTTTATCAGTCATAAAATTTTCAAACTACACACTTGAAATAGATATTCATTTTATAACCTTGTAATAGAGGTGAGATATTTATTTCATTCAGTTGTCGAAAAAGCAGAGATTTATTGGGTTGGTAAGGGCGGCAAGCAATGGTACCTATAGTTGATATTACACTGTTTGGTATGAGAACCTCTCACAAAACACAAAGATGGAAAATCTTTTTAAAAACTTTCTTTACAAAAGTGAGCATCTCACCTTCCTTCAATCAGAATGTTTTGATGAAGGCACTGAGTGTGTGTTATGAGCCCATCTTCTACTGGACCTTGTTTGTCTGTGACTTTCTTCACATAGAATCCACTCTTATAGTTAGCCTTGATGTCTTTGCTTACACAAGCACTCTGTCAGCATTCGCCTTTGGTGGTAAGTCAATTAATTTCAACACATTTTTTATAGTTTTGTATTTTTATGGTATTTGTCTTCAAACCCGAAACTTATATTACAACTTAAACCATTATTTTTTTTTCATCCATGTCTGGTGAGTTTCAAGTTCTTTTGAGAATCATGATGTGTTCAAGAAAGTTGCACTTGAGCATTCAAGGCAATAACTATATTTGATCAATATAAATAGATTTACAGCATTTCTTTGAGTGGCCAAAGTAGAAGCCATAGGCCATTCTCCTCCTCTTCATATTTCTTTTCTTCTTGACCTGCTTCTCTCCTTCACATGCTATTCCCTCTACATCTTAGCTCTCTTGATATTCTTCTTCAGATCCCTTTTCTCTTCTGCCCTATCTCCCATTCATTTTCTTGCTCAGATATCCTCTTTATTCTTCCACTCCCCCTTGCTCTCTCTTTTCTTTGCCTCAATCTCCTCCTTTTAATTTACTCTCTTTTCTATGATAGACTCGATGCACAAAAAACATACCATAGGTATCTTTACTTAAAATGTGTTCTGAATGATGTTCTAATATATAAGATTTCTGCAATATTTCTTATTTTAAGAGAGTTAATACATTTTTTCCCCATTTAGAGACCTTTCTTTCTGCTCTCTTTCTCTCTCTCTTTTGAATTTGACAGGTAAAGATGACCATTTACTACACAGCCAGCTTAAAATAATTTTTTTTTTCGCACTGCAGTAAAAGCAGTTGCACTAAATCTTGAAGAAAATGGAATAGCTGAGTCTGTCATAATTCTTTATAATTTTCTGCACAGTGTCTTCACTCTTGTTCAAAGTTCTATTCTGTGGCTTCTGGCTGCACAATCTGGCAACCTTCATCCTGCGCGCATTTATCTTTGGCTGGGGTCCCGTGCGTGCTGGGAGCTACTTTGTGGGCACCATGATCTGCATGTTAATGTTTTTAGTGAGCTGGCTGTTGCTGTTTCTGGGACCCTACCCTCTCTCTAGCGTCCCCATTGTCTCTTTGGTCTGGCTCCTTGTGTTATTTCCAGAGAGGTAGGTACATATATCTTGAAGAGTTATACAGCCAGGTTAAGCTCTAATGTTACTTGTAAAATGTATCACACTGAGCTTATAAAAACTGATCAGTTAATTGTAATGAATGTACTTATTACTTACAGAAAAAGGCATAATTTATCCTTAATTTGTCTCTTCAAATTAAAACTTGATTTTTATTAAAATATCAATATCTGAATAAAAAATGATGATTGTGTGATTTTTTTCTTCGATTATAATTGAAGCATTTTGTTTCCTATATATAGTGCCCTCCACTTAATTTGATATCTCATTATTCGACGCAACAAAAAAGTCCTGAATAAATTCCTTTTAACAGTACTAATACATTTCCCCACATATCGACACTTTGATATGCTAATTTCTCCTAATTCGACAGAATTTCCACTATTTTCTGTATCAAAATCATCCAAAATGCCATTTAATATTTAGTCTAGCCTCATGAGTTACATCTAAAGATCTATAGTGAGTGGACCAGTGCAACTCAGGACAGGGAGGGGTGTTTGATTCGTAGGGAAGACTGTAGAGAGAAGGCACCCTCAAAATCATCTGAAATACCATTTAATATGTTTGCCTAGCCCCACGAGTTAGATCTAAAGATCTGTAGTGAGTAGATCAGTAAAACACAAGACAGGGTTGTGTGAGAAGGAAAGGGAGGGAGGGGGGTGTTGGATGTGAAAGGAAGTTTGTTAAGAGACAGGCACCCTTGTGTGTGGGTGAGTAAGAGAAGGGGTGGGATGGTCTGGCGCCTCGGGCCTCCAACGTTATGCTGGCACTGCACAGTCTTACTCACACAGTGTTTGGATTAGGAGAGAGATGAGGGGGTCGGACTGGACTGTGACTGGCCTGTCTTGTGAGAAGGGAAGGGGATGGGTATGCAGTTCTAGATTTAGTTATGGGATGAGTTATAAAAGTGAGGCTATACTTTTTTTCTTTACATCCCTTATTTGTAGAGCTATAAGCAGACCTAAAAGTCATTATAAAGATTTAAAAATTTATAAATTTAATATCATCTTGTGGCGTCTCACACCACGCATTATCACAACCAAACTGACACATATTACCAGTATTTTAGACAGCTCAGTGCTAGGGGACTAGTAGTGTTGTTTACTTTCTCAAGGGGGACGGACACACACCTCGAGATAGATGATCACAAGCTCACCTCTCTAGATCTCATCTCCATTGTAACCAACTTCATAATCTCATGATTCAAAGACAATTAAAGTTAAGAAACTTATCTAAGTCTTGTTTCAATTTAATTTGTCTTTTATTGTGACAGTATCTAATCGTTACAATTGGTGACCTCGATGACTCACATCGTCTATTGTCTACAACCTAGATCTACAACTCAAACCGGAGCTGCTACGCATAGTTCCAGACCTAGATCTAGATCTAGATTTAGTTTATCACCACCCCTCGAGCTGGAGACAACCAAACATGGCCTTCGAGAGTGTTGCCCTAAAACTACAAACATTTTGAGTTTCAAATCTTTAGGCATGGTTTGCCCAAGCCAAAGCACAGTTCGAACTAAGAAAAATTAGCGAGGGCGAGACTAAGTATTACCACATAGTAGCATTGGACAATAGCGCGGCAAACAGGGCATTATCTGTCATTACATCCCTCCCACCAACAGAGAAGTACAGCACCACAGAAACATTTCTCACATCGGCTTATGGGCTAACAGACGGGGAGCGTGCTACTGCCTTGCTCAATATGCGTGGTCTATGTGACAGTAAACCGTCCGAGTTGATGGACAATATGCTCCCTCTCCTTGGCCAGCATGAGCCATGTTTTCTCTTCATCCAACAGCTGCCTGAACATGTCTGCACTCCACCTTCAGTGGTGGACACATCTGACTATCTGGCTCTGGCCCATGAAGCGGGCAAACTTTTTCTTGCCAGCGGCAGCAGTACCAACAAATATACCATGCAAAAGACTGCTCAGTGCACAAACGCTGAAACACAGATAGATGCTACCTGTTGGTACCACCAAAAGTACGGTAGCAAAGCAAGGAAATGTCTGCCATCGTGTCCCAAGTTCAGAGCCTAATGGAAGAAGAACCAGGGAAACGCCAGGGCGGGCCAACAGTAGCGTCCACATCTGCTGGCCTGCACGACCCACAGCTATTCATAACGAATGCCAACACAGGATGTCGTTTTCTGGTGCATATAGGGGCACAAGTCTCCGTCGTCCCTCCGACCTAGTTTGACAGACACCACGGACAGGGTGGTCCTCCCTTACAGGCAGCAAACGGGACAAGCATTCCAACATTACGTTTTAACGAGACCACCTACCATGCTCGACTTATCATTGCAGATATGAAACGTTCATTGCTAGGTGCTGATTTTTTCCGTCGCCACATTTTGCTCGTGGATCTAAACGGCCAACAGCTCATTGAGGCAGACACAATCTGTCCTCTCCATGCTTTACCAGTAGAGTAACGAAGACTGAACTAGCGCCTATAGAACAGGACAGCAACAAATTTCGCAAAGTCCTTCAGGAATTCCCTGCATTACTTCAACCGGCGTTTTCCTCAGGCGCTGTCAAGCATGGTGTACAGCATCACGTTTGAACCACAGGTCCACCAGTCCACTCACGAGTTCAGCGTCTAGCTCCTGATAGGTTGGCCGTAGCAAAGAAGGAATTCCTTGTGATGGAGCAAATTCGGGATAATCAGAAAGTCAAACAGTCATTGGGCATCACTACTTCATATTGTAGCAAAACCCAATGGTGGGTGGCGCCCTTGCGGGGATTATCGTCGTGTTAATGACGTAACAATGCCAGATCGTTACCCAATTCCCCACATCCAGGATTTTGCTGCACAGTTAGCTGGCAAAACCATCTTCTCGAAGATAGATCTGGTGTGCGATTACCACCAGATACCTATGCATCCTGACGACATACTCAAAACAGCTGTTATCACTCCCTTTGGTCTGTATGAGTTCCTGCGCATGCCATTCGGCCTTAAAAATGCTGCTCAAACATTTCAGCGTTTGATGGACTCTGTACTGCAGGGGTTGACCTGTGCATTCGTCTACCTAGAACATTTTAGAGGCAAGCTCGTCAGAACAAGAACATTTACAAGATATTCGCTCAGTGTGCAGTCGAAAAATGTCTATTCGGACTAAAGTCCCTTGCTTTCCTTGGCCACCAAATTTTTCAATTTGGGTCCCCCCCCCCCCACCCCCATCACCATCAAAGGTCAAAGCAATAGAAGATTGCCCAAAGCCATCCACAGTCAAAGGCCTACAAGAATTTCTAGGGATGATCAATTTCTACAACAGGTTCATTCCCCAAGCCGCGTCACTGCGTGCTACAAAAGTCAACACCTCAACAATTTCTCAGATAGACAGCAGAAATGGACAATACTTTCATATCAATTGAAGCAGCCTTATCAGAAGCCGCCATGCTTAGCCACCCCGAACCCGAGGCACATATTTCCCTTACCTCTGATGCCTCCACACAAGCAGTTGGGGCAGTACTTGAGCAGTATGTGCAAGGAGTATGGCAACCTCGTGCCTTCTTTAGCAAATAACTTTGTCTGCCCAAGAAGATGTATAGCACTTTCAATCGAGAGCTGTTGGGGCTCTACCTAGCAATCAGACACTTCAGGTTCTTTTTGGAGGCTGTTTACTGCATACACCGATCACAAACCGCTTTTGGGTGCAATGTCCAAACTTTCAGATCCATTGACAGCGTGCCAATAGCTTGCTTTCATTTCAGAGTTCTCAACGGACATCCGACATGTTTCTGGAAAATCCAATGTGGTGGCTGACTGTCTATCACGGGCTGCCCTCAGCAATGTCATCCTTGGCATAGACTATGGCGCTATGGCAGCAGAAGACACAGAGGTAAAGGCTTTCCAGACAGCTATCACAGGTCTTCAAATCATGCCTTGCCAAATCCACAAACCCAAGCTGCTGTGCGACGTATCCACAGGCCTCCCTTGCCCATTAGTCCCCGTAGTTTCCAACGCCAAGTTTTCGAAACAATTCATAACTTTGCACACCCAAGTCGAAAATCAACTGTGAAGTTGGTGTTACAAAAGTTCGTTTTGTATGGTCTAAAAAAACAGGTTTGCCAATGGAACAAGAATGCCTTGCCTGCCAGAAATCTAAAATCCAATCACATGCGCACTCGCCAGTGATCAATATACCAGTCCCATCGAAAAGATTTAGCCACTTGCACATTGATCTTGTTGGACCGTTGCCCCCTTCGGAGGGTTTTTCACACCTGCTAACCATCATTGACATGACCACATGCTGGCCTGAGGCAGTACCCTTGAGGAGCACTTCAACCACCGACTGTGCAAGAACCCTCATCTGGCACTGGATTTCTCGTTTCAGAGTCCCCCTGGATTTAACTTCAGACAGAGGCCCCCAATTCACTTCAACACTTTGGAATGAAATAGCCCAAAAGCTTGGAGTACAACTTCACAGGACCACGGCTTATCATCCACAGTCCAACAGTTCCACAGAACGTTGAAAGCAGCACTCAAAGCCCGTCTACAGGGGTTTAACTGGGCAGACGAGTTGCCATGGGTTCTTTTGGGTCTAATAACTGCCCCTAAAGAGGATCTTGGTTTTTCTGCCGCTGAGCTTGTCTACGGAACACCTTTGACTGTTCCAGGAGAATTTATAGACCCTACTTCAAAGTTTCTACCAGTTTTCTACACAAATTTAAGAAATTATCGCCTTTTGCCACTTCCCACCACAAGTTATCATTGCCATCTGTTGTACCGCAATGGCTCCGTGATGCAAAGTTTGTTTTCATTCGCCATGATGGTCACCGTGGTCCCTTCCAGCGTCCATACGACGGACCCTTGCGGGTGATTACCTCAGGTGACAAAATTTTCCGCATCATGGTTGGAGGCCGCTAAGAAATAATTTCAGTCGACCGCTTGAAGCCAGCTCATGTAGACCTCACTGGCCCGGTAACAGTAGCGCAACCGCCGCGATGTGGACGTCCTCCACTCTAACCAGCGGAGCCAGCACACCAGGAGAAGGCACTCGAGCTCGAGAATACATCAGCACGACAGGAATCTCGCTCAACACGTTCGGGGCGCACTGTTTGTCTGCCTCTGCGTTTCCACTGATCACAATGTCAATGCTGGGGGGGAGCTCTGTGGCGTCTCACTCCATACATTATCACAACCGCACTGACACTGGACATTGCTACACACATATTACCAATATTTTAAACTGCTCATTGCTGTTTACTTTCTCAAGGGGGACACACACCTTGAGATAGATGATCACAAGCTCACCTCTCTAGATCTCATCTCTATTGTAACCAACTTCATAATCTCATGATTAAAAGATAATTAAAGTTAAGAAACTTATCTAAGTCTTGTTTCAATTTAATTTGTCTTTTATTGTGACAATATCTAATTGTTAAAATTGGTGACCCCGACGACTCACATCATCTATGTGAGTTCTACAACCTAGATCTACAACTCAATATCTAATTTTTAAAATCTCCTTATTCGACTTTCTCTTAATTCAGCAAAGCAGCAAAGAGTATAAAAAAATTAAAATTAAATTGAATAAGTGTGTTGTTTTTCCATAGGAATTACATAACAATTCATGGCAGATCAAATTTTTCTCCCACAGGACCTTAAATAAAGTCTCTACACTGTGCTATCGTTCCTTAAAAGTCAACCCCTGTTTTAATGCATGTAGCTAATCATCCTTTATTCTTACATGCCCAGACATTATGATCTCCATGGACGGTTCAACAAATGGTTCAATGGGTCATTTGCAGAGGTTACACACTTCTTTTTGGCTAGAGAGGAAGCTAGAGGCGGCTTGAGAGAAAGGGGAAACATTGACGCTGTTCAAAATGTCAACCTGGATTGAATCCACAAGAAGCAGATACAAAATACATTTCCATAATATCTAACAGCTTCTTGGCATGTATTTAAAGACATTGTGTTTAATTGAAACTTGAAGAAAGCTAAGTGCCATAAATGCTATTTTTAAAATGTTCATTGAAAATGAAATTAAGTAGAATTTGCATGTTGTAATTTTAAAAAGAAAAAAAATTTAATTCAACTTCTAGTGGCATTTACTATATATGGAAAAGAAAGTGAATTCCAGATAATTAGTTTGATGTCTGGAATTCTCATATACATGTACATATTGCCACTTACAAATAATACTTTTATGAATTTATCTAAAATTTTCAACTGAGCTGTGACAAAAGTCATGCCTTTTGAAAACAAATATCTATATCATGGATACGAGGGAAGGCCATTTATAGCAGTTTTATTTTTATTTCTAGGCATAGAAAAACTGAGGCACATATGAGGTATAAAATAGTAAAAGTTTAGCCAAAAATTTTCCATAGAGATGTGAAAAAAAAAGAAAAAGAGAAAACTCTTTGAAAATCTAAAGCACAGGGGTTGAAAAATTACTCACTCTTTTATGTAACATTTAATAAAATGGCAAGTGTGGAACTTGACATCCACATTCAACACTTGCCATCCACATGAAGTGTTTTGATATCATCAGGTTGATTTTTTGTAGATATTTTTCATTTAAATTTCATTTTTTTAAATCAGCTGAGGCCTTAAATAGTAAAGGCATTTTTTTATAAGGGCAATATTATGTTCTGATAGCTCTTGGCTATGTAGCCATATAAAGCTCTTTAGAATCTTACTATATAGCTTACCATATATAAGTTTGAAAATGTTTTACAAAATGCTTATCTCTTAATGTCTACCTGATGCTTTTTAGTTTTTTATGACTGTTGCACTCTGAATAATGCTACAATTGTTCAATTAAAATTTGTATTATATTGATATTGTTGTTGTAAACTGCTTTCATTGTTACACATTGCTTTAACATTTTGTTTCTTAGTCTATAATAGTAACAGTGCCATGTACCATTGCTCAAATTTAGAAGAATGAATTCAAAATATATTTAGTTCTAAGAATAAATTATTGTTTTTACTGTTATCAGCATAATACACCAAAGCTTTCCAAAAGAATATCATTCCCATATGAAAGGGCATTAAGCAATGTATAGGCTGCAAGTGAAATACATCATATAGGAGGACTGATATCTAGCCATTGACTTAAATGCTAATTTTTTTGTATTTAAGTACTTAAAGGAAGGAGTTTTGTAAACAAAGTACCAATAGCTTATTGATTTACAATAGTAACTAGATAAATGCACCCTTGAGCTAATTAGAGGCTTCAATAGTATAAAAAATTGTTTGTAAATACAATTATACTTATAATAACTGCACTCTTAACATGCTGCATCACCTAAACACATGCTTTAGTTTAAAAGTGGTGGGTATTACCATTTAATAGTTAAGACCAAAAATTGATTCACTCTTTGGCTCGGAGTTGTGCTCTGTGCCTATGCAAAATTAATTTAATAATAAGAGACAATGGGAAGAGGAGGAGAGAGGCAGCTTGACTGGACACATGTAACAAGCAGAAAAGAGAGTTAAGGGCTTGCAACTCTTGAAGAGAAGATATTGTAGTCTTTGCTTCTTTACCTAGCCTGGGAGCATGGGAAGGTTTTGGGGCTACTGGGAAATCTCACTCTCCTACTTATTTTCCATGGCCATCCAGTCTCTAGACAGCTGCTGTTGGGCTCTGTGCCATGGGCCATTATGCTAACACATACACCCAATCTATGCTGTTAAAACCTCATTTGGATCTTTTGTGTGCCAGAATAGAGCCCATGAAAGCGTAATTGAAATTCTGATTTGAAAATAAAAATAAAGAATGTAACAATAGAAAACAAACCAGTTAATAATGATAATAATAATAATAATAATACATGTAGTGTGGATATTCTATTCAATGAAGTGCAGTAATTTTTCTCTCATGTTAAGAGATATCTAATTATTTTTCTGTAAAGAAATGCATCTTTTAAACACTATAATAAACAAGCTTGTTTAGAATCATGCGTGAAACTTTATACCACATATATATATATATATATAATTGCTGCATACGTGTTCTTACATAATATACAGGCCAATGTCCATTTTTTTCTAAATCACTGCCATACATCATTTTCCAACTTCTCTGTTCATTTTATTGACTAATTAGGAAATAGCAACTCTTGATCTTTTCATTAAGTATCGGTATAGCAAGGGTTGCCATTAATCTGCAAAAGGGAGTAAAGAAGAATTTATTGTGATGAATGGGAAATAAGTGGTTTGCGAAAATCTTTGCCAAGAGTGAGATGCATAAATCCTGGGAACCACACCCTGTGTTTTACCAGTGCTGTGGTGATACTGATACTAGACCTCCAATATGCTTTAACAGGACGGAAGTGTGTGGAGAAATGACACAAAAGCCTGCATCACATCTTTGTTTGTACCATAACATTACAGGCAAGACAAAAAGCATCAAAATTTTTCATAAGAAAAAAATTTTGATGCTCTTCTTTCCTTAGTACCCTCAAATCTAGTTGTAAATTACAGGGGAGAAGCGATATTGATATTCATTTTGAACACATTGAATGATTTTAATAAAGGAATAAATGGGGATTTTCTGATCTGTCATTGTAGCAATGGTCGCTATTCGAGGTGTTGTTAAATATGGGTTCCACTGTTTTGATGTGACTTGAATGCTGGCTAAAGTACCGTAACATTCATCCTCACAGTGCCAATTGTAAGGATTCATTTATTCAGCAATGGAGCTGAACATCATTGACAAGTTTTAACCCCACCCCACTCTTAACTTTTTGCTTATTCACTTGTGCCATTGGGTCTTAGCTCTAGATGTAAAATGTGCAAATTGATGACGGGGTTGGAGAAAATTCATTTAAACATTGTTCTCTTTGTTGAGGATTTTTTTTATCTAAATCATATGGCCTGAGATTTATAGGTAGCTGAAATCTGAATGTTGAAGATAAATCTATGCAAGTTTGTATACATTTACCTATAAAATGTCTCCTTAGATATATAAGAGAAAATAACATTGATTGGAAGATTCAAATATGCCAGTAAGGAAGAATATCTAAAATCCAATTAATCAAATCATTTTGTCTTTAAAATTTCTTTTTTTTTTTTCACCATCCAGTATAAACTATAACCTATTCGGACAGAAACTGAAAATACCTTGTCAGTTCTTGTACTTTGTTGCTGTTTTGAAGGTTTTAAGATGTTTAATTTTTACTCTATGCCCGATTAGTATAAAGATTTTCACAATTGTCTTTCTTCTTGTTTGTAGTTTTGGCAACATTTCTTCAACAATTTCTCTTTTAATTCTATTCTTCAAATGGAAGATTTATTTTACTCATTTACTACTGACATGTATCTTTTTAATTTGTCGCTAATTTATATTGATTAATTTTGCATGTTCGGACAGAAACTGAAAATACCTTGTCAGTTCTTGTACTTTGTAGCTGTTTTGAAGGTTTTAAGATGTTTAATTTTTACTCTATGCCCGATTAGTATAAAGATTTACACAATCGTCTTTCTTCTTGTTTGTAGTTTTAGCAACATTTCTTCAACAGTTTCTCATTTACTACTGACATGTATCTTTTTAATTTGTTGCTAATTTATATTGATTGATCTTGCATGTTCACTTATTTTCTTGAAATTGCTTATAATTCATCTAGACTGTGTTGTTTGTTTTTTTTTTTTTAACTCAACATAGAGCTGAATGCTGAAGATTTTTCATCGCTGCTAAACTTTCAAAATATGCTGTATTTTCACTATGTTGATGTAAATTATTATCCAATTACAAAAAATAATTTAACAAGAAAACATGGCGTCAAAATGTTTTTATTGGTGCATTTATTCAAAATGTGAACTCTTTTTATTCATGTTGGAAATGCAAACAAACTATCAATATTTAACTTTTCAGTCCTATTGAGACAAAATGTTCTTCCCATCTCATATTCCACTTGTTCTCATTTGTATGATTGTATCACTTGTCCCCTTCCTTCCCACCCTCTTCTCTTACTCCCTGAGAGAGAGAGAGAGAGAGATCTTTTGTTTTTTTTTTTATTTCTCCACATCTTTATACTTATCTAATTTGGAAGTTGTTTAATCAAAAACATCATGCACAAATATGTTTGCCAAGTTTGATTTTTTTCTGAACCTGCTCTGGAAATTTACATTTGTATAATTAAGAGTAGATTTAATGTAATTTAATAGTTATAGGGTGATTTGCAGACTGTTTACAAGAGGCTCGTTATTGAAATACTCATGAAATACGAAGTAAAATTTACCAGACTTGTAATTTTATTATTACTTTTAATGCTTTGGTTATCCTAATTTTTTTTTTTAATTTGTTTATCTAGTGTTTACTAGTGTTCACTGATTTTTGTGTCAAAACATTATTTTATACAAATTATGGTTCTAATTTAACCAAGACTTGAATCTTGCAAAAGGGCTGTTGGACTTTTATGAACAATAAAAGTATAGTTAAACTTGTTATACTTGTAAACAGCTTTGATAAAACAGTATATCACATACTAGGTAGTGTGCCAGGGAACCTGAAAAAATATTAACAATAGCAATTTTAAACACTCTGGAGTCAGAAATTACTTAAAATCGATCTACACTTCTTTTTTTTCGTAACATAAAGATGAGGAAAATTGTTATTTAAATAGGACTGTCATAGCAGATTTTAATTTGTGGAGTATTTGTAGGCCTACATCTTTTGAGAAGTTTTGCTCTTGATACTACCAGTTATAGTCAGGTGAGTGGTGTCTGCCACTTAAAATCATGCAAAGCCACATGCATATAACGACTTGGTATTGATATGCTGAATAAACCACTTTAGTACCGGGGTATTTTGAGAAAATATTTTTCAAAACCAGTCTTTATGAGTCGGATGTCAGAAATATGAATTTGAAATAACAGTATTTGGAAGTAGACGTATTCCTTTCTAATAATTTCAAAAGAGCTAAAAATTTAGTAACTCCTTTGATTCTTTTAGGTTTATTGATCTTATGCAATTTTCATCCCTGGCAAGCCAAGAAGTATTGTTCCATTATATATCAACACCTCGAAATGTGACATGGGCAATATGTGATAGATGTAGAGTGGTTGCCAGACTTATAGATTTGAATAATTCAAAAAGCTTTGGTTCTTTTGGTAAGATTAGTGCAAGAGTGTTTGGTGATCAATATCAAAGGAGAGAGAAGTTTAAGAAGCCTAATTGGTTTTTGAACCATCGGCAAACAATATCAGAGGAATCGAGGGTTGGCGATTTTAATTTCATGTCCCTCTTGCCTACCTCAGTCATTTTTGTAAAAAAAATTCAGAGTGCACCAATGCAGTCGCTTCCCAACTTTCCTTCTTTTTTTTTACTCAAAATTTTCTATTAATTTTGTGAGCAGTAATTTTTAAATTTGCTCTAGTCTATTTGTTCTCATTTCCACATATGTTGTCACACTCTTTGCCAACAGCTGAAAATGAGTATTATATCATTTACTACTAGTGGTGAACAATCTAGATATTATAAAGCCATAGATTGAACCCCTAGGTCTAGAATCTAGATCTAGAAGTCTAGTGATGTTAGATACTCTTACTAAAGGGGACAAGACCTTCGATTTTTTTAATGTTTTAAACTTATGATGTGTATATGCTTAACACTATAAATGAAGACTGAAAAAATTATGACTATAACCAGATATACTGTGTATATCTTTTTAACTCTGCAAATAAATTTCCTTAGTTTCTACATGTTTTAACCCCTGCCTTTTACTCCTCCATGCCATGAGTTTTACCTGCACAGGCACCTAATGATTAAATAATTCTTGACTTGGAAGCAGAGCCTTCAAGCAAAAACCGTAGGCAATTGTCCTCTCAGAGTCAAAAGATGTTCAATTACAAAAAAAAAAAAACAACACACACACACCCATTTAAAATTATGAATCCACAGATTGTTTATTTGCTGCTTTCAAAGCACTGGGTATGTTTGTTTAACTTTCAAAACAAAAATGTTTTTGATGTCAATTTCTTTTTTGGCAACAATTCTCATCCACTGGAAGATTCTTTAATACTATCGGTTATATCCAATAGATGAAAAAAAAAAAAAAAAGCAACGCCAACAAAATTCCAAATTCTTTCTTTATGGATTTAGTAATAAAACAATAATATTAAACAAGTGGTTATCTTCATTCATGTCTATATCATAAAAATAATTCTTTCTAAGAACACTATATACTTACAAAAATGGGAAATCCAAATCATAGAAATATCAAGTTGTAAGTTAACATATACATTTTTCAATAGCATACAGTATAAATAAAAATCCAGGGAGGGTAATAGTTACTAATACATGTGTACAGGTAATGGCATAGGAACTTTCATTTGTGTCGCCCTCTTCCTTTACTTGTCTGTGGTGCTTCAGCCTTGATGAGAGAAAAGCTGCTATAGGTTAAGGAACATAAAGGCAATTTTAAAACTTTCATTTCTTTCTTTCTCTTGGTTTTTTTTATCTAATCCTTGACTACATGCATGCCAAAATCATGATACTGTATTTTCCTCCTCATAATTATATTCAAATGGAAACTGAAATTCCTTCTAGGATAATGATATTAGAGATATAATGAAAAAACGATAGATTGTAGTTAGGAGGTTTAAAAAAAACTGTCAACAAAGTAATGAGTTCATTCAGGGAACTTTGTACAGAAAAGATGAGGTTATTGGAATGTTGAATTTTTATTTCATCATATATTTTTAGTTTTACATTATTGTACTGATAATATGATAATTTTAAAAAAGAGTAGAGCAAAAGGATACGTTTGAGGCTCCAGCTCCTGCCTGAGAAGGCCTGTCAGGACAAACTCAGCACCTACCACAGGGACACCTGCCTTAGCCGCTGCTGACCACAGAGACTGGTCTTCTGGACACGAGATGACCACCGTCTCTGGCTTTGACTTTAATGGCATTGAATTCAAGTACTGTGAAAAATTCGATGTGAAATAGTTTATCAGAAATATAACGTCTTTAAAAAGAACTTAATCAAAATGTAAGATTAGCTACCATGTGAAGCTTGCACAGGAAGGAATAGTAAGCTTAAAATTCCTTTTGATTAAAGGGGGGGAGGGGGGGGAAGAACTTTAGATTTGGACTCATAGAGCATTTTTCAAATAGGCACTGCAAATAACTGAGATTCAATTAAGTTTTATCATTTAAAACTTACAATTTGTTCTCACAAAATCAATGCAAAAAATAAAAAGAACAAGAAAAACCTTTCAATAGTGTCCTTATCTCGATATAAATAAAAATGCCATACCAACCTACACAGTATAATTTCTTTCTCATTTACTAATAACTAAATGTGTCTGTACTTGATCTACTTTGAAAATCCAAGGAGTGACTAATTATTTTTACACTTTTTTATATTGTATATTTCTTATGTTCTCTATATATCAGAAGTCAATGTCATAAATTCTTTAACTACTATCATATCTTAGAAAATATTACATCCTTTTTACGTAGGAGAAAATATCTCAGTAAAAAAATCTCTGCAAAAATCAAACAGTTTATATTCAAATTAATTAGATAAATCGAGCTGCTTTGCAGTTTAAAGCAGTATTTTTGTTAATAAATAAATTAGAGTAAACCTTGCATATAGCGAGATACTAGGGTCTCACAGTATTTCCTCATTGAACCCGATGTCTCATTGGATAAAAGGTAACTTTTAAAATAATAATAAAAAAAAAAAAAATTATATATATATATATATCTTCAAGGGAGAGAACCTACCCGACATTAAACTTTTAAATAGTTACCTCCCTTCATTTCTAAAAAAAATAAAATCTCTCTCTCTCTCTCTCTCTCTCTCTCTGTATGAAATCAGATCTACATTACATATATTGATCTTGAGTAAGCATGCCTCATTTCTTTCTCTGGACCTTCCTAAATCCTAGATCTAGCCCCATGACTTCACACCCTATAATCCCTCCTTTCCTTTCCCTGCGGAGCACACCCCCCTCCCCCTCTCTGTATCTCTTTTTTTCCCTGCTGCTATTGCTTTCATCTATTACTAGGTCATAGTATTGCTGCCCAGTTGGCTTTCTTTTCTCCATCTCCCTATCCCACTGGCCCTTCCTCAGTTCCTGTCTCTTCGATACACCTGTCCACGTACACAAACATAAACACATCTTCAATCACACATACCTGTGGACCTTATTGCTGCCCAGACAAAGGGCCTGACATGTAGTGTATATGGTAATTTATAGAGTGGTTTTGTTCTTCTATTGAGACCCAATACAGCCTTGCTTCATCTCGCTTAATCCGAGGTTGGTAAATTTGACACTCGTTGGATCCAAGGTTAATATATTGAGGCAAAGAGGGAAAAAACGGGACTTCGTTAATCCCTCGTTGAGCCCGAGGTCTCATTGGGTCCGAGCTCGTTAAATTCCAGGTTCACTGTAATCTAGATTTGAATCCAATTTCTTTTAATTTAAACAACGCAAACAGTATACTCACTGTCGCTCCAGCACACTGAAGAATATCTGGTGAGAGAACAAATTTAAACATCAATTATTTTCTTTAATTCATGAAAGGAGAAAAAAAAAACAGGAAATTGTATCACATTTATGCGTTTAATTTTAAAGGAAATGTATGTCCTTTCAATGAAACTCTGCCCAAATATGATAGCCACAAATCTGGATCAGTAGGCATTTACAAACATTGCTTTCTAGTTTTTTAACAATCTTGTTATTTGGCAATTATGACAGAAAGAAACAAATAGTATGTGAGGGTATTTTGTACTTATTTCTTTCATTGCTCCATTTTATATATCTGGATAAACATTTATTTCCACGCAAAGATATTTCATAATACCACATAAATTTACCACCCCAATAAAATTGACTTTGGGTGAAACTATGAAATTCTGTTGATCTTTCACAAGGCGAAAATATTTCTTGACTTGTAAATTATTCTCACCTTTCATCTGCGAAGGGTCTGGCCTTACAGATGGAGTCACATGCAAACTGTACCCTCGCAAGAGTGGTGCTGTACTAGCACGTTCAATGGATGACTGCAGGCTGAAACGATACTGCTTCTCCATGGCTGGATCCCTCACCAAAAACTTGTTGCCATCTACAATAAGAAACAAAAGTGTATCTTAAAACCTTCGGGGATAGATGAATAATAAGTGCCATAAATTTTCTAATTCATGATGTTAGAATATTTAGTAGTTCAGTCAAACACTAAGCTGACATAAAATTTAGAGAATGCATTCTGGCTCAAGTTATAAATTATATGAAACCAAGAACTGATATCTTCTATATATCTTATATTTTTCATGGATGCAGTGTTTACAAAAACATTGCACTGTGACACTGTCTATGAAGTTGGAGCATGCAGTGTCCTTAAAAAGGTATTAACTAGGTTCTGAAGGCCAAACCACTTTATCAATGCAGTTTCAAAACTCTTAAGCCAGTTATTATATAGTGTCTCAAAATTGTCTTTCAGTGATACTTTAATTAACGTTTGGTTGTCCACATATCTTCTTACCAATGACTGTCTTCAGAAAATCAATCACTGTCAGATATGCTCTGCTGACGCTGCTATGGGTAAACCAGTGCACCCAATATTTTGCGCCCTGCACTTTGATGCGTATAAAGTTTGTCTTTGTTTAACAAGCTATGGTCAAATATGTTAATGACCTACACAGTTACCTCTTGGCTTTAAATCTATAAACTCTTTCTTGTGATTTTTGTGAAATTCCTATGTTTTTATTTCAAAAGGTTTTGTTTAGAGCTTCCTTTTGCTTACTTTGTTAATTAGGTTTTTTAAAGTTACCTCTATTAAGTCAACAATTAGACACTTACAGATAAACAGTCGTATACAAATCATTTCTTCTTCTTCTTCGCGGTTTTCAAATATTATTTCTCCTTCTGATTTAACAGGTTTCATATCCTTAGCAATCAAAGATAATTTTTAAATCAATTTTTTATACCTTTATAGAACATACTAAAGATCGTCTCTATCAATATACCTCTATTGTGTCCACTTAATAAGATAATTATTGATAAACGGCCGCATACAAAACATTTTTTCTTCTTCAATAGTTTTCAAATATTATTTCTTTTTCTGATTTATTACAAAAGGTTTCAGATCCTGAGCAATCAAAAACAATTTTTTAAATTAATTTTTTATACCATTATGGAACATACTAAAGATAGTCACTATCAATATATGCGAATGAAATGTACCGAACATGTGGCCAACTGACTTTAAATAAGAAGGGAAAAAAAACAATATAAAAAGCTGTTCTCTAGCGTTGACCTTAGTGATGACATTAGCATAGTGTTTGGTATCGATCCAAATACAATGACAGTTTTTTTAAGTTATGTTTGCAATGTAATGTAAGGTAAACATATTAGCATGGAAAAAAGAAGAGGATTGAAAATTGTAAAAGCATCTAGAACAATGACACAGACAACTAGAGCTTCATGGTGTGACTTCAACAAACAAAAATCTCTGTGATATCATTTCTTTAAGCTAGCTGAAGGCATGGGCATTTGCAAAGCAGGCACAAGCTCTCAAACTTAGAGTGACGCAACCAAGAGAGAACTCGCTGAAAATAAAGCCCACTCAAGACACTCGTACCATTAGCCACTATTTATAGATTGAAAACACGACACTACACTTGCAGACACAATTGAAACCATGACAGACAGCCGTACAGATAACGAAATCAGCCTAGAACTAGTAGATACCAGCTGGCACAGTTATATCAGTATGAAAATGGAGGCCACATAGACACTTCTCCCACTAGCGACACTTTAGAAAACGAAGACACATTAGATGCACCACTAACAGACACAAACAGCAGAAGTGACAATTGACAACACAGAACATATATAGATCTAGAAACTTATCACAGAAACTTGATTTATCAGCGCAACAGTCAAAGACATGACTTCGAACAAGAAGCAAGGACTACCTGTTCCAACTGCCCCTATAGCTTCATCAACAACCATTAAAGCCTCTGGTCACCCACAACAGATAGTTCAACAACAACAACAACAACAACAACTATAATTAAATGTGTTTTATTATTCGCCATTGTTCCTTGTTTGGGTATTCTAACTCGATGGCGTAACATACACTTAAGTAATAATTGAAAGGATTTATGTTTGGACCAAGCTCACAGACACAATTTTTAAGCCAAGGATATGATTTTTGAATGAGCGTTTAGAAAAACATTTTGTCTCATTGACTGCACATTTTTTTTTAAGTTCTATGTGGCCAATTGTCACTTAATCATGTTAATTAACTCAGTAATCACGTAATTTTTCAAACTTTTTAAAAGACTCATATAAAAGCTTCTATCAAACTATTTTTATAACTTTTTTTTAAATGAAAACTTTTTTAAGTTTTAATGAGTGAATGGTCAAGTTAGATGCAGATTGTATTAAAATGAACCATTATGACAAAAGACTGGTGCATGCCAACAGTGCCGCCGATCTTGACCTTGCATTGGGTACATGACCTTGACCCCATGACCTATTTATCGCTTGACTGGGGCTAGCGCGCCGCAACTAAAGTATCGCTAAAGTGATGCAGTGATTAACATTTTCAAAATATTCTCTGTGAAACATCCCACCCCCATTTCAATCATTTAGTTTACCTAAGCATCTAAGTAAGACAAAATATAAATCATCAACTAATTTTCTGGAAGTTGAAAATGCAGTCCCCTTTGTTTATGGCCTTAAAATGGAACTTTCGTGTGTAATGAATAAAAAATCAATTTTTGAGGAACATGCAACTAGAGATGCCATCGATAATTTGGTTATGTGAATACTTCTTGCATACTTGCATGGAATCAGAGTTGACATTTATCAATGCTAAAAAGTATAAAAAAATATATTGGCACAGAAAACTTTGTTGTTTTTTTTAGCCCCATCTGTGTTGAAACCCTTAGCACTTACCCAAAAAGGTTCTAGCCCTCTTGGAATTTTCTAGCCATTGGGGCGTGACAATAAGAGCTCCCTTAGCGAGTCCACCGAGGAACTTAACAGTGCGTCGAACCTAGAAGAGAATTACAAATATTTTGTAAGAAAAATCACAGATTCTAATACTTACAAATGTCTTTTATATAAATTTCTGTTTCCAATATTTAAATAGTTGGGATAGTTATTCAAGGAAAACTGAGTGTAGATCTATTTCTTTTAAAGACCCTGTGTACAAAATGAACAGGACAACAAATATCTGTTTGGAAATCAATAAAGCTAAAATTATATATATATATATATTTTTATATATATATATATATATATATATATATATAAATAGAGAAAGAGAGACAGGGAGAGTTAGACACACAGTAAAGTATTTCGCCTTGAAAGCTGCATTTCAGTTCTGAACAATGGTGGGATAAGCCCGGAAGCTATTTTGAACTTAGGCGACTCGAGCCTTGTTACAGTGGGCCAAGCGCAGTTAATGTTAACAATCACTGTCAGGGTCAGGCTTGCCCATGACCTGATTTACTCGCTGTGTGCACACGCCAGTGCACAGGTCTGCTGAATTTTATGCAATAAAACTGAGCATTCCTCCTCTTAACCTCACAATATCTTCAAAACTGTTCATAGTACAGACATCGTTCAACTAAGAACAGTTGCTTTCAAATCTTATTTAAAACCCAGTGTTACTTTGATATTTCTGTCATCACATTTGTGAGTGTGGTTACTGCATTTTCATAGTCCATGTTTTTATCTATAATTTTACCTGTAATCCGCTCCTATTAGATTTAACTGTTAATTAATTACAAAATAAAAACTAGGTTATCACTTTTCAATATTTATCCTAAAGAACGAAAACCATATATATATTAAAATTATAAAATTTTTGTTAAGTTAGATGAGTTCAAAGCGCGTCCATGCCCATTTTAATTCATACAAAACCCTCACACCAAGAGCAGGCCCAGTCGCCTCTGCATTAGACACAGTTCTAAACAAACATAAAATTACACAAGCATAATTATCACAGTAGATCTTTTGGAGGAAAGCACTGCCACAAATATCTCCAATCAAACGTTTATACAGACCTTACAGAAACAATCCTCAAACAAACACAAACACGTTTACACAGACCTTACAGAAACAATCATCAAACAAACACAAACCCTTACAAACAAGCCATTCCTCAAAGACGAAGCACATACAATACAGATAACATTAAACAATCTCAATAACGCATTAAGGACAGTTCACAAGTCTTTATCCTACACAGCTCTTTACCGTACATTCAAACAGCAATAGACAAATACATGACAATTTATAGAAAAATGTTTCACAACAAAGTCATTCAAAAACAATATTTACCAGAACACCACTGCATTCTACTTATTTGAAAAGACAAGTTTGGACTGGGCCTCCTCGGAGAGCAGGGAACAGAAAACAACCATCAATTGATAGCACATTTAGAAAAACATCAGGTACACGGTTTTACAAATGAACTTAATAAATGAAACCATACTTTAACAGCACCCCTACAAATCGCACCTGCTCTTCAAGCATAGGACAATACATGCATCTGTGATGTGTAATAGTTGTAAATTATTTTTCATAATTTAAACTTTTATTTACTCTGACCTGCCGAGATAGAACAGAATATTTTGCGATATCTTTTTATGATTTAATACATCTTACATTTGTAAGTTAATGCGGTACCAAAAAGCACTAAAGTAACACAGTGAAGATGAAGCTATCTGATCGAGACTGCTTGTATTTAGCTAAGTAATATAAAGCTCAACATAGGGACATGTGCAAGAAGTCCGTCTCTAGCAAAAAGTATTCCATCTAACGCGGAAAAATTTGGTGAGTAGTTTATTCAAAACTGATAAGTTCCGTGTGTAATTTTATAAGATTTACTTGTTGCATTTAGTTATTACAACCTTTTAAAAATCACTCTGTTGTTTTCTAATATACTACAATAAATGCACAGTTTAAGGCCATGTAACAAAAAAAGTATTTGAGCTACTATTTTCTTTCTTGCTTTTCTATAGAGCCTGTTTTATTTATTTTTCAGAGCAAACTTTAAAAGAGCCACTGGAGTCTGCCTGAGTTGACATCTAGGTCATGGGGTCAGGTCATTGACACCTTGCGGGCCTTGCAACTTAAATAGTGCTTTTGTGATGTCGTGGAGAGAGAAGACAGAGAGACAGATAGAGAGACTGACAGACAGACAAAGAGGGACAGAGAGAGAGAGAGTGAGAGAGAGAGTGAGAGAGAGAGAGAGAGAGAGAGAGACAGACAGACAGACAGACAGACAGACAGAGAGAGAGACAGAGAGAGAGAGAGACAGACAGACAGACAGACTGAAAAAAAAAAACAGATTTAAGCATGTGTTGTGTGAATATGCAAAGAATATTTCCTCTAATCAATGATCAGTTTATTCACAAACCTGCCTCATAATATTGAGCATTGACATGAGATTTAGAGGACTTCAAAATGAAACCTTGAGGACTAGCTGCACAGCTGTCATATGAAATTTGACAAAGATAAATATAATTGTTTATTAAAGGAAGGAGAAACTGCAGTTTGCAAACAGCATGAGATTAATCAATATGCCTTTATGTCAGTTTCAGTGAAATAGAAGCCAAAACCACAGTTGAAAGAAGCCAGCAGTAATATTCCCTTTAGTATTCCTTCAAATTAGAATAATGAAAAATTCAAACTTCATGAAACACCAATTTTATGTTACAGCTAGTTTTCATTCGAAGCAAACACAGAGATGGTTGTCAGAATATCTAAGTTTGATTAAGTTTTATGATCACATCTAGGTCTGGATTGCTTTAATAAATTGTAATTAATTAAAAAAAAAAGGGGGTGAAATCAATATTAAAGCATACAAACATGTTATATTTAGAAAAGTCTTTTTTATCGCCACCTCCTATGATTGGCATATTTGTGTTCACACCCTCAGCACTTGACTAAAAATGTTCTATACCTCTTGGAATTTTACAGCCATGAAAGCCCTCCCTTAGCTCATTTTCAATGTAAATTTAAGATAGCAAGGTTATGTTTGCAAGAATTTTAAGAAATTTGGACAATCTTTGATTTAGGTTTGGAGTAAGGCCATCAAATGAAACAATACCTCTGAGCCTTAATAATGAGAAGAGGAAATGATAACATATGTTTTTGCTTGTGGTAGTAAGGTTTAGAAAATTTTGCATGCTTACCTTATTAAAAAAACACTTATTACCAATCATGATTGATGTGTTTTTGTGTAGATAATAACATTTAAGATGGAGAATTTGTTTAAGTTACAACATTTTGAGTTAGCAATCAACTTCTGAATCTAGACTCACTTTATCTGTAATGAGATGTGTGCAGTCCTGAATATTAGTGACCAGTTCTCCACCAAGTTCCTTGACAATCTGAAATTCAGCACAATTCTTTATATTTAAAAAATATGCCAATGCAATCTCTTAAAAAGATGAAAGAAAAGTATTTAGTGAAGCACATTGTAATTCTATTTCTAGTGCTTAGTGATCTTACAAGTTATGCTATTTTAAAAATCTTTTTGACTCAAATTGGCAATGTGCTTCTCTAAAAAAAAAAGCCTGGTGCATTCAATTTCCTCTTTGAATTTGAAGGTACCTTATGGGTTTCTCTTACAACAATCACTTGCACAATCCTCATAGGTTGACCCTACACAATCAGTTATTGAATTTGGGGTCTCATCTTTCAGTTTATATGTCTGACATCATTTTACTATACCCAGTAATTAATACCTAAACAATCTGTCTGTCTCTCCCTCCCTCTCTTTTTGTCATTTTGTCCGCCCCTTTTTCCTTTTTGCTTTTGTGTAAATTAGCTTGTATTGCTATCTCTATCTATCTACACCACCCCCTCCCCCCACATCCTTTCACTCATGAATATACATTGGAAATTGAACATTTCATACAATTTAATCTAAATTAATAATTAATTAATTTCTGTAGTTTCAAGTATAAGGGGGTAGTGGTAGTGGTAGTGGTAGTAGAAGTAGAAGTAGCAGTAGCAGTAGCAGCAGCAGCAGCAGCAGTAGTAGTAGTAGTAGAGGTAATGTTACTACTAATATTATTACTTTTTTTTTTTTAGAATGATTATTATCATTATTATCATTATTATTAAAGATTTAGATATCTAATTCTATGTGTTTAGCAATTGTGCTTAAATTTATTTGGAGGCAAAATTTCATGAAAGAAACTTATTGTAATATATTTGGGTTTGGTTTTTTTATATTTGTCATGAAATTTTCTTTTGCAAAATTAAGAAAAGGTTAGCACATGAACATTAGTCCCTGCAATATCTGATCTCTGTAATAGCTATAAGAATCTGTGATGAGTAAGCAGAAATACAAGGTGAACTGTTAAATGGGTAGGATGAGCTACTCTGAGGGAGATTCATTCCTATTTTGCTGGAACATGCTTTAAAGGTAAAAAAAAATCTTGCTCTATACTGACTAAAATTTTTTTTTATGTGACTTGTTACTTAAGAGGACATTTTAGCTCTATCCATGCTACGAATCACTTGAGATATGACAAATTAAGTATAGCTTGTCAGTCTTAATCTTTTATAGATATAAATTTTAGTAGACATACTTTTTCTCCTTGATCATCAATGACCCCAGTAAACATGACCTTGGGTTGGTGGTTCAATGTAGATTTGCGTAAGGAGGGGCTGCTCACAGGCGAAGCAGCCAGTGCCGGTGCTGCTGCTTTTCTCGATGGGGTTGATGGGGGTGGAGAGGATCTCCTTGACTTTTTGACAGGAGATGGGGATGGCTGTTTCCGTGATAAACATCAGGATTTATTATAATGCATAGAAGAATAAGGCAATATCAATAATCTAACATTGAATGAGGCAGTTAAGTTTATCTATTCCATTTCCAGAGAAGATTTAAGTCTCATTGTATTTATTTTATCATGTTTCCGACCCTTCTATTTTTTTTTATTTTCCTCATCAAAATCTGACAGTAAAGAGTTATCTCAAAAGCTTTTCTTGTTCAATTCATCTAGATTGTTGTGTTCCCATTGTCAACTTGAGCCAACAACTTTCCAAAATATAGTGTATTTGTCCTCTAAGAGGTGGATGCAGTCTGTCTTCAACTGTATTGTTGTGATATACTGTTGAGATGAATTTTTATTAATGAAACAGATTAAATTAGAAAATTAAAATCAAATGTAACTTAACCACCACATTATCAAAAAAATTCTTGGATTTCTTGTGTAGACCAGATAATCAATTAATCTTATTACTTAAAATACGTACAAAAGGTCTTATCCAATAGGCAATGCTACACCAAAATACCTGAGACTGAGTTATGCTGGTCACTTTTTCAGGTTCACTTTGAACTTTGCTAGAATTTCTCCCAGCCTGTTTCTTGTCCACAAGCAAATGTCCACTTTCTTTCCTTAAAGACTTTGCAGGGCTCTGACCATTCCCTTCTGGGAATCCTTCCGTAGACAAGATTGACCTCTTAGCTCCCCTACTAGCTCTGACACTGACAGAGCTCTGACTATCACCTTCTGGGGGTCCGTCCAACATCACCGACCTCTTAGCACCTCTGCTAGCTCTGGCACTGACAGAGCTCTGACTATCACTTTCTGGGGGTCCCTCCGACATGACTGATCTTTTAGCTCCCCTACTACCTCTGACACTGTCAGAGCTCTGACTATCACCCTCTGGAGGTCCTTCCAACATCACTGACCTCTTAGCACCTCTGCTAGCTCTGACACTGACAGAGCTCTGACTATCACCTTCTGGAGGTCCCTCCAACATCACTGACCTCTTAGCACCTCTGCTACCTCTGACACTGACAGAGCTCTGACTATCACCTTCTGGGGGTCCCTCCGACATGACTGATCTTTTAGCTCCCCTACTACCTCTGACACTGACAGAGCTCTGACTATCACCCTCTGGAGGTCCCTCCAATATCACTGACCTCTTAGCTCCCCTACTACCTCTGACATTGACAAAGCCCTGACTATCAACTTCTGGGGGTCCTTCCTCGGGCATGTTTGACCTCTTAGCACCTCTGCTAGCTCTGACACTGACAGAGCTCTGACTATCACCTTCTGGAAGTCCTTCCTCAGACATGATTAACCTCCCAGCCCCCCTACTACCTCTGCCAGAACTTTGAGAGTTCTGGCCAAGTTTTTCTGACACTCCCTTCTCCTGATCTAATCCTTTCTTGTTCTCAGCAAAAGGAGCTTTAGACCTTTGTCTACTTGATACCCTAACAGTAGGCCCATCACCCTGAGATGCTGGGGAGCTATGATTTTCATGTTCAACAACTGCAGGCTTCGATGTGACTGCAATAGGTTTGTGGCTTCTTACACAGCCTCTAAATCTTCTTGTGGCTGCAGAATTATTTTCATTTTCCTGAATATCTAGCACAGGCTTATCTTCTGAAGTTTTAATTTCGGCTGTAAGATTGTCTAATGTCTTGAGGTTGCTAGTATTGGAAATTGAGGTGATGGCTTCTGGACCTGGGAATAAAACCTCACAAGTTTTACTTGAAGTTGTTCTTCTAGATACTCTCCCTTGACTTGATTTTAGACCATCTGAAGTTGAAGCATTTTCCTTTGATCCAGCACAAGCAAGCTTTTGTTTAACCTTTTCCTCAGGTTGTTCCACTATTTTTGACTGTCTGTGCTGTTTTGTAAATTCTTCAGCTTGTAAATGTCTGTCTATTGTTTGATTCTTTTCTGTCTCCGTAAGCTCTTGAGTTGGTTTGGATTTCTTAGACTTAATTTCATCCTCTATATTCAGAGCTGACTTCCTTCCTTTTTTTCTTGGAGTGATAGGCTCTTCTGAAGTCATTTCATTATTCTTTTGATTTTCTGTTATATCACCACCTTTACCTTTAGAAAGAACTATCGTATCATCTTTCATTTTGTCTTCATCAACTTCTGTCACCTTGACTGCAAATTGTTCCTTCGTTTTTTTCTTTGTCCCTCTGTCTCTAGCACCTAATGACTCTGTGTCCTTAATATTTCCACTCACACTCTCACTGTCCGCTGTAATTCCCTTACCAGCCTCATCTGTTGCTACTGCTGATTTATTGTCTTTTCTGCTGTAGCCTCCCTTCCTGGTTGTCTTCCATTTAAATTCATTGCCAATATCAATATCCAAATCTTTCTCCAAGTTACCAGAGCTTTCATTGCTTTTTTCTGTTGATTCACTGTCTTTACTATCTTTTCCTATATTCTCTGTGTCTACCATGCTTTCCTTACCAGCCTCATCCTTTTTTGCCACCATTGATTTATTTCCTCTTCTGGTGTTGCCTCCCCTTCTAGTTGTCTTGGCCTTAACTTCATTATCAACATCATTGTCGCTACTTTTTTCTTCTTTTCCTGTCTCAGTTCTGTTGTCACTAATTTGAGTTACTTCACGATTTCCTAGATCAGCCTTAATGTCAAGCCTTCCTCTTCTCCCTCTCTTACCAATCTCTGTGTCAGAAACTGAAGCCACTGCTTTGCTCATCTCACAGGTTTCACTCTCCTCTGACTGAAGTGTGGTGGAGCAAGCTTGTTTTGAAACATCTTTGGTCTCTGGTTTAACATCGGTAGCCTGCTGGTCAGATGCCAGTACCTCCAATGATTTTGCATTCACAACAGGTGAAGAATGCATGGATGATCTGCTTACTCTTCCTCTGGGATTTGTACTTGTGTCGTAATCTTTAAAGTGATTGCTTGTGGTAATTCGTCTTCCTCGAGAGCTCCTTCGACCCTCAGGAGTGCCTGTTGCTGGGTCTTGGTCTGAAGTACTGCTTCCCTTAGTGGCTGCTGCTTTAGTTTTGCCTTGTGGCAGAGCTTGATTTTTAGTGCTCTTATCTCTTTGTTCCTCTTTTTTTTCTTCATTCACAAGCAGCATGTTTACTGAAGCATTTCTTTCAAGCCCTTCTGTATTTTCCTTTGGCATTATGCTCTCTTCTGGTAACTTTGCCCTTGTATCTTCTTCAGCTATCACTGCACTACATGTACTTGTGTTTTGCTTTGATTCCATTTTTAACTTTGTCTTTTCTAACTCCAGATTTTCAGAAGATTTTACTTTTTCAGGATTTGCTTCAACATTGGTGCTCAATTCTGCTGAGCTCTCATTTACTCTTCTTTTCCTACCTTGTGATGACCTCGAAGGCAACCCCTTCCCACTGTTCAATACATCATTTCCTCCAGATATTGAAGTTTCCTCTCCTTGAGCTTGTACAGACGAAGAGATTCTATCTGTTGCCCTATTGTTTAATTGCCCCTCTTTTATCACATCTTCCTTATCAGTTCCATCTAACTGAACATTTTGCTTGGAGTATCTTCCTTTTCTTGGATGTTTGGTCTTTGCTTTATCTTCCATGGTCTTAGTCTTACTATCACATGCTTCTTGTTTTTCTTTTGGATCTTTGCAAGACATTTCTTTTTCTGATTCACTTTGATCATCTTTGGTTAACCTGCCTCTAGTGAAGGCTGGGGATAAAAACATGAAAGAAAGGACATTTGTGTGATATAGTAAGAAATATTGATTTCCGCTTCGTGGGTAAAACTACAGTTCATGTTTAGTTGTTTTTTTTTTTCGTTTGGGGGGGGGATATCTTTCCTATTTATGAAGTAACTTTTAAACAAGGAAAACAAAACAAAGATATTTTTCAAGTTTTTACAAAGGCAAATACAGCAGATCCATGATATCACTATACAACCTGAAAATGGTAATGGGAGTAGGGTGTTAATAAGAGTATTAAGACTTGATGTTTAGTAATTATAAAAAGCATTTTTGTCTGTCATGGCCTGACCATCAAAGTGAAATAAACACCATAAAGAAATTCAAATTATGGAAAAATGTGCGGCATTAGGAATTGAACTGCACCTGTTTTGAGATAAAACAATCAAAGATAGATAGATATATATATATACATATATATATATATATGTATATAAATATATATTATTTATTCTTTTTAAATGAAAATGTCAGTTATGTTTGTTTCACTTTCTTAAAAAAGGCAAAAAAGTTTCTTTTAACAGAGCTAAAGACTTGAAGTGTTAAAATTCAAATTGTGTCTCATTCCCTCTGGTTGCTTTATAAATCAGAGGTGAAACCAGGGGGTGATTAAAAAAAAACTCACGTTCTATACATACACTAATAAACCATCTAAAGTACACTTAATGGATACACACCGAGGCTTCCTAAAATAGAAAAATACTGGCCTAGTCATCAAAGTGAACAAACATTTTTCATGTTTGAGTTATAGTGATCATTTCTTTTAACTTTTCGGCATAGTTAGGACAGTCTACACAACAGGAATATCTAACTGTCCTGACTATGCACAAAAGTTGAAAGAAATAAATCATGTTTGTTCACTTTGGTGGCTTGGTCTGTATTTTAGGAAGCCTCGATACACACGTAAGTTAAACCAGGCTTCTGTTCTAAACTCAGTAACTGTTACAAACAGGAAAAACATGTTATTAACACTAGTATAAATGCAACAGTCACATTGAAATGAAACTGAAAAGAAAGAAAAATAGGGTGAATTCCGCCAAACAATTGCTAGAACTTTAAATTTTGTTGACTCGGCCCGTCACTTAGCTTATAGCAGTCGATTTTGTTTTCCGGTATTCTATTTCTGTAAACCAATAAAGGTTCATGAACATAGCCCTAGATTGAGACAGGTTTTCTTGCACAAGGTCTAGATTTACTTTCGTACACATCGATGTTTCCGTTTCTACAGCTTTAACTAAAAGTCCCCCATAAGATCAAAAAAACAAATAACTAAGTTCGCAAATGTCATGAGGATTGTTGCCAGTCTTGTTTAACGATAGCTGCTTTTAACTCAATAAGACTAACAAATTTTCGGATTATTGGGGGGAAAAATCCAGAATCCTTGATGAATATTCTTAAGAAAAATAAAATGACCAGAAAATGGATCAGTTTACATTTCAGGCTTACCTGTTCCAGTTGTCTGGGGACGCCTATCTCTTCCTCCTCTAGTTACAGCATTTGTCTCTGTACTCTTTTCATTTTTTAGCAGCTCAGGCTGAGAATTGTGATATTAACAAGAGGTTATGACTTTAAAACTTCATTTTAAGAACGCTAGATTGAAGCTGACAAAGATGAACTAAAAAGACATGAGGTATAACATGGGACAGTAAGATTATTTTTTTTAAATGTTTTTTAAAAATCACACATTGGCATATATATATATCACTGCGTCATTTTAGTGATACTTTAGTTGCACTGCACTGGCCTCAGTCAAGCGATAAATAGGTCACGGGGTTGGGGTTATCTACCCAATGTGAGGTCAAGGTCGGCCGCACTGCTGGCATGCACCAGTCTTTTGTCATAGTAGTTCATTTTAATACGATCTGCAAGCTTCATTTTATTATCTTTTCATTTGATCATTCACTAAATAAAAAAATAGTAAAAAAAAGTTGTCATTAAAAAAAAATTATAAAAATAGCTTTGATAGAAGCTTTTATATCAGTCATTTAAAAAGTTGGAAAAATGACCTGATTACTGGGCTAATTAACATGATTAAATGACCGCTAGCGGACAATCGGCTCCACAGAACTTGAAAAAAATGTTACTGTCAATAAGACAAATATTTTTCTAAACATTCACGCAAAAATCATATCCTCAGCACAAAAATTGTGTCTGTGAGCTTGGTTCAAATATAATTCCCTTTAATTATTACTACAGCGTATGTTACTCTATCCAGTTGAAATATCCAAACAAGGAACAATGGCGAATAATAAAACACATTTTATCATTGGTGTTTTTGAATTTTCTCTTGTGGCTGACCAGAGGGTTTGACGAAGCTATGGGGGTAGTTGGAACAGTGAGTGTTTGTTGCTCATTAGAAGTCATGTCTATGACTGTTGCGCTGATAAATCACGTTTTGTGGTAAGTTTCTAGATCTATATTCTATGTTTGTACCTCTGTCGATCGTTACTTCCACTGTCTGTGTGTCTGCAAGTGGTGCATCTAACGTATTCGTTTTCTTAATTGTCTCTAGTGGGAGAAGTGTCTATGTGGTCTCTATTTTCATGCTGATATAACTAGTGGGAATCTTCTCTATCTGTCACTATGCTATCACTGGACCTGCTGGTACCTAACTAGTTCTACGCTAATTTTGTTATCTGTATGGCTACCTGTCATCGTTCCAGTTGTGTCTGCAAGTGTAAGTAGTGTAGTGTTGCGGTATCAATCTGTAAAAATTAAAAAGTGGCTAGTGGTATGAATGTCTGGGTGGGTTTTATTTTCAGTGAGTTCTCTCTCGGTGAGTCTCTCTAAGTTTGAGAGCTCGTGCCTGCTTTGTAAACTCCCATGCCTTAGCTAGCTTAGAGAGACGATATCACAAAGATGGGTTAATAAGGGATTTTGTTTGTCGAAGTCACACCATAAATCTCAAGTTGTCTGTGTCATAAATATAGATCTAGTCCTAGACGCTTTTATAGTTGCCTCTTCTTTTTACACGCTGATATGTTTGCCTTACATTATATGGCAACATATCGCAAAGAAAATCATTGATTTCGGATCGATTCCAAACACCATGCGAATGTCATCACTAAGTTCCACACAAGAGAACGACTTTTTAATTTAATATTGTTTTTTCCCTTCTTATTTAAAGTCAGTTGGCCACATGTTCGGCACATTTCATTCGCATAATTATATTGATAGTGACGATCTCGAGTAAATTCCATAATGGTGTAAAAAAATTATTTAAAAATTCTCTATTGTTGCTGAGGATAAAAAACCTGTTAAATCAGAAAGAGAAATGATATTTGAAAACAGTTGAAGAAGAAAAAATGATTTCTATGGAGCCGTTTGCCAGTAATTGTCTTATTAAGTGAACAAAATAGAAGTATAATGGTAGAGCCGATCTTGAGTATGTTCCATAATGGTGTAAAAAAATATTATTTAAAAATTCTCTATTGTTGCTGAGGATAAGAAACCTGTTAAATTAGAAAGAGAAATAATATTAGAAAACCGCTGAAGAAGAAAAAATGATTTCTATGGAGCCGTTTGTAATTGTCTAATTAAGTTGACAAAATAGAAGTAAATTTATAAAACTTAATTAACAAACTAAGTGAGCAAAACGAAGCTCTAAAATAAAACCTTTTAAAGATAAAAACACGGGAATTTCACAAAAGTCACAAGACAGAGTTTATAAATCGAAAGTCAAGAGGAAACCAGTCTAGCTCGTTAGCAAATTTGACCATAGCTTGTTAAACAAAGACAAACTTCATTACGCATCAAAGTGCAGTGCGCAAAATATTGGGCACACTGGTTTACCCTGCCTAGCAGTGTCAGCAGAGCGTATCTGACAGTGATTGATTCACCGAAGACGGTCCTTGGTAAGGAGATATGCAGGCAAGCAGGCTTAAACTAAAGTATCGCTGAGAGCCGATTTTGAGACGCCGTGATATATATATATACATATATATATATATATATATATATGTTTTATCTTTTTGAAAACAAAAGGATCCTTATGTAACTAGGTACATAGAGAAAATTCTTATATGTCTCCCATGGCATTTTTTCTTTCATAGTTCTTTATGAGGCTCATTCAGCTCCCAGTGTATTTGTAGCTGCCTTATACCAAGTAAATGTCTAATATCTTACCACATGTGCCAGAGTTAGTGAGTTACTCTTTACTGCTAATATGAAAAGGTATCATTAAAACCTTATGGTTATGAGAGCACACTGTTTCACACTTAAAACTGATAGAGAGAATTCTTTGAATTTTTTTTTTTCTGTCATAGAAGAAAATGATAAGAAATAAATATTAACATATATAATAAAAAAAATACTCCTGGTGTCAAACTAATTTAATCAACAAATGCTTCTTTCAACAAAAAAACAAAAAGTCTAAATTAAATTCTGTCTCACTTTTTATCCAGAGATAAACACATATCTCTTTGCTAGTCCACCACATAAAAGTTTTGAGTTTTCCTCAGACAAATTCTGATTTGTGCAAACTCAGACTCAATAATATGAAATTTTCTCCCTACTTCTCACTCACTGCATCCATTATGTACGTTTGCATGGTCTTTGAATGTCAAGTCTCATAGCCTTATAATGTGTTAAATTTTTTTTTTTAATTTCATTTCTTTGAAGTTCATCTTTGAAAACATTCATGAATTTTGAGAATCAATTACAATATTTCAATAACTCAAAAGCTCAATAATTCTATTTATTTCAAGTTTTGAATGGGTTTGTTCCCTTTATGTTTTTAAATATGAAAAATGGAGTGAAATAAAAAATGCTAATCTTTATTTATTTTAATGAATAATCCAAATTAGAAATAGCTTTTATACATTTTATTCACAGTAATTTTTGCAACCATGCTCTAATTTTCAGGGGGAAAAGTACATATTAAACTCTCTTGAAGGATTAAAAGGAAGGCGTTGCCAGCAAAAAAAAATCTATAATTTTGTTAAGTAGCATTTATATTGTAAAATTTAAATGGCAATTGATAGCTGGGGACAATTCATTTTAAAACAAATGATGTAAAAAAAAATTTAATCCGTTATTTTCTCCATGAATTTACATATAAAAATATTATATTTAATATGATTAAAACAATTATATAAAATATTCATTTCAAAAGGAGGTTGGCAGCATCATAAAATTTAACTTAGAAATAATACAATAAACCTGTAAAAGCTACAAAGTTTGAGTCATAAATATAACTGTTATTTGAGAATACCTCAGTGAAATTGACATGTTTGCGAGCTGGAGATGGTGATCTCTTCCTGTCTACCAAGGCCGACTTTAGTGGAGATCGAGCGGGCAAAGGTAGAGGAATGATAGGTCCAGCCTCCCCCACAGCCTTGTCCTCTCCATCACTGTTAGCCATACTGTCTGGAACCATCTGCACAAATGCAAGTCGGAAATGTCTTCTATAAAAGTTCTATTATTCAACTAAATAAAATAATCATACTGAACCCTAGACTTTGTAAATGATTACAAGGATCAGTTATCATTAACTGCAACAAAGTGTAACCCTTAAAATTCACACTTACTTAGTCTATAGTTAGAGGCAAAGGCTATACTAGTTGTAATGGCATTTGTTTACCAGCTGTGGACTGCAGAGGCACATCATCAAGGGGAACACAATTACCTCCATTCTGCAGATGTGCAGGCTGAGAGAGATCAGGCAAGTAAACTGAGAGGGCACTTCCTTAGGTAGAGGTTTTGAACTCAAATTGTCTAAATTTCAAATTAAATGGTTATAATATGAATCATAAATTTAATTTAAGATTGTAAGGTACAAACCTACAAACTAAAACTTAAGACAGTAAACTCACATATAAATTCTTAACCATAAAAGCTTACTCCAAAAAAAGAAGGGCCCAGCTAGTCTAATTGTTTTGTAATATAACAGACATTATCCATGACAATATTTGGACTAAAAGTCTGGCTATATAAAGAGGAGAGATGCTATAATGGTCAATTAGGCTAAAAAGTAATTTCACCATATCTTAGAGAAATAAAACCAAGATTTTTATGTCTTGTATAAGCATTCCTAGATCACCCTGGAATTTCTTTCTGTCCTGCTTCATGCCTTAATGTATGCATACTACATATAAGGCAGCAAAATAAATACTGAATATATTGACATCCTTGCCTTAAATTCAAAAGCACTGGGAAAAAACAATGTTATTAGTTTAAGACCAGACAAAAAATATTTTTCTTACCTCTTCAGTATCTGAGATGTCCTTTTCTCCAAGCTGCACTGAAAATTATATGAAGTAAGGTTACAAACCAAATCGCAATAAATACGTAGTTTCCTATTTAGGGACAGAAAAATGGAAGACCAAGTATTCATTAGATGAGTAAAAAATAAGAATTAAATAAAAAATATTCTCCTCATTTCATAATGGTAAAGTTTTAATGACAAGTCAAATGAGACTATGAGAAACAAAACAAATAAGAGATAAGTCAATTTGCTGGACTTCTTTGGATCTCCCTTTAGTTACTATCTGTAGAAATATTGACAAGTAACATCAGATCAAACTTTTTTTCAATCTTACTTGCAAAAACAGGAGTTGACTCGTTGCTTTTGTCAGCTATTTCAGGAGAGAGAGGAGGATCTGCTTGACCTTGGAGATGGGACAAAAAAACACATCAATACTATGAGGACTTGAAACAAAGATATTAGCTACCTGTTGAAATGGAATACAATTTTGCAAGCTGTTTTCTTTTAGTTTAATAACAAAGTTTTTCGTTTCATTCCGCTGACCAGCATATTTTTCACTTTATCATGAATAAAAATTTTTCCTATTTGTAGGGTAAAAGAAATAATGAAGACTGCAATATTTAGCACATCATGATGGAAAAAAAAACATGCACATTATTCATTGAATCATGTGAAAAAAGCAGCAATTGCTAATACAAAAAAATCAAATGTCTTACTTTTATCTTCATCATGTAATTCAGAATTTTTCACAGTATCTTCTGGGATAGACTTCTTTTCTTCTGTGGTGCTGATGGGAGTTCCTCGTATTTTCTTGTCATCAGTAAGTGTGGGAGGTAGATGAAATGTAAAGAAATGGAATTACAAAAATTTATGAATCTTTGAAAGTATTTATAATATTAAACTTACAACATGATTTCATTTAAAGTCAGGCACAACGAATCAAATAAGGAGATATTTTTGTAGCAAAAGGAATAAAGAACCAGTCTTCCAAATTTACATTAAAAAAATTCTTTCATTCAACTCATTTATACTGATTGAAGACAAGAGAAATGCCCAACAGCTTGAATAAAACCCATTTACAATAAAATCGAGAAAAGCAAAAATCCAGGGCATTGTGAAAATAATATTAATACCCACTTTATCTTCATGCTCAGTGTAAGAAATGAAAATATTGAGCATGAAAAGAATTTTGCCCCTGAAGAAGTAACTTTAAGTCACTAGTATAATGAACAATTAACAGCCCTAATCTCTAAGACTGAATAAGGAGCATAAAAATTCATTAAATTGAATTTTTTTAATACCTCCTATTGTTTTTCATTTTGCTTTAAATCATTTAGCTTTGAAAAATTAAAACTCTACAATTAAGTGGAGCGAGGTCTAAATAAGATATTTCACACGGCGTACCAAAATCGACTCTCAGCGATACTTTAGTTTAGGCCTGCTTGCCTGCATATCTCCTTACCAAGGACCGTCTTCAGTGAATCAATCACTGTCAGATACACTCTGCTGACGCTGCTAGGCAGGGTAAACCAGTGCGCCCGATATTTTGCGCACTGCACTTTGATGCGTAATGAAGTTTGTCTTTGTTTTACAAGCTATGGTCAAATTTGTTAACGAACTAGACTGGTTTCCTCTTGACTTTCGATTTATCAACTCAGTCTTGTGACTTTTGTGAAATTCCCGTGTTTTTATCTTTAAAAGGTTTTATTTTAGAGCTTCGTTTTGCTCACTTAGTTTGTTAATTAAGTTTTATAAATTTACTTCCATTGTGTCAACTTAATCAGACAATTACATACAAACGGCTCCACAGAAATCATTTTTTCTTCTTCAACTGTTTTCAAATATCATTTCTCTTTCTGATTTAGCAGGTTTCTTATCCTCAGCAACAATAGAGAATTTTTAAATAATTTTTGTTTACACCATTATGGAACACACTCAAGATCGGCTCTACCATTATACTTCTATTGTGTTCACTTAATTAGACAATTACTTGCAAACGGCCCCATACAAATAATTTTTTCTTCTTCAACGGTTTTCTTATATTATTTCTCTTTCTGATTTAACAGGTTTCTTATCCTCAGCAACAATAGAGAATTTTTAAATAATTTTTTTTACACCATTATGGAACATACTCAAGATCGGCTCTACCATTATACTTCTATTGTGTTCACTTAATTAGATAATTACTGACAAACGGCCCCATACAAATCATTTTTTCATCTTCAACGGTTTTCAAATATCCTTTCTTTTTCTGATTTAACAGGTTTCTTATCCTCAGCAACAATAGAGAATTTTTAAATAATATTTTTTTACACCATTATGGAACACACTCAAGATCGGCTCTACCATTATACTTCTATTGTGTTCACTTAATAAGACAATTACTGACAAACGGCCCCATACAAACCATTTTTTCTTCTTCAAAGGTTTTCAAATATCATTTCTCTTTCTGATTTAACAAGTTTCTTACCCTCAGCAATGATAAAGAGTTTTTGAATAATTTTTTTAAACCATTATGGAATTTACTCAAGATCGTCACTATCAATATAATTATGCGAATGAAATGTGCCACACATGTGGCCAACTGACTTTGAATAAGAAGAGGAAAAAACAATATTAAATGAAAAAGTCGTTCTCTGGCGTTGACCTTAGTGATGACATTCGCATGGTGTTTGGAATTGATCCGAAATCTGTTGCCATATAATGTAAGGCAAACATATCAGCGTGTAAAAAGAAGAGGTGTGGCAACTATAAAGTGTCTAGGACTAGATCTATATTTACGACACAGACAACTTGAGATTTATGGTGTAACTTCGACAAACAAAATCCCTTATTAACCCATCTTTGTGATATCGTCTCTTTAACCTAGCTAAGGCATGGGAGTTTACAAAGCAGGCACGAGCTCTCAAACTTAGAGAGACTCACCGAGAAAGAACTCACTGAAAGTAAGACCCACCCAGATATTCATACCACTAGCCACTTTTTAATTTTTACTGATTGATACCGCAACACTACACTACTTACACCTGCAGACACAATTGAAACGATGACTGATAGCCATACAGATAACGAAATTATCGTAAAACTAGTAGGTACCAGCAGGCCCAGTGATAGCATAGAGACAGATAGAGAAGATTCCCACCAGTTATATCAGCATGAAAATAGAGACCACACAGACACTTCCCCCACTAGAGACAATTAAGAAAACGAACACGTTAGATGCACCACTAGCAGACACAGACAGTGGAAGTAACGATCCACAGAGGTACAAACATAGAATATAGATCTAGAAACTTACCACAAAACATGATTTATCAGCGCAACAGTCATAGACATGACTACCCCCATAGCTTCATCAACACCTATCAAACCCTCTGGTCAGCCACAAGAGATAATTCAAAAATACCAATGATAAAATGTGTTTTATTATTCGCCATTGTTCCTTGTTTGGATATTTCAACTCGATAGAGTAACATACGCTGTAGTAATAATTAAAGAGAATTATGTTTGGATCAAACTCACGGACACAATTTTTGTGCTGAGGATATGATTTTTTCGTGAATGTTTAGAAAAATATTTGTCTTATTGACAGTAACATTTTTTTCAACTTCTGTGGAGCCAATTGTCCGTTAGCGGTCATTTAATCATGTTAATTAGCTCAGTAACCAGGTCATTTTTTTGACTTTTTAAATGACTGATATAAAAGCTTCTATCAAAGCTATTTTTATAATTTTTTTTTTTAATGACAACTTTCTTTTCCTATTTTTTTTATTTAGTGAAAGATCAAATGAAAAGATAATTAAATGAAGCTTGCAGGTCGTATTAAAATGAACGAATATGACAAAAGACTGGTGCATGCCCGCAGTGCGGCCGACCTTGACCTCACATTGGGTGGATAACCCCAACCCCGTGACCTATTTCACTTGACTGAGGGCAGTGCGGCGCAACTAAAGTATCACTAAAGTGACGCCGTGTTCACCTTTCACTAATTTACTCACACACACTCTGTTTCTTACTCTCTTCCCCAACCCTTTCCTTACCTGAGGGGATTCAGCAAGAACCTCAGCAACCTGATCCATTTGAAGCACAGAAGTTTCCTCTAGGTCAGAGTCATCCTCTGAGTCTTCTACTGCTTCTTCACTGAAAAAAAAAAATGCTGCTGTTAAAATTATAACTTGGACAGATTCTGATAATCAAACAATAATTCACTGATAAATATATATCCTAAACGAGAGAGACAGACAGACAGACAGACAGACAGAGACAAAGACAGAGACAGAGAGAGAGAGAGAGGGAGAGAGAGAGAGAGAGAGAGAGAGAGAGAGAGAGAGAGAGAGAGAGAGAGAGAGAGAGAGAGAGAGAGAGAGAGAGCAAAAGGAGCCTAGAATATTATCTAAGAACAGTCATGGCAAGTTGCACAATGAGCATTTCACTACATGAAATTATGAAAAAAATTTTAATTGACAAACTTTCGGAATTTCATCCAATAATTATAAAGGAACATGATTTTTTTATTCATTTTGGTGTGTTCCTTTCTTGTCCGCTTTAACTTTGCTTCTAATGGTTATTTTAAAAACTACTTGAAAGACAAAGGGTGATTTTCAATTTCAGATAACTATGCCCTTTCCAACTGTTCATTCTCTATAAACCAAACTTACTGTTGCTAGAGATGCCATTGCTATTAACTGCCTAATGGACTTTCTACATGCTGTACAAATATTGGCAAAACAAGGACACTCCAAAGTTGGTTTTCATAACAAGGACTGTGGTTCTAGCCATATCATCATCCTTTATTAATATGTCTCACACCTACTCATAAAAGGATGGCAAATCCAAGAATGAATATTTACTGCAGTAAAAATAGGGTCTAACCGAAAGAAATTATTCTTAACTTTGAAAAACAGATCATCCTTAAAGTTGGATCACAATTTTCACTCATGTTGAGTGTGTTAACTTGTTAGAAGTTGACTATTTGTTATTCAATTCTAAGCTATAATTCAGCTCACAGCTAAATTCGTTTAACATTTGAAATATTTGAGAATTTGAGCTACTCAGCTATTAAACAGTTTGCTTAGTTTACCTTTTTACATCTAGATGTAAGACGTTACGAACTTCCCGTACAGCCATGTCATACTTTTGAGTAGGACCATCATTATGCACATGCCTTTGCAATGCATCATTGTCATCGTCATCTACATGATTATCAAAAGGTTGAGTTGCATCAGCATCAGGATCATCAGATAGCTCACCATCGGAACAAAGACCATACACTTGCGTTGTTTCTTCGCAGAGAGCTGCTTCCTTTGTCTCCTCTGCATCATCCTCACCAACCAAACAGTAGGCTTGTGTGGGTTCCTCTACACCAACAACATTACCTTCAGCATCATGATCATTAGCATGCTCCTCTATATCATCATCATAAACACCGTACGCTTGAGTTGGTTCATTTGGATTTAAAGTTTGAGAAGGCTTTTCAGCTATATCATCATCCTCATCAGAAGATAATGCCAGAGTACCTTCCTTTGCTTTACTAATATTTTTTTGAACAAAAGCAGGTTTATTTTTTATAGCTTCATCAGTATCTCCTTCCTCTTCATTAGCAGAATAAGCTTGGTTGGGCTCATTGGCAGTTGCTGCCATCCATGGTTTTACACTTGTAGTATCATCATCTTCATCAGATGATATTGGTTGGAGATTCTTTTTCCCTTTACTGCCTGCAGGTTTCCTTGGCATAACAGGCTTTTGTTTGCTTCCTTTTCCAGAACTGTTAGCATCAGGTGCTGGAGAAAATACTTGGGTCGGCAAATCACTACTAGAGTTGGCAAAATCTTGTGTGGGTTCATCAATAATCTCTTCTTTTTTCTCATAACCATTTTCTGGCTCATATGCAGTATTGAACAATTGAGTAGGATCATCTTGTCCCTTTCTACTATTATCAATTTCACCTATAACCATTGTATCTGATATCTCATTACTTTTTGGTTGGAGAATTTTTGCAGAACTTTTACTGCCTCTGAGAAAAACAGTGATTGAGTCTTGGACAGGCACAGTCTCCAACTCTGTTTCAATTTGTGGTTTATATTTGGCTTGTTTCCCTTTCCTTCTTCCAACAGGCACTTTTCTGGACTTATCTACAATATCTTCTACAGCAACAGTTTCTTCAGCAAAAACCTGAGTTTTTTCCTCAGTGTCATCATGGTTTTGACCTTCATCAGCTCCATCTTTTATAGGCATAGTTTCAGCCTCAGCAGAGATCACTTGGGTTGGCAAATCTGCAGTGGAAGTTTTATCTGTTGTGCGGCGTCTTTGAGGTTCTTTCCTACTTGTTCCAACTGATTTATTATCATGATTTGGAATTGGCACAGTTGCAGCATCACAAGAGTCTTTAACAACCAAAGTATCCGCCTGCGTTTCCTTTCTTCTTTTTGTGACAACTTTCTGTGTGGGAGCATCTGAGTCAAAGACTTGAGTAGCTGCATCTGAATCTAACAAGTGGCTCCCATCATTTTTTCCTTCATCATCAGTTTCATCTTCTTCTTCGACAACATCATCACATGCCATTGTTGCCGCAGCAAACAAACCAGTACCATTGAAATTATCGTCATCATCTTCCTCTTCAAAGACTTGAGTAGCTGCAGCACTTGAATCACTAGCATCAAGTTCCTTGGGCACATTTTCTTGATTGCCTGGACAAAAAGAATGATATATGCACAAAGATATATTCAGATGATATAATAAAAACAAAGACCTTCAAATGCTTATCTGTATAAACGACAAAAATGGAAAATTTTGAATCTTTAAACTCACTACTACTGACCAAAGTAACAAGAAGCATTGTATTGTTGCCACAGACAGTTGGTCTCATCACAGGGCACATGACAGCATAGAGGCTAAGTTTTAAAAGCACACACAGCAGTTTGCGTGGATATTTACCATGCTGACTATGTTTTGAGACCTCAAAATGTATTGACATGTTTATTTCTATTCCTTGGAAGTTTTCAACAATGATTAAAATGTGTCAGAGTATTTTTTAATAGAATCCAATATTATTTTCAAACCAGAGATGTCACCCTACATTTACTGATATTGCAAATCTTGTTTGTAATTAATTTTTGGAGAGAACAAGTCTTTCTTTTAGAGCAAAGAAAATTCAGAGTATTGTTTGAGATCTGTTGACTAGGTCCCTGGTTCATAGTTGTTTGTTGTACTAAGTCTAAATCTTGAGTCGTCACCTGATGCTGAGGGCCTATAGGAGTCCAGATTGGTGTCTCTTTTGGATATAAAATATCATAAGTATCAACATGAAATGTTAAATTAATGTCTTCAGCTAAATGCTGCAAGTTTATCTGAGATTCCATCATATCTTTTGAGAGCAAAAAAAGCAAAATTTAAAGAAAAAAGTGTTTAAGCTCCCTTCTGATTGTTTAAGTTCAAGCAGTAATATTTTCAGGTTCTCTTCTACTTTTCAATGAACGTTTTGTAGTCGCAACAAGCGCCCCACATCATTACTATTAATAGCAACAATCGTAGTCAAAAGCAATAGAATTAATATTATTAGAGTTAACAAAATATTTGAGTGTCACTATCAAGTTATATAAAATTTCGACAGATCATGGTTAAAAAGGTGTAACAGACACTTGCCCATGAGAGCTCACATAATATTGTTAATCATAAGATAATCAAAACTCTTACAAAGTGACTATATAGAGTGTCACTCTACATAGACTGATAGAGCTGTGGATACTATTCAGAGTAACAGCTGAGCTCTTCTGTGACAGAAACAAAAGACTACGAGACAAAGACCAGTTTTGCACCACTCAGCGCCAGCCTCAGCCTGCCACTGCCAGTAGCCTACTATCCATACGAATGCACATCCAGCGAGAGTAGATTTAGATCGAGAGCTAACGTTGCCATCTTAAAAGCTATTTCAAAAGTAAAAAGAGTAGATTCGAATAAATTTAGATTACCGTAGCTGAAAGTTAAATGGAGCGTTTTGCCGTTGGGTCGTTTTTTGCCACTCTAGACAGCTTTGAACTACAGTTTAAATCGTACCAAAAAGAACAAGGGTTCTACTACTAAAGTAATATCATTCTCAAGGTGTATAAAAGCCAAGAAACACTATTTTCCTTGATTTTGCCTCGACTAGACCTTCTTTAGTATGTTTATAAGAAACTATATGTACATGTAAAATATTACAGCAGTAATTAATATTCCACCATTAACCATTTAGCATATTATGAACATAATCAATAAACATAGACTGTGAAACCATATTCACTTTTTAATATTTTTTTTTTATTATTTCTGTCTGGTCATGCTTGCTTGCTTTAAAAGTGGTTGCGGAATATTTAAACCAAACTTTAACATATCATTTCTTACTTGATTTCACGTTTAAAGTAACAAAAGTCTTTACTTTTCAACAAAGCAGTTGCTAAACAAATGATACACTTCACTTGAATGGTTAAAACAGATAAAGTTGGTTCATGGTATCTTAAGATTTGATACTTGGAAACTGATTCATTGGCTTTTCTCATCAACATAGTGATATCAAGGGCAATAACCCATGTTTTGAGTATTAAAAATCTCAGACTGTGACATCCTTTTTAGATCATCAACTAAGCATGACTTTTTCTTCTATTCAACTCAACTCAAAATATGCATTCACAAGCGGTAAATACATGTAGTTTAGTTTAATGAAAAGAACGATAACTAAAAATAAAGGGCAATAACTCTGTCAATACTTTTGTAACGGGCAAGAAATCTATTTTGAGTAATGTTCACAAAAGGCCTAAGTACTTTCCTTCTTTAAAGTATATAAAATTATTTGTAAATAAGGAGTTACAGGCACTTAAATATTGGCCTACTGAGCCTCATAATATGCTTGATAGTTTTTGAGTTTCCTTACTTGGCAATGCACCATATGTAAATTAAATTTAAAAATTGATTTATTATCTGATTTTGAATTTGGAAACCTAACAACCATAGTCAAACTCTTATAGAAGGAGTAAGTAAAACACACTTTTAAAAACATTACGGTTATGAAAGTTTCACTTTCTTCACCTATTTACGTACATGTACTGCATCGTACATCCTAACCCAGCCGATTACAAATCTTCTTAGAGTGTTACTCTTCATAGTGTCGCGGTCTATGTAGACTTACATGTATGTTATGTTTGGCTCTATGTAGAGTGTGACTCTAAATAGTGTCCGGCTCTATGTAGAGTGTGACTCTGAATAGTGTCCGGCACTATGTAGAGTGTGACTCTGAATAGTGTCCGGCACTATGTAGAATGTGACTCTAAATAGTGTCCGGCTCTATGTAGAGTGTGACTCTATATAATCTATGTAGAGTGTGACTCTATATAAAGCCTTCCAAACTCTTAACAGATTTGTTAGATCAGTTCCATGCTGAATGAGTTACCTTGAACAAGGTCTTTTCCTTTTAATTTGAAGCTCTGAGTTCCTGCGATTTCACTTGCATCTTCTGATATACAATCAGGCTAGAAATAAAGAAAGAAAAACATAAAAGAGCTTAAGTTATTTTATGTGAAATTTGAATTCACTTCTGTAATAAATGTGAACTAGATATAAGTATGTTATATATAAAGAATTCAAAGTCTTAATTGCATTCATCTAGATGGTTAGAATCACAAATGCACATGCATCAAGTCTTTTTAGTCATGTTCATCTTGGCCCCAAATCTATTCTACAGAAAATAAATATACTGATTCGACCAGTAGGGAAATCAACACATCAAGAAATAAAAGTCAAAACTTCAACAGAAAGCTTGATACAACAGAGGAATTTTAAAGTAGGCAAAAGGAAAGTTTCACTGCTGAAAAACCTAATTCAAATATTTCATGCATTAAATGTAAAGAAAAATTTTCCAATAAGTGATTCAAATTTTTATACGCTTACTTTGCATATACACAAAACAAACTGTTTAATTTGGATTTAAATAAAACCATTTTTTTATCCTAAAATTAGACCGCCATCATGCCATAGATAGATTTTGAATCAGGACAATCTGAATTCCAGCCTGGTATTGGATTTCTCACTTTTTACTCAACCAAATACACTATGGCCTGCTGTGCCTATGAACCAAGAAACATGAATGATTTCTTTTTTCATCCTTATGTTGCAAGTATTCTTCACTTCAAGTTATTTTTACCTTTGCAAATGCCTGCGTGGGCTCATGCATCAGCTTTTTATCAGTTTCTACTTCATCATCAGAATCATCTCTTGTTGGCACATAGGCTTGTGTGGCAGCTCCAATCAAACTATGTCTGGATGATTCATCTGTGTTCAGGTTGAATAAAAAATAGTTTAAAATTTTCTTTTGCACTTGAGAATATGGAATAAAAAATTCTCACTAGCAACACTATTTACTTACAATTTTCTAAAACTTTCAATCAAGTTTGCATTTCAAACTTGCTGGATGTTTACTGATCGTCATAATCAATGTAAGACCAAACCTAAAAGTCACATAATATTTAATCTCTTTTAATTTTTTACCAGGAGAGAATAGCCTCATATTGTAGAAAAGATTTAAAAGTGTACTTCAAATTATCAACTGTATCATAAATTTTTTCATTCCCATGTTTAATTTTGGAATTACTAATATACCATGCAGAACAGGTCAATCAGACTATGGAAAAAATGCATGTAAAAAGAAAATGCTTCTCCCAGAAATCATTCAAATTACATTCCACTCATGGAAAACAAAGAAAGAGGAAAATTTTCCTACAACACTTCGATCATGCAAAATTGAAAACCTAAATATCTATAAGTGAAAAAAACTTTTTCTGAAAATGTTCAGGCAAATAAATTCATCCAAAAAGGACTGGTAAAATAAGGGCAGAAAAATACAAAATATGAAAGATAAAGCCTAAAAGTAAATGCATTGAAATATCTAGATTTACAGTGGAAACCTCATAATTCGAATTGTATGGGAATGAATTAAATCTTCAAATTAGGAGTTTTTGAATTACAAAAATGGGTATAACAGAGTCTAAGACTCAATGAGTGAGTGTGTACTGAGCCTGCATCGAGCAATCCTCCCTTTCCCCTGTTCCACGTTGCTATCAGTATCAGTACAATTTGCTACTGGCACTTAATTGTAAATGCATCTGCTCCCTTTTTGATTTATTAGCGCACTGATCAGCCTTTCTTGCGCAGTGTTTAGCATTGCTTGCTGCTTGAGAGATGCATGTAGCGCTTTTGTGATGCCTTATGAGGTGGTATCGACTTTGAACTAAGAGAATTGAATCAGAAATACTTCGAAATACAAGTGCGATTCTAACAAAGCCAAAGAGAAAAAAAATAACCTATCATTTGTTTATGAGAAATTCCAATAATCAGACTTCTGTTTTTGAGGTTTCCACTGTATATAAATCAATTTTTCAGAGAATTTTTCAAGTCACGAAGTATTCTTCCCACTTTATAATGATGAGTATGATTGAGAGTGAACCAAAACATGAGTAGGAAATTATGACATATTCATCTACTGGTAGCTTGGTTTCACAGAGAAGGCTTAAGAAAAAGAAAAGAGTTTTAAAAAGTGAATATCCTTTACAAGACACATGATCCTCATACCATCACTGCCAATGCCATATGCCTGGGTGGCTGCTGCAAACTGATATTTATCTCTGCTGGACTCTGGATCTGTTCAGGCATAATATGATGAAAAGAAAACAACCATCATAAGAAACAATCATGTTTAGATTTTCATATCAATTTGTTTCTTAAGATTTTTATTTTTTGTTTCAACTAACTCTCCCTCATCTTGAAATTAAGATAACATGAAAAATAATTTTTGATTAAGAATTAAATACAGCGCACAGTGTCGCATAAGCACTACTTTAGTTGCTGAGGCCCGCACGGTGTCAATGACCTAATTGTCAACTCAGGTAGACTCGGGCGGCTCTATGCCTGCGAGGCACTTTATGTTTTTTTATGATATTTTACTGTAATTTCTAACCACAATAATGATAATTATGTTTTATTTTAAAGTTTGCATTGAAAAATAAATAAAACAGGCTATATACACAAGCAAGAACGAAATATCTAGCTCAAATACTTTTTTGTAACATGGCCATAAAAAGTGCATTTATTGTAGTATATTAGGAAACAAAAGATTGATTTTTAGAAGGTCGTAATAACTAAACGCAACGTGGAATTTTTTTCAAATTTCACATACAGAACTTATCAGTTTTGAATAATTTACTCTCGAATTTTTTTTACGTTAGATGGAATACTTTTTGCAGGAGACAGCTTTTTTGTACATGTCTCTGTCTTGAGCGAGTTTTATATTACTCAGCTATAGAAATAAAGAAAGCAGTCAAGCAACATTAGAGGCTGAGACAGACGAAGCTAGATCTAAGGATCTAAAGATGCAAGTGACTGCAAATAAAGAAATAATTAGTATAGAAAAATCAACCACAAACCTAGATCTAGCTCGAGACCGACAAATAAGACGAAAGACGTGGAAACATTATAACAGATGGAATGACCAGGGATCTAACCTGCACCTCGATGCGGCACCCATCGCCTTGCTGAGACAAGACCAGGCACTTAACTACTGAGCTATCCACATCTACAAAAAAAAAAAAAAAGATGCTTCAGGCACAGAGACTTTCATGCTGGCTTGAATAGACTAAGAAGTTGAATCGCTAAGAATGATCAAGTCCATTTAGAACATAAACAAACTAGCCTCTAGCGGATCTTAGAAAGATGCACATTTAACTGAAAGACATAAATGAATATAGCAATAAAGAAAGCAGTCAAACAACGTTAGAGGCTGAGGCAGACGAAGCTAGATCTAAGGATTTAAAGATGCAAGTGACTGCAAATAAAGAAATAATTAGTACAGAAAAATCAACCACAAACCTAGATCTAGCTCGAGATTCTTCTGTAAGTTGTCATGTAATTGTCTACTGCTGTTTGAATGTCTGGTAAAGAGTTGTCATCTATAGGTGCTGTGTGCGATATAAACTTGTGAACTGTCCTGAATGCGCCATTGAGATCGTTCAAAATTATCTGTATTGTATGTGCTTTGTCAATGAGGAATGAATTGTTTGTAAGGGTTTGTGTTTGTTTGATGATTGTTTCTGTAAGATCTGTGTAAACGTTCTTTTTCTGTTTAGGTGTTATAGCACAAAGTCTGCTTCAAATTCTGCACAAATCGTTTACTTGACGCGTGTGGGATTCAATCATAATCAATAGAATGTTCATGTTTTGATTGACTCAACTCAGGATAATTATCTAGAACTGAATGGGAAAAAATACAATGATGAAAACGAGCATACATGCGCTTTGAACCCATCTAACACAACAAAACTTATATCATTTTAATCTATGGTTACCCTTGTTTCAGATAAGTATTGAAAAGTGATAATCTAGCGTTTACTTTTTAGTTAATTAGCAATTAAACCTAATAGGAGCGAATTGTAGGTAAAATTTTAGATAAAAACATGGACTATGAAAACGCAGTAACAACACTCACAAATATGATGATCAAAATATCAAAGTAAAACCAGGTTTTAAATTAGATTTAGAAAAAACTGTTAAAAGTTGAACGATGTCTGTACTATGAGTAGTTCTGAAGATATTGTAAGTTAAAAAAGAGGAATTTTCTATTTTATTACACAAAATTCAGCAGATCTGAGCACTGGCTTGTACAGACAGCGAATTATCTGCGATCATGGGCGGGCCTGACCCTGACAGTGATTGATAACGTTACCTGGGCTCAGCCCGCTATAACAATGCTTGAGTCGCCTAAGTTCAAACTGGCTTTCCAGCCTATCCCCCCATTGTTCAGAACTAAAATGCAGCTTTTAGGGCGAAATTGTACACTGTGAGCGGTACAAGCAGTGAAAGGTAAAATCTAGTGAAATCATCACAGTTGTAAGGACCTAGCTGTGAAGCATTCCATGGATCACCCGGAAGCATGATAATCATTAGAAACTTGTTTTCTCAGGGCCTCTTAAATCCCAAAAATAATATAATTCCTTCATATTGACCATTTACAACCAAAACATTCAAACACTGAGGTGGTTAGTTTCATTTCAAAAACTCATTGGTCATCAAAAGCAAGATTGCCATAAAGCAACAAAAAAAAAATCTTTCAGCAAAGTTGCTCGTTGGGACAATATTACCTACCGCTGTCCTCACAAAGCAATGTATTCTGTATATCCTGATTTGATCTATTTGGACCTTTTACAGCACTTCTCTTGATTTGGGCACCATTTTCTGCCTCTTCATCACTGCTTTCTGACTCAGAGAGTACAAGTGTTGGTGGGGGGACTAAGAAAAATGACACAAAAAAAAAGACTTTTATTTTGCATGATTTTATCCACTTCATATATCATCACCCTAGTGAATTCTGAAGAATAATTAGTTGCACAGAAAAGCATTTTCCTATTCATTTTATGTCATTTCCATGAGAAAATGCCCACCACATGTCATCCCTTGAAGTGCTTTAAATTTAGTCATGTGTCCACTTCTTTTATATTATGCTTGACTTCAAATTATCCTCAAATACCTCACGGGAAAGATCTAGGTGGTCAATGAAAACAAAAAGAAACCCCAAAAAATAAACGAAATTGATTTTTAAAAAAATGAATGTTCATATTGCAATTGAAAGACAGGTACAATTTCTGGTAAACTTTCAAAGGTATGGAGGAAAAAATATATTACCATCTGTGTCCAGAGCTCTTGAGCCTGACTTATTTGATTCTGGTGTGTCTTTCACTATCACTGAAATTATAGAAAAAATTGATTCAGAGTATTCATTTATGGGAAACTTTGATTATCACCAACAGCTAAATCTTAGAAACTTAAATACAGTTTAAAATTTAAGAAACTTTGGGTGAATGGTAATACTTGCATAGAGAAGTATTACCATTCAGAGATAAAGATAGAGATAAACTATAAATATCAAACGCTTTATGGTCCATTCAATAAGCTATGAATATCAGTTATAAATTTTAATTAATCGAGCAATCTACTGTGCGTAGGTTTGACAATTTTTGTGATAAAGAGAATTTTTCATTTATAAAACAGATTATAAATGTGTCTTAGGTACTAAAAAGATTTTGAAAAAGAGTATTGGGTTCATTTCGCATGGCATTAAGGATACTTTAGTTTGACAAGGCCCACATGGCCAAAGTTCACCATAGGTCAACTTTCAGTGAACATGGGTAACCAGTACGGCTTTGAGTGAGGATACAACATATTTCAGCTAAAATATTTTTTTCTTTTCTTTCTTATAAGAACAAAAAAAAAAAGAATAACCATTACTTGTTAAGAGTAAGCAAAGTGGATTGATTTGTAAAAAAAAAAAAACGAAAGTACTTGTTCAAGTAGTTTTTTTTCCCAATAGAGTTGTAAAATAAGGTGTTTTTTAAATTTTGTTCATAATTGTAAAAAAGTTAAGCTTCTACATAAGATTTGTAATATGTCACATTTTTTACTCATGAAATTTCAAAGAGTTAATAAAAAAAAATTGTGGGCCTGGCAACTGAATCTGTACAGTTCTATCTTTTCACTTTGAATTTCTGGGTAACAGGTTTATTTTAATATTGTAGTTGTGAATGATGTATACTCGATGTATACTTATACAAATGTTACAGCTGAAAAAACTTACATATGACTTTTTAAAGAAATATAAATATATACTTTTTTTTTTCATTTATGTATGCATCTATCTCAGCCTTGATATCATAAATAAAGATAACAATTTAGTTTTGAAGGGCAGATGCAACTCTAAGTAGATGTAATAATGCATGATGTAATTTTTTTTAATCATTTGTTAATCTATGCGCTCTGTGCTTTTATTCTGATGAAATCATCTGGTGACTTTTATCTGTGCCCTGCTCTTCCAAAACACCTCGGTCTACCCGCTATTTTTGTTAAGAGTTTCAGCGTTTCTCTAGAAGGTGCTGCTTTGCTATGATTTGAGAAGGGAAATTATACTTGTCTGTTGCTGCTTGCATTTTTTATATTGAGCTTAGTTGCATTAGGATGATTGGTTTTAACCAGATCAGTATTTGTGACAGTGATTTCTTCTACATGATCTGTGTGTATGTAAGAAGCAATTGTGCTTGTTTTCAGCATGAGAGGTTTATGTGAACGAAAATGAAGAAAGTGTTCTGTCTTGTGCTGTATTTAGTGTCTGTTTATAATGTCACTTTATGATCAAGTTTTTATTTTTATTTTTATTAGTATTAGTATTATTATGGGCTCCATTATTGTAATCTTTTCTCTCTCTCTTTCTCTTTTTTTTTTCTGGAAATACAGCACAGTTCATTCAAACATTTGTAAAATTTGGAGTACAAGCAAAATCGCACTGAAAATTTTGAACTTAAACTTTTTCATTACAATAAAAAAATTGTATCATTTAACAAATTTTTTTGGTAGATACAAATAGTAACTTTTAAAAAAATATAGCATGGTTTGTTTTTGCTTTTTTAAACAATTAACACTGACAAATACATACTATGGTTGAAAGCTCAAAATTAAAGGTAGAGGTCTTCACTTTTAATTAAAACATATAAACTATGATAGAAACATCAAACTTTCTCGAGGCAAAAATGAGTAAAAGGACTTTGGTGATAGAGTGGGGTAAAGTAAACTGGATTTTAGTTTTGTTATCTATTTCTCCCTTAGCTTGGACTAGCATGCACCATGCCCGAATCACATTGCAGGTGCCTGTCAAAGCAGTGATTTAAGGCTGGTGGCCGGACCAATTGCAACTAGGTTTAAAGCTCCTAAAATTATTTAAGGAATAAGCCCTAGGAAATGCAGGAATTTGAGGTAAATTCTACGCCATGTTTTAAAAAAAAAAAGAATTAAAAAAACGACTTAAATAGAACCTTTTTTCATCTCCTTTAAGTCTCCTTTCTTTTTCCCCTAACTTGGCTTTGCTCCTTGCTACTATAGTAAGTAAATGCAGAATTCTACATTAAGAGATCACAAACACCCGTTACAAGCACATAAATGTCTTAGCCCCAATATCCATTTCTAGGCTCAGGAATCATACTTTGATTAAGGAACGTCTAAACAGAGGTAATTACATATTCAATCCTCATATGCCAGTCATATTATAAATTTCTGTGTGATTTGAATTCACAAATAATCGTTTCTGTAACTGGTGTCTTTTCTTTCATACTCTGATCCATTTTTAATGATTCCAATGCTGACAAAATACATAAATGAATAATATTTTTGGTTCATTATAAAACAACTACCCATAGTAAAGGAAAATCAAAATGACTTTATAGACATACTTTTTTGTAGACTACAAGCAACTTAAATAATCTGTATTAATTTAATCCAATTGTAGTTGCTTTTTTTTTAATGTATGTGCATTTTCACCGCTGAGACTCACCTTTAGACTTAGTTGTCTCTGCTGGGTAAGACTGAAAAAAAAAAAAAAGCAAAACAAAAAACTCAATATATTTGTGATAAAGTAAGGACTCATTTTTCATAAAGCAGAAGAATTTAAAACTGATTTTGAGGTTTCCAATCCAGAAACTATATTGGTTTGGATAAAGATTATACTCAGTAAAATAAATATGTTAATCCAGCCCATCTATGCTTGCAAAATATCTCAAGGCTATGAATATTCTAAGCTCTTTAGATTCTCATGCAAAACAAAAAATGTCTCTTTCTTTAAAAACAAAACACTGTCTTCAAGGAAGAGTTCCCTAAACAGATGAATTTACTGACCATTTGCATTTTTTCTTTTATTTTAGTGTTCAACCATTTGCTCAATCAAATACCACAGGTAGAAATCTGAAGCATCTATATCAGAGACATCCTCAATATATGGGCACGACTTAATAGTTTTCTCATTTTAAAAATGTAGAAACCTATAAAGTCAGCTTCCAATTTTCACCAAAAAGTAAAAGGAACACTAAACTTGACTTTCAGCTTTTTTTATTAAGCCGAGGCTCATATAAGATAAGTGCTGCATAAGTATTAAAAATAAAGAGGAACACTTGTTTATTCTTGACGAAATGAAAATGAAACAGTTCAAAAGACATTGGGCTGACTTGAACTCACACATGATTATGATTTTCTTTCATGAAAGTATGTATTGAATCACTTGATTCATTTTTTATAACTACAAGTATGAGCAAAGCCATTGACACGTTGAATTAAAAAGGTCATGAAATTCTAACAGCTGGAGTCCATATAGATCTAGTAATTAATGTTGAATTCTGACCAACCCGTTTGAAGCTACGAGGGCAGGCTGATAATTAAGTTCCGTTTAATCATAACTTTTTAATTTTTCACAGCATATACATAAACAATACGTCAAACGAAAGCTTAATATCTCAGCTACATACTTAGCACTCTATTTTTCGATGTAGTCACCGTCGCGATCAGCACACCGCCTCCAACGTTTCACTAGTTGGCTCACGCCGTCAGCGAAGAATTCAGACGGCTGTCCACGGCACCATCTGCGATAACTTCCTCATCATTGTCATAGTGATGGCCCTTCAGGTACTTCTTGAGTTGGGGTAACAAATAATAGTCAGAGGGGGCAAGATCGGGGCTGTATGCAGGGTGAGGTAGGGTCGTAAGTTCCAGCTGCCTTAAGGCGTCCTGAGTTTGGCGACTGGTGTGCGGGCGCGCATTGTCGTGTTGCAGGATTGAGTCCTTATCACGCCGAATACGTCTGAGTCGGAGTTTGAGAGCTCGGAGTGTTGAAATATATCGCTCAGAGTTCACAGTTTTCCCTTGCTCCAGAAATTCCATGTGGACCACTCCCTCCATGTCTCAGAAAACGGTGAACAAGACCTTTCTTGCAGAGGCAACAACCTTGAACTTCCTTGGACTTGGAGAAGTTTTGTGCCTATACTCCATCGATTGGGCTTTACATTCTGGATCGTAGTGGTGGACCCAGGATTCGTCTCCAGTCACAATGCGTTGCAGAAATGCTTCTCCTTCTGCATTGTAACGCTCTAAGAGTTGAGTACACATGTCCTTTCTCTGCGCTTTCATCTCTACAGTGAGCTGTCTTGGGACCCAACGGGCAGAGACTTTTCGGTAACCCAGTACAGTTGTGGCAATATGGTGCACTCGTTCTTTCGAAATGCCTACTTCATCTGTAATTTCCTTTTGTTTGACCCTTCGATTAGCTCTAATCATGCAGTCAACTTTCTCTCGATGAGCCGTGTCCGATGCGGAAAGGGGCCTACCCGAACGCTTTCGATCACGAAGAATTGTCTCTCTGGGGTCTTCCCCTTTAAAAATTCTCACCCATTTGCGAACTGCACAGTCTGAAATGCACATTTCACCATAAACTGTCTTCATTCTTGCATGAATGTTTGCAGCAGAACATCCCTCAGCTGCCAAAAACTCGATAACAGAGCGCTGTTTGATGAGAAGGTCATTGGAAGTCGCCATTGTCTCATAAACATGGCTACCACATAATGTGTTGCGCGTCACTGCATTATGAGCACGAATGACATCACACAAACTTGTTGTTATAGTTAAGTCTAGAAAAATGGTTCGAGAGGATATGTATGAAATTTTAGGTCGATGTGACGAAAATTGACCTAGTTATTAGCAAACGGAACTTAATTATCAGCCTGCCCTCGTACATCTAGACCTTATTCTTATTATACCCAGTCATTGCCTTCATTATTTTAGTTGAGTGAGGATTTCAAATTGATCTACTTAAATTCTCAGAATCTGGAACACTGAACACACTCCAGCAATAATTGTAAATAAATGAAAACAAAAGTAGTAGTTATCACCACAAGTACAGATAATATGCATATGCAGTTGATAACCTATTCATACTTTTCTATTATCCTCTTATTTGCCTGTATAATGTTATTCCTAAACATTTATCAATCATCTTCAAAGAGCTGAAATCTTGCCTGAAAAGTTTTGAGACATGTGTTGCTCAGGCTAATTGATTGTGCATTAGTAATAAACATGCAAACAAATTTTTTCACCAAATTTATTACCCTAAAAGAGTCATAAGTTAGAATTTCAAAACAAGACAAAATAAAAAAACTTTGATGAAAGTGAAAAATAAAAAAAGTGCTTTTCAGAGCCAAAAATTACAAGTGGAGGAAAAATATATACCCAGTTCCAGATGGAAAAGTAAATCTTTTTTATAAATGCATAAAAAGCTTTTTAACCTGAGTAGGGGGCAACACACTATCATCATTATTGTTCTCGGCATCAGCTCCACTGAGATTCCCCTTGTTCTGAGTGTCTTCTACAGAGGTTTCATTAGTGACGTCATACTTCAACATAAGAGACTCGGATCCCTCTGTCTCTGATCCAGACTCTGCCACTGTGTCAATCTGAAGTTGGAGGAAAGCAGCTTAGCAATTTACATTTTTGCTGTCATGAGAAGTTTTATTGGATGCAAAAATTTTTTTTTCTTCCTTAGAGTATTAAGTCTTAAATTTTTTAACTTCAGCAGGCATTTATCTCGATTTAAATCAGTTATTCTTTTTCGATTCAAATTTTTACAAAAAAAAAAATGTAGGCAATGAATATGCTTTTCTCTTGCCATTTTGCTAAAATATTTTAAAGCACTATATATATATATATACACCTTCTCTGAGAATGTGTTTTACTTGTTACAAGCCCAGAGAAAAATTTTTTGAAGACTGTTACCTAACAAGTTTAAAAGAATTTTTAAAAATATTCCCTGTATGAACTTTGCCAATTACAATAAAAAAAAATGCTTTAACCATATAATTGTAAACATATTAGTAAACAAGCTGGGGAAGTACCTGAAGGTGACTTAAGATGCTCACATAATATTGAAGTTCACAGCTTTATTCAAATAACGTTTTTAAAAATTCTATTTTAAAAATATGAACATTATTAATTAACAGCTGCCCAACTTTCAGAAACTAGATTCAGTATTGATGAAACTTTATTTCAGTATTTCACAGGCCATTTGGTCCCATTTAAAAATGACTTGATGTTTAACATTCTCAATAGTGTTGAAAACAATTAATCAACTAAAATTAGATACTGCTAAACCAAAAGCCTTTCATGACACCAAAACAGTAATGTATCTTACCATTGCTTTCTATTCATTAAAAGCATCATGACTACAGTAAAATGATTTCTGCAGCACACTAGACATTGATATAAAAGTCTTTAACTGCTCATTAATTCCATATATATACATATATATATAAATATATATATATATATATATATATATTTAACATGTTTTTCTACAAGCGTGAAATTTTTAATTATCATGTAACAAGGATCTCTTGCTTTCAAAGAGCTCCTGTTCCGTGAAAGAGTAGGAAAATGTTTTACACTGTCATCTTTAATATTTTGAGGTTAATTTAAGTACACAAATACCTAAAATATGTACTGGTTGGCAGATCTCAATAGATCTTGGCATTCATCATTTTCCTGTCACAATCATTATGAAATTTTTTAAAGCAAATCTATTATGTGAAAGAAAAAAAAAATACAATGACTATGATATATATCAAGTGATCAGCAAATCCTTACCTCACTAGCAATTTGGTAAATACATTTAACATCAGCAAATGTAATTTCCTCATTGTTCTTCAGTTCATAGCGAACTTCAGGGCTCAAGAAAAGCTGAAAGAAGAAGAAGCAAGGGAAAAAGACTAAAAAAGAGAAAATGAAAAAATTAAAATAGCTGCATGAACAAGATTTTTGATGTTTAAATCTTACTTGAAGTGACATTTGTTGTCATAAAATTATTATATTGTGGTAGAGATCTCTGGCTTTTTGTGCTCTTTGAACTTAAAAAAAAATCCTGACATTCTACTCAATTAAATTGGCTGTAAAATGTTTACTCAAATGGAACTTACACTAATGGGAAAAGAAAATAAGGAAGAAAAAAAAAGGGAAATCAGCCTATTTATTATAAACAAGCTGTTTGACTTGATATGAACCAGATTTCAAAATGCACATGTTGAGAGATGTTGATAATCTTTGTTTTGTTTACCTTCCCTCTTCGAGTTTTGTTGCGACTGCTCTTATCAAAGATCATGTGCACATCACCCACAATTTGTATGCAAGCATGTTCTTTAGATAAAGACTGTGGAAGAAAATTTTAGGGCTTTTAACTTAGGCAGCAAAAACTGTAATAATAAATTTTCTATTTCTGCACATTATTTACAGCTCTTCCCAGTTGTACTAAAATTCAAAAAAATCCTCAGAGATGTTTTCGAATTCAACTAAATATGTTGCAGAAGGGAATCAATGGATCAAAATATATAAAAACAGCTTATAGTATCATGAAGAAGTTTTTGCATGTCATTCACTTGAATTGGAGGAGAAAATTTCAGATAAGTTGAAACATTTCAAACAGGAGAGATAGAATTATGTCTAAAATGAACTGGAAAAATGTATGAAACTTGTTCATTAAGAACAAATTTGATCTTTCAATATGTAACTTTTCTAGCAGTTGGCAAAGTCTAAGCTCATGGTCACTTGCATAATCAGAAAGCATTTTGTTTAAATGCTCTTACCTTTTCTCATATAAATGTTTTTATTTCATACCTTTGATGCGATATGTATATGGCATGTGTCTTGACTGCGGCCAATAATGTTGTCTCCTGAGAAGAACAAAAATGAAACATAGAAGTATAGATTTACATGTAATAAATACACATCTAAATGAATATTTTTGTTTTATCTGGTAATTACTCACTAAAGCCCTTCACGGAGGCTCCGCAAATAGCAATCAATCACTAACCAAGATGCCTTTTTGAACTCACAATTGTACAAACACTGCAAGTTACCCATCATGAAAAAATCAATCACTGCCAGGCAACTTGACTCTTGAGTACACGGCAACAAACCCTAGAATTCTGAATCTTTAGGTTTTTCTTTGATCTGCCTGGGCTGACCACGCACATCCCCTCGGGACTATGATAACCAGCATTAAAACTATCTGGCTGCACAATTAATGACCTCGCCAACCGTCCGAGCAGGGGCAGATAACTGAGAGCGGCTCAAGACTTGAAATTTGGCTGTAGTGTGAGTACGCTTGCCACAATGTACACATGAATCAATTCAAAGGTCTGTTAACATTAATGTTAGCACTTGTGAGATTTTGCTTGTGTTACAATCTTATTCTTAGTGAGCTTTGGGTGGTTTACAAAATTGATGTCTCCATAGTGAAAGCTGTCTTTGTTATCTACGTCTCATACCTCTTGCCATGTGCTCTATTTTGGCTATCATAGAATGTAACATTTTTCCTCCCTGTTCCCCTTTAAATCCCATAGCAAACCTATGGGCCCTTATCAAGCTCACACAATGTTTCTCTAAAATATGATGCTTAGGGATTATTTTGTTTGGAAATGCATTTCTGTAGTGCCTCGTTTATAATCCAATAACTTCATCTGTCTTATCTATGTCTGTTGAGAAACTGGTTGCGAGTGCGAGGCTGCTACATGTACATCCCTGAAGCTGTAGTTGATCTTGTTATACTTTAATTCTAACTGGATTTGCTACCACTGTGTCTATTGCTGTCTTTGTTAGTTGTTTGCAGATTTTTTGGCTTAAGCATCTGTGGCAAAGATTTCCTTTAAAGATTCCGCCTTTACAGTGCAAGAGAAAAATTATGCTCATTTAAAAACAGCTCAAAATTTTCAGAAAATTTTAAGCTTTTAATCTTTTAACGTAAAATTATTCCACAGACTTATTTGAACATTATTCGTATCATTGCAAACTTTGAATTCTCTATTGTTCAATTAAAGCTTTTTCTTTTGAACTTCAATTCCTCAAAAAAATATTTGGAGGCTTTTAATTATGGTTACTTCTGAAAGAAATTCATTCAAAATCAAATCGCAGCGCAGGTAAATTTATTGGCCAGCAGCGTCCGCCATGACAGAAATTTGACCTCATGAGCGTCGTTAATGGGTTTTTCACCCGGCGTAGCAACAGGTAACCTAAAGATCAAGTAGTTCATCGCCGTGAATAACTAAGACAGGGATAACATGAAATAATCACTTTGATCTGTCCCATGGATTTACATCTTCCCTTACCTCCCTCACCACACACTCACATGTTAGCTCAGTTCTTTGAAACTCTAAACATCCTTGACGGTTTTAGATTTTTTAATAGAGGCACCCAACCACCAGTGTTGAAAGGCAGATCTTCAGCTTGGAATATTATAGATGTAAAAGAAAAAGAATTTTTTTTTTTCACAACAATAGCAGGTTCACAGATAAAGCAGGGTGGCAAGTCCTTAGATGGAGACCCCTGGCGAAATGTGTGAAACTGATGCTCTCCATAGTATCCTTCATTGTAATTTGTCCAGCTAAGATTTGAACTCGTTGAGCTGAGGTTATACTACTAGATCATGATGCTATCTTATTTTTTTTTTTAATAAAATTGTATCATCTATCTTTCCTTGTAGCATTAGCATCCTTGATTTTTCCTGGTGCATATGTCTAAGATTGTAAATTGTATCAAAACACCATCCATGCATGTTAATTTTTTTTCCTTTTGGGAGGGAAACGGGGAGGGGGTTGGTTCTTTATTTTCCACACTTATAAATCTGATCAGTGGGTTCTTTTATTGCTAATTTAGCCTTTTTTTCTCTTGGTCTTTCAAAAATGTTATCCTTTGTTCTACTTACATTTGAGCAATTGTGTTGAATTTAAATTGACCGCTCGACATGATGAATCAAGAAAATTTGACTAAATGAGCTGGATTTTTTTTTCATCTAGAGGCTTGTTTATTTTTGCATACATGTCTAAGTTCAACAGTGCATTTAAGACAATAAAAATAAACTTACCCTCATAAAGTGGATATGATGTCTCATTTAAACCTTTCTGTAGAGGAATTTTCAAGAAACTAGCCTGATGGGGTAAAAGAAGAGATTATTTGTTGAGTTTTTATCTTGAGCACTACATTAGCATTGAAGTATCAAAACTATATTTAAGCTCAATGCTGAAAAAAGAGGGGCCACAAGATGTATACCAGTTCAACAGAAAACTTAGTTCATACATGGAAAAGAATTTGGACATTTTAATCTCTAGTTAATGAAAGCTTTCTTCATTGCTGTTATTAAGGTGTTTTTTACCATCTATCTCTTTTCTTTGCTTCATTGCATAAAACTTGGATGACTTTGCTGATATTAAAAAAAAATCTTTACCAAGTACTAAAAGCTGATACTATGGGTAGTTGAAAGAGTTTGAAAGGAAAGGGCCCCTTCATTGAAATCTGGCTCGAATTTTTGAAGCCTTACAATTTGTTTTGCCTAGCTGGCAATATATTACATTCACACAAAAATATATATGCATTACAGGCTTTTTATCTCCATCAGGTGCTAAGTCATCAGTGTCATCATCAAGGTCCTGATCATCAAATGCAATGGCTTGAGTCTGGTCAAAGTCATCCTGATCCATGAGTACCTAATGAAATATCAAGTGAATGATTTTCAGATTCCTATTTAACTCAAGTTCTTGCAACAATAATATGAAGTATATGTCTTTTTTTAAGTGATTGCAAGAAGAATTAAATTGTTTACCATCAATTCAATTGCAAAAAAAAGTAATACAAATAAGGACAAAAACTCTCCACAAATTTTTTTTTTAATTTATACTCCAAACAGAGCTGTTTCGAAAAATAAAATTTTTGGCATTTATTAATTTGTGCTTAACCTAAGAACTTGAATTGATTGAAGCAGCTCTGTCACTCAAACGTTTCTATTTTGCGCAATTCCTTGATTAACTGAAGCATCTTAAAAGTTCACTTTTCAGAACATTTCTTATAAAAAAAATTGAGCACTACTTTCCTTTCTTTTATAAACATATTTGAGCCTGGCTTATATGATCAATCAGTCAGATATGAACTTTATCACTGGCTCCACGAGGCCATGTTCAATAAACAAATACAAGATCTAGATCTAGATCTAAAATTCTTTACTTAGGAATGAAAATTATACACTTAGACCATAGTTAAGCCTGTCTATAGACTACAGCACCTCAGATTATATGACTATTTAATGGTCTCATTTTATTCACCAGATATATCAAGCACTAGATAAGAAAATAATTAAAAAAAAAAAAACAACTATTATATAAAGAAGTCGACAAATAGGGTCTTGTATAAATCTAGATTTTAAATTAAACCTATAAAAGAACAAACACAGCCTTTGATTTGGGAGTATGGTAAGAAAAGATGACAGCTGATGATTCTATACATTTTTCCAAAGTTATGATTTAAATCTACAGCTGGAATCAAGATTAAAGGGATAACGGTAATTTATGTAAATTATATTGACACCCTCCCTCCACAACTTTACTGACACTTTCCATTTACATTTTAGTTTAAGTTTAAGTTTCAGTTCATCTTCTCAGCACTCTAAAAATGGAAATTCAAATATTATTAATATGCATCCTTTTACGGAGGGTGATCATCAACTCCCTTACTGACCACTACCCCCCCTTGCACCACCCAAATCAACAAGCCTCAATGACAGCTGGCACCAAAACCCACAGATCTTTGGGCATGTTTACTAATTAAAAGTAGCACTGCATGCACAACCTTGACCAATACAGATTTAATCAAGGCCTAGACCAAGGCATATGTATGATGGTCTAACCACAACACCCATATTCTCATTCATGGAAAATCTCATTCTCATGGTTCAATTTATAATGTTCGCACTTTTTTGTTTTCTGAAAAATTATTTTTACTTGCAAGAACTGAAGAAGCATGTACAACATTACAACCTCACCGGTCCAAATTTCCATCAGGAACAAGAGCACAAATAATAGAGGATCAACTGACCATTCAAAATGTAAAATTTGTAAGTTGCAACACAACAGAAAAGGAGGAAGGGGGTGAGGTGAAGGGGTTAAGGGTGGCACTATCTATTTCTAATCTAATCTGAATATAAGATCATTTCATTAGTTTATGCAAAGCAATGAACATTTTATTAAAAAAATTTCCTCTACTTTTTAAACTTCACAATTCCCTTTCTAGTTGATGAGTTGTTTTATAATAGCTCCTACTAGGTCTAGATTTATATCTAGTTGACGGATGCAAATTGAGCTACTTAAATGGATCTAGATCTAGGTCAAGCACATGTATTTGGTTACATTAGTTGAAAAATGTATAAATATTGAAATTTTTTCCTTAAATTTAGTCACAGAAGTAAACCACGTTTGTATGTTTGGAAAGAGTTCCTTTTAGGTACGGACTAATTTACACACAGGATTTTAACATTGTAGCAACCCTTTCGTGTGTTTCCGGTCAACAAAGCCCTCTTTGGTGTGTAAATTAAAAAAAAAAAAAAAGGCCTAGATCTTTAGATCACTTCATGTTCTATTTAAAGCTGGGTAAATTTGCAGATATCAGCCCAACTCACGTTAGGCTTCCCAATTGAATGTTTCTTGATGAATTTAAAACCTGCAGTTTAATAGGATTTTAGAGCAACACAAAAATGCTTATAGTTATAAGCTTGAGAAGTATTTATTACTATTTGCAACTATAGTGTTCTCACTATAGATATTTAGCTAAATCTAGATCTAAGTAAACTAGTAAAATATACTCACCTTTATAACTTCAACTTGTCTTGGCTGTGGCAGGAGCAGTGGGAATCATACATCCACTGCCTGCCAAGATCCAAAACCAACTCCCTGGTCCCAGGATTTGCAGCCTCCTTACCTCCTCTCTTGCTCTCGCCACTCCCAGCCAGACATTGTCCTGATCAGATAACCTTTTCACACTTCAGTTCCCCCTCCCTAGATGTTGCTGCCCTCCTACCCTAGTCTTTACTTAGATGTTGCCAATACCACATTCACTACACTCTTCCCCCCTTTAATGGCATTAGCACCCTTTCCTGGAAGTTGTTTATTTTCCTCTTGTATGAGGCATGTGATACACATTTCTCTTTCTGAACATCCTTAAAGGTACTGAATGATACAGGTCGCTTACCCCTCTTCTCGCCTTACCAAACACCTCAGGTTGTGTCTTTATAATGGGTCAATCCCTCAGTGCCGAGATCCTGCACCGTGGAGTCTTCGGATGTCATATGTTCTCCTCCCCTGACATCTGTAATACTGTTCACATCCACTAGCTGCGTTGCACTTGCAGTGTTGCACCACCCACTCGCTGTCTAGCAGCCAAATTTATGTGCTATGTCGCACCACCCACTTGTGCCTTGCAGCCAGATTCATGTGCGATGTCGCACCACCCACTTGCTGCCTTGCAGCCAGATTCACGTGCAGTGTTGCACTACCCACTTACTGCCTTGCAGCCAGATTCATGTGCGATGTTGCACCTCCCACCTGCCTCCAAGCCTTGAAACTGTTAAAAAATTACTGTCAATTTCCATGTCAAAGAGGTGACCATGATTTGTCATGATGCCTGACTGAAAGGGGAATTAATGCAGTTTTAATAACATAATCTTGACCATGGATATGAAATTTTCTTCTTTCCCACAGAGGGTCCTTTTTCTTGCCTCTTTTAGAGCAAGAAGGTGTATTTAGGACTGGGTATAGGACCTCTTGCCCAGTCCTGTCTAGTTTAAAGGTTTGCTGTCGTTAAAGGTTACATGCTTTTCTACATGAGGACAATTTGTTTGTTTATGTCCCATCTCCCCACAGTTAAAACAACCTCTTGGTGATGCTGACCTTGATCTTGAAATGCTAGAAGCCCTCCCCGATGATGAATTTTGTTTGTGCGAGCACTTCCTGCATAGTTCCTCTCATCCAACCCTATTCACCTCAGTTGCTGTGTGAAGTTCCCCTATTTCTTTCTTCACTCCCCCAATCTCTATGACAAGCTGCTTTATTCTTGACATTATTTTCTCCACTGAATCAGCCACTAAATTCTCCAGCTTACCCAATCATTGTTTGATGAGTTGAACAGTACCAGTTTTGTTTCCTTTTGCTTGGACACACACTTGAGGTGGAGTGCGTTTACAATTATTTGCCTCTCTCACATCCTGTGTCTTCTCTAATACTGCCATAAGTTTCAACAGTCCTATTTTGATGCCCATATCCCACTTGATAAACTTTGGGGTTAGGCTCCCATTGTCCATAAAATTCTGGATCTCTCCAATACTCTCTATCAGCATATCCTAGCCCTGTTTTGGATGCTTCAACAATGTGTTGTAACCATTCTATTTGTTCTATTGCCTCCCCCAAGGTTTCAGGTGGTCCCTGTTCATATACTTTCACCCCAGTTTTTCTATCCCTACATCCTAGACAAAAACGCATTACCACCATAACATTCAGTACTTGTGGTGAGCCTTGCCCAGATGTCACTGCCTTCCTTGCTAGATCACACAGCCTATCTGCCCATTCATATAAGATCTCTTTCCTCTCCTGCACTGCATTCTGCAGCCGTAGGTATGCTATTTCACATCTAATTTCTGCCCCGAACCTATTTTTCATCCTATTTTTCATTTGCCGCATCAGATCTCTTAAACTTATGTTTGGATTTGACTCCTCCATACTCACTGCATAATTCAGTGCCCTTCCCCTTAAAGTGTAGAAAAGCAATCTTTTGCAATCCTGTGGGCCCAAGTCCATATTCTCAATATACATTTCTAACTGGAATGTATAGCTTTTCCATTCCCCTTGAATGACCTCTTCACCACTAAAATAAAGCTGCTTGGGTATGTGTGATCTCCAATGACTTGTCCCACTAGTGGTGCCATAATTATGGGATGGCTTTGTTACCCCACTCTGTCTTCCCAAACCTCTCACTCCATCCTCTCTCCCTCCACCATTCAGTCCGCCATGTGACTGTGCACCACCAAGAAACTGCACCCCTCCCAGACCAAAGTTATCATCCACCATATCTGCCTCTCTCTCTCCCACTGGTACCACCCTGGTGCTATTCACTGGGTCTTTGCTACTATCAAAATTGTGTCTATGTGTGGGGAGACACACTTTGTGAGATCAAAAAAAATCTACCAAACAGAGACATCAGTGTATGCAAATCACCCTCCTCTATCAATTTACCACTCCTATGTGGGGAAGGAGAAGCTGTCCTTTTTTCACCTCTCTGACTCTCCCTTGGTAAAGAAGCCAAGTTATCTGTCCCTGAAATCAGAAAATCCTCCCCACCCAGTACCTAAGCAGGCTCACTGATTAATGACCTGTCAGTTCCACTCTCCACAACTTCCCTGCCTGAGAGGCCACCCCTGCTTGACTGCCAGGTATTGTGTCTATAGATGCATCACTGCACTAGGGACACAGGGTGTAAGTTCAGAAATATGCCAATCAACTGAGATTCCTATCAGGACTCTGGGGGAAATGGAGACTCAAAAATGTGTTAGATGAATGCACAAAAGCAATGCTAGACCATACCATACTGAGGAATGAAGGGATTGGAACTTGGGGCAAAAAAAAAAAAAAACCTGAGCATCTAAAACTAAAAAAAAAAGGAATGGGGGTGAAAAGGTGGGGAAATCTATCCGGGAGGGAAACCACTAGAGAGAGTAAAGAAACTAGGTTTGTTTAGTCACTTTCAAAAGTAAAAAAATAAAATGAAATCACAATGTAGTAACACCTGCCCCTAGATCTAGCTAGGGAACTAACATTAAGGGGAGTAAAAAAAACTGGTGGTGCAAATGTAAATTAACTTGATAGCTAAGTATTCAAGAGAATGGAATACTTAAAAAAAAAAAAAATTGACGCTGAAACAAGTACATAACACTAGTACAGTAAAAAACAGTGACAAATATTTATATGGATGAGTGTAACAGAACTGGATTCCCGAGTCTACTCTATAAGTATTTAAAACAATGGCTCGATACAGAAGCCTGAATGCCAGAACTTCTAGATCTGTTGACTAATCTAGATTTAGATCTAAATTCCAAGTAGGAATGAGCTCAGCACTTCTGACACCATTTATAGTGTTCTCACTATAGATATTTAGCTAAATCTAGATCTAGATCTAAGTAAACTAGTAAAATATACTCACCTTAGTAACTTCAACTTGTCTTGAAGTTGGTTGTCTTGGCTGTGGCAGGAGCAGTGGGAATCATACATCCACTGCCTGCCAAGATCCAAAACCAACTCCCTGGTCCCAGGATTTGCAGCCTCCTTACCTCCTCTCTTGCTCTCGCCACTCCCAGCCAGACATTGTCCTGATCAGATAACCTTTTCACACTTCAGTTCTCCCTCCCTAGATGTTGCTGCCCTGCTACCCTAGTCTATACTTAGATGTTGCCAATACCACATTCACAACGAATAAAACCTTCATATTCGTGTTCAGCATATCAAATTCATAAAGAAAAATACAATTTTAAAACTTAAAGTGAGTTTGGCTGATAACTGCAATAATACCTTAATCTGAACTGTACTAGATCGGTATTTTTTTACCTGTACACCCCTAACGCATCAGCATTTAAAATTGTAGGCTATTATTCTTATAATGAATTTGATATGCTGAACACCAATGTGAAGGTTTTGTTTGTTGCAAATAAAAGACATTTTTGTGAACTTGCTCTAAAAATGAATTCCATTTAACTACAAGTTTCTAATGTGTCGAGAAAAATTTTATTGTGAAACCTAGGCTAAAGTGAGTTGGGCTGATATGTGCAAATTTAACGATTCTAGATTTTCTAGATCCCTAAATCTACTCTACTTGAATTGATAGAAGCTCATGTTCCGAGCTTCAAGTTTTCGTCATGAATCTAGATCTAGATTCTATTCCAAAATTAGCCGACTCAAAACGGCAAAAGCTTTTAACCATGCCTCATCTAAGATCTCATATGGATCTAGATCTAGTTTTAAAATGTTTATTAAAACCTTTTCTTTGCGTTCTCTCTAGATCAAGATCTAGATCTAGATCTAGATCTCTAGAGCTAATTTTATATCAAAATCCTTTCTTTGACTTTGCGTTCTCTTTATAATTATCTAGATCTGTCGTTAGGATAGGTAATTGCAATTGCTATCGCCGACTTCAATCAAATTAGACCCATGAATAGTATCGTTTACCTATACAAAAGCTTTGACTTACTGATTTCTAAAAGAACAATTTTATCACTTTCGGGCTATGGGTGTACTAGATCTAGATATCTAATACTGTTGTTATTTTCTTGATTGCCGCGCTTCGGTTGCTGTAACACAGAGTAACTGTTCTTGTATTGATTATCCCAAAGAAAGTAGAACAGGGATTGGCACCCATTACTAATACTGGAGCAAAAAAGGAAAAATAGAAAGAATCCTAAGAATAATTTTTATGAAGCCGCATTAAAGGCTTAAAATGCCTGCAGGAAATATTGTTTTTTTTCTTGGTCATTTAATTGCATGTAAAAGGTTGTGAGCCAGTCCCTATTAAGCTTCTGTGTTCCTAATAATTTACTCTCTTGAGGTATCGCAGACAGGCATACGTACCTCTATGTTGTAGTTACGTACCGCTCACCACGAGTCATAACGTAACTTGCACGTGGTCTTCCCTGTGCCGTATGCAAATGACCATGCGTTGTTTACATCGCAAGGACGCGCTAGTCGGAAAAATTCATAATCTTCTCTCACCAAATCTGGTTCGGATCTGTAAGAGTGTTCTTTTCTGTTGGACATATCCTAGAGAAAAGAAAGTCTTGCTGCCATTTTATTACTCCCAAGTATATTACGCATCTTGCATACTGGTCCTCAACTCTTTGTCCCTAAAAAGCAATTATATAAGTATAGATCTTTAAGTTTAAACCGGGTGGTTTTGCATAATCTCGCTCCCATGGGTTTCTATAGAGAAATGTACCGTTAGGAAAAAATATTAATAGATTTTATTCTGCTGCAGGTCAGAGATGATTAAGCTTGCTCTTCATGTCCTCTAGTCAGTGCCCGCTAGGTTACAAAAAAGAATATTTTAAAGTTAGGCAAATTATGTCTGCGGCAAGTCGAGATACATTATTCAGCATTTTCACTCTTAACAGCTAGGCCTACGACGTAACCTGCTCTGCAAATTCCCATGTGATCTATCATTATATCTTTAAAAAAAAAAAAACGTTTAAATCTGGAGAGCATAGCCTAAGTAAGCGCATTAGAAATTGTTGGCAGGTTGCTACCGGGCGTTGATAATCTATCCCAATACTCAACACAGAACCATGATTTACGAAAATTTCCTAATAGAATAGAAATAAAATGTTTTTAGAGAAATCCGGTGAAAAAAAATTGACGTTAGATCTTCTCAAAATATATGGGCCTATATGATCAAGTTTTGAAAAAATGAAGTTTTGCTCCACAAATTTATTTATAAAAATAGCGAAGGTTTTAAATCCTTCTTGAGCATAAAATAAGAGACATGTAATAAGTATTGTACCATAAAAACTTCCTTTGAGCTTAGGCGACGAATGGCTAGTGAAAGCGCGGTATCCCCCACCACACACCCACACACACACTTTTCACTGATGGAAATAACTGATTACTGACTTAACAGAGTTTTCGTCAAGGTTTTTTTTTTTCGACATATAAGAGACAGTGCATTGGTCGACAAATGCGAGGTATTTTTACTTGTCGATAAGAGGGAGAGTCGTACTATGTCGCTTAATGTATCAACTTGTGGCATGCGTAAAAAAGAGTTTCCATTGCAATCTCTGAATAATTTCATTTGCGCGCGTGTGTCATTTTTTTTGTTGTCTTACTCACTCACATCTCTGTTGCATTTTTTGTAAAGACTTGGTTACGCCCAATCCAGTAACCTGGAAGAATGTGGAACAAATCATTTTCTTGAAGTAGTTTTTGTTGCAATAGAGGAGGCCCAGGTGATGATAACGATTTGACTGCCCGCTTTAATGATTAGGAGTGGTCTACACTACATCTTTAAACATAACACTGGTGAATCTCAATTTTCTTTCTTTCTTTTTTTTTTTTTTCGGGGAATTAGAAATGTTTAGGTCTTTCGGCATTTAAAAAAAAAAATAAGCACTATTACTTCCAACAAGTAAGTTATTTTCAGATTGCCCGGTCCAGCAAATACTTTGCTTTAGATTTGCAAGACCTTACACCGTAAGATGGTTGCAAAATTAACTATTCAATCAAGTTATTTTTCGATGGAAACCCACACACTGTGAGACTGAAAGGAACTCCCGACTAGCCAACAAGAGTTGGCAGCAAAGAGGACCAACACCTGCATTATTTCGTTGGATTAATATCTACCTTTCAAAATATAATCGAAGATACCACAACAGTAGTACAAAAGACAAGAGCTACAATTACAACAATGGCTACTACCAAAAAAAAAAAAGAGGATAATCATACAAAACGGCACCAATAGCGCCAACAGCATGAGCTTCAACCGTAACAAAACAAAGAAATCATAAGATAACAGAAAGTAAATCAGTATCAATGGCACCAACAACATCAGCTTCAACCGTAACAAATATTAAAACAAAGAAATCATAAGATAACAGAAAGTAAATCAGTATCAATGGCACCAATAGCGCCAACAACATCAGCTTCAACCGTAGCAAATACCAAAACAAAGAACTCGTAAGAGAACAGAAAGTAAATGAGTATCAACAGCAGCTACAACAAAAGCGGCAACAACAGGAAATAATGCGCTGCCGCTCATCTACGAAGCTTTTATTAGTGAGCTGGTAATGGGATCGGATCCATTCCTGTCTCGGACTTAGCAGAAATTTCGCAGTGATTACGTTTGCTCGGCATCACCCAAACAAAACAACGGTATTTCAATATAAAGATTGCCGTTCACTTCAAAGAAAAAACTGTTGTGGTCTCAAGATAACAATTACATTTAATTCAAATAACTATAACTACCAGTTTGAACCTCACAAAAAGTTTTTAATACTAAGAAGAAAATTAAAATTTATTTGAAATTTGTATTGCGGCGTAAAATTTTCCCTTTCTGAAGACTTTTACAATGATGCCCAATTCCGTGTCGGCCGCGAAGGAAACCTAAAGATTACGGTGGACCAAACAATCTGCAACCTCCTCTGATTTTAACTCCTCCCTCCCGTAAAAGCTTGTCAGGCATTGAAATTATGCCAGACTACTTTTCGAATGTCAACCACGTATCGATAAAATAAAATAAAAACACTGAAATGTCATTTTTTGAAGGTCTGACCAATGCACATAAATGGAAAATACTGATAACCAAAAATAAAATCGGAATAATTGAAGCACAAAAAATGACATATTGATCTACATAGATGAAATGCATATGGGACAAGGTGGAAAAACATTACGACCTTTCTCGTGTTAAATCTATCCTCCCAGATGGTCCTGGCTGTCTGCAACTTCAGCTCGTCACAATAATTTTTTACACTATTTTGGTCTGCAGAGGCCTCTGTGTCATAAATGGACTGACGTTAAAATACAAATAAAAACTTTTTGTCTGATCTAAACAAGATTTCATATTTTTTTCAGGGTTTAGATCTAGAATTAGAATTTATATCTATTCGAATCTTGCGTAGAATGTTATGTGGGTAGTCCATCAAGAAATAGAATCTAATCGAAATCAAGTTCTACAACGCAATTTAATCCAGGTACATTGTAAGGTACCCATTGTAGCTTATAACGAAAACATATTGAGGCAAAACAACGTCATGAATCCAGAACCTACTATCTAGACAGGCCCTGGTGGTGAAAAATAATAACTCGGGTTTTAATTTGTGGTACAGACAAGAACCGAGATCTTGACCCATCATCAAATAAGACGTTTTTAGACTTGGATGTAATTCTAGAGAGGCATCTACATCTAAACTAACAAAAGTTGTGAAAGATCCAGACAGTCAGAGGGAGGATATAATTCCGACCTATTTCCTATTCACAAATAGATGAAACACCTGAATACACTGCAAATGTAACTTTTGCTTTAACCCTACATCTAGATCTAGCTCTAGTTATAGATGTGGATTTAGCCAACAACATAGGCCTAGATCTAGATCTGGATTGTCTGGAAGCTGGGTGCTTGGTCTTGTGCATTGTTTTTCCCATTGCAGTGTTCACTTGGAAAGGCAAAGTGCTGTGCCTTAAGAAAAAGAACCGCCGTGCAAATGACTTTAGTCGCCAGTCGATGGGGGTGCAGAAAGAAATCATAAACCCAGGAGATGGTAAGTGAAAAACTGGTAGTATCGTAAATTGTGGAAAACTTGTGGAGGACTTTTTAAATAATAAATTTATTGTCTATTTTTAATAATCTCAGTACATTGGATTTAAAATGGATGGCTGTGGAAGCTGGATTATTGAATGAAAGACACCAAAGGCCATTTTATAGCGTTAAAAAGTTAAATAACATTTAAAACTAACAAAAGAATATACACGGATGTGCATACAATTCAATCTGTATTTGATTATCCTGCATTGGAAATTAAATTAATTTATTACTGAAATGTATTCTTATGCACTGATGGGCACACACTTAAAATTGCTCTATGACCTGCAGGTAGGGAAGAAGTCAAGAACACTGTGGTGTACTGCCATGGAGCCAGTTAGCTTCTGAACACAGCATATAGGTAGAGTGGAATACCATTGTTTAACTGCGCCTGTTTCTTAGTGTACGAGGAAGGGTCTAAATCAACAGATGGGCTTTTATTGTCAGAAAAACTAACACAATCTTGTCACCTGAGCTATCATCTCTATGCGAGGTTTACAAAGGACATTGTGCTTTTTTATTATAATTTATCATCATGTGGTAAATGGTTTTGATAAGTTTTAATGATAGAGCAAAATGTTTTGCGAAAATTAAGTTTTCAAAGAGAATTTGACGGCCCAAGAATTACGATATTTTCACTTTATGATAACAAACATTCTTGTAATGAGAGGTTGGATTTGGTATTGTGTTGTGATTGGCTTGCTGTGATGATAGTTAGGTTTGCTTAACTTTGAATCTGCCGAGTATGACATCAGGGCTTTTGGAGTGTTAGTGGTCAGTAGGCAAGACTGTTATAAATTTCATATCTCTAGGCAAGGGCTTGCTTGATTGCTTCTCAAATCATCAGTCTTGGCATATCAGTCATGAAGAAATGACCACTCCAGGACCACTTTTGTCCCCTGGAGATAGATCTCAGATCACTTGTATTGCTTCTTCTGTTGCTGTTGTATGTATAAGTATACACTTAGGCCACAGTACACTTCACTATGAAAGTAAAACAGATAAGACGATAATTAATTTGTGAGGAAAGGTAGTGAGCGAGAACAAAATCCCTTTTAGAGCTTGCAAACTTCTTGAGTCTTCTGGTTGGCTCATTGAGGCTTCCCCCTAGGCTTAAGCCTGAAGATCCAATTAATGCTTTTAAATCTTTTGATAAAAAAAGCTGGATAGTAATGATACCACTATATACAGGTTGAAAGATAATATAATGGTTATAAATTAAAGAGCAAATAGAGTGAGGAATTTTAATAAATTAAGATAGTAAAAAAAGAAAAAAAACCAAACAAATAAGGTCCACTGAACCTGTCAGGGGCTTTTCATAATTAATCAATTTCTCTAACAACTTAGATAACAAGTTATAAAATTGTACAACAATCAGAATAACAGACCATATTTTCAGTCTATTCAACACATAGTTATGACAGTGACAGAGCATTTAACACACAAACAATAAACCAAAGGTCATGTACCACACCCACACACATGGATCTAAAAAACCACTTTAGTTTATGGATGTTTTCCCCAGCCAATTCTCTTTTTGAATCATTTTTAGCTCTAATATTTGCCATTGTGACTCAAAGTCACTGAAACACCACTTATTCAGTGAAAAACTACCTTCAACCATACAAAAATAGATAAGGCTCCTTTAACTCTCAAAGATTCCATAATAGGGAAATCGATTATCGGTGATCGATGCCACACCCACATTTTGTGCAGGCCTCAAAATAGTACCAAACTTAAAATATTTGAGGTTTTGGTGATTTTGGACAAATAATATGTTATTTATGAACCTATTATCCTATATAATGTCATTTTGTTTAAAATTTTGATAAAATTGAATTAAAAACGCTATTTTTTAAGAATAGAAATTCACCCCGAATTTGTTTACATTCCTTTCGCCATCTTGGATCTTTTAAGAATGCTTTTTTTTTCGAACCTCTGACGTTTTTCATTCATTTTTCCCAACTAAAATAATTTTCTTGCAAAAGAAACTTTAATAATGGTAACTACTAACATTGGAGACACTGAAGTCTATGTTAGATTTAAATGACTTTAAAATAAAAGTCAGATTTGAACCCTGACACAGACGAGGAGCTCATCAGATGAGGATCATGTCACAGGTCGCCCTGAACTTAGGTATGTAGTTTTATTTACATCTAGATTTAAGTTCTACAGCAAAAGTAATGAATAAATCTAAACTTCAAATTATTTTGTAACTATATCTAAGCACACTTGATGTTCTAATCTTTCTTGACATTGTAGATCTAACCCCTATTCATCTGCACAAAGCTCTAGTCTTGACTGATCTAGAGATCTAGATAATCTGGAATCTAAATCTAGGTCTGGAATAGATCCATCCTAAAACCTAAAGGACTTGAGTCACATGTAAATCAAACTATACAAATGTTTTTTAGTACATACAAAATATCTAGGCCTAGATCTAATTTTTTTGTACCATCTCTATTCTGTTCAGTGATGCACCATGGCACCAACAACCGGCTGCTACAGAAGAACAAAAACAATCCACCCCAGTGCCACCGTTTCAGCCTCAGAGAGTTGCCTGATCATTACACCAGACAAGATTTGAACAATTTCCTCAGGCCTGTTCATTTTCTTTTCTTTTTGTCTTTTTCATGACAATGAACTTTCATAGAACATATGTGTGACAGGACGAATGCCTATGCTGAGAAAATGTGTGAGCAGAGAAAGGGTCGGTATGAAAGGTGGGCAAAATTTGATGTTGGTGAGTTTGAGAAGTTCATTGGTTTGTAAAAGATTATATCAAGCCTACAAATGGAGTAGAAAAGTCAGATCAGCTAATAAATAAGTAAAATACTTTGAGAAAAACAAATAAATGGTGGAAAACTTTATTCCTACATTTTATCGGTATTGCTCAAGTAAATTGATATATTTTATTTAATTAGTTTAGAGGAAGAAATCCAGATATTCCAGATTTAAAATGACATAACCAAAATCATCAATTAGATTTTACCATGGAGCTCACCAGACAGTTAGGAGGGATGTAGAATGATGAAAGTGTACCAATTTTTAAAAAAAGAAAAGAAAAAGGTTGAGAGTGCACATCTAATGAGAGTTTATATTTCTGAGAAAAATAAATATAAATTATGTTCTACTACAAAAGAGGTGAAAACTAGGTTCTTTTGCTCTCTTTGTAAAAAACCTTATTGTTTACATTACAGCCAGCTAGAACTTGTATGAGTGAAGATCACTAAAGTGAATGTGTACAACTGCTTTGTAATCAGAAAAGCACTTTTTTTATTTTATCATTTTTTTTTCAATTCAAATTTCTTTTCTTCTAAAAACAATTTTCCTGGATAAGTAAACACTATTTCCTCACACCCAGGACATTCTTTGACTTTTCAAAGTAACTTAAATCATGTTTGTATCTGCTATGAGACTAAAAGATTTTTTTTTCTATTTTTTTTTTTTTTATTTTTTTTTTACATAATTTCTTGTGCCTTTGAAGCATGCTATATATGATATATTGTAAAATTTACTGTTTGGTATGATGCCACACATGTTGAAGAATGTTATAATCAATAAAGTCTTTATTTTTTATCCAAAATTGAATTTTTTTCCTTCTTTGAGTTTGTGGATGAAATTTTTTTTTGCGGATTGAATTTTTTAATTTTTCTCATTATAAAATGCAATTTTCTAAATAAACATACAGAAATTAGAAAAAAAAATACCCGAAAATTAAACCTGCATTCATTTCTGAACAAAATGATAGGTTACATGACTTGATTAGTCATTTCTTTATAAAATGGGAGTCATTTATAAAATACAACTCCCTTGAAATTTTCAAAAGGGGGAAAAATCATGGAATCATTGAGAGTTAAGAAATCATATAGATCACAACTGTACAGACTGTCCTTGTAACACAAGAAGATCGAACAATAATTTTGACAATATGTCCAACAATGTGAATTATTTTAAAGCCAATCTTAAAGATTCCTCTGATTCTGCATCTTGACCAGAGGTCATTACTTTCTGTATTGATATTCTTTTTTAAAACAATCTCCCTGAAGTTCACTGGGAGACACAAAAATTTGTCTACCGATATCATAGCCTTAAAATTATTGCTTGTAAGCTAGACTGACAGTTTTCTCAATATAGTGGCAACTATCTATTGATCATATGTATGCTAAGCCTATTTGTTGTTTGAACCTTAAAAGGGCTGAGTGAGGTCAAATTCTATATGTGTATACTACCAGAACAAGAGCAAAGTGCACATGACTGGTAAATTTATCTGCACCCACCTTTTACTCTATCTGTCAATGCTTTGATTTTGCAAAGAAAAAGAAAACTGAGATTAATTGATGATTGCGACAGCATACATACATAACTATGTAGATGTAGTCTTGAACTGGCAATAAGGAAGTTCAGCTCAGAACTGGTTTTGAAGAGTGCGCGGGGGGAGAAGATCCCATCTAAACAGATCTATCTTTGGTGTCATACAAAAGTATGTATAACTATAACATACTTTTGGGAAAAAAATCAGGGAGTGTTAACTTACCAAATACCTTAAAGTGATGCCTCAATCAATCCTTGCTCTGAACTTATGCTGCTGATATAGAATTTACTACAAAAGAGGGAGTAAAACTAGAAGGGAATAAGTTAGTAAGGACATAAAGCAAGAAAAAGAAAGAGGGTTGTTTTGAGTGTAAGGAGTAATGAACAGGGAAAGGAGGAGATTGGCAAATTAGGATTGTACGGAGTAAAACTAGAAGAGTAACAGCACTTACAAATGAAATATTATTCTACTGAGCTTAAAGCAATCTCGAGCCTGTAACATAGTAAGTATTATGGAAGGAATTCGAAGGAAAGCTGTTAAAGATATATATTTATTGCTATGTGAGATGAGCTTATAACAGTCTCACATTTTTACAAATTTGAATTAGGCATCGAATTATGCTGAACTTTGTATTAAATGTTAGTCAGATTTGCTTTTTAAACGTTTTTTTTAGTGTAATACAAAACTTTTAAAATTAAAAAAAGCTGCTCATTGTGAATTTTGAAAGTTGTAATATGTTCTAAAAAAATATTTTTTTTGCCTTTCTTGATGAAATACCCAATATACCCAGATTCAAAGAAAAGTTAAAGATTTTCGACTTTAGCTGGCTTTTCCTAGATATTGCACATGCATACTGAAGTTTCAAGGAGGAAAAGTAAACCCAGCAACAACATGATGATTAATTTTCTCAATTTCCACTCCTATTTTTTCAAGCCTCATCAAGTAAAATTTATGTATACAAAATTTCAAATACCTTCTTATCACCTAAGTTTTTTGTTCGGATGAAATGTTTTCAAGCATGAATAAAAAAAAATGACTACAAACTAGGCTGCCCATCACTCTGTGTCACTTCAATAGGTATTTTAATACATCTCAGAATATCTGTAAACAAAATAATGTTTACTAAATTACTTAACTTTTCTAAAATGTCAGATCTATGCAGATGCTAACAAACTTCATGATTTCTATTTTTCAGGTGCTACATATCCAAAACGTGGTCAAATGGTTGTGATTCACTATACAGGTAAAGATATTTACACAGGGCTCTGAGCTTTTCACTATTTTGTTGTTTTTTTTTTTTGGAAAGGGGGGGGGGGGGGGGGGGTTAAAATTCACTTTTATTTAACAGAAATTTGAGATTAAGAAACGATACATCAAAAAAGCCTTTTTGTTTTTTTGGGGTAGAAAATGGGGAGGGGGTGGCAACCTTGCCTTCAATGATGTGATTGATGTGGGCTCAGATGCAATGGAATCCAATTCTTTATTCAGACAGAAATTTACATCACCTCAATGCATTGATATAAATGTGTATGTGTATGTTGAGATAGGCCTTACCATCTTCCTTTCCCCCCACTGTCTCAATTATACAACTGCTGTAAATCTCTCATAGCTTTTGATTGCATGCATCTTACTTCAAATCTTACCTTTCCATCTCTACGACTACATCCATATATGTCGCTCTTGCCAGTCAGCGTGCATTGAAATTCAACCAATATTTCCATGGCAATGGCGCCAACAGCAGCAATCCCAGGCTTGATCTCCATCCTTGTCTTTTCCACTTATGGTCAATAATACCAATCACTGTGAATCAAAGGCACAACTCAGGAGGGTTTGAACATTCGAAGCATTAAGATCATGGTAAAGGGTTTAAATGACTTTATCTTTCTCCACTTGTCAAAGTCAGCAGAAATAAATTGAATCGCTCCTTTGAGTTTGAAGAAAAAATTAACAATGTTCCAGTTATGTGGACTTCATTCTACAAGTGTATTTGAGACTATCTAGGAGAAGGAAGAAAATAAAAGCAACTTCATCAGTACATGTATTTTCTGTTTCAGAACATGCCACTTGCTGTTGTAATTCCTAATTGTTTAAGATCCCCGAAGAGGATACTAATGTTCTACAGTTTCTGCTGATACAATGCTAACTAATATAATATCAAACAGTCCCAAAAAGTCAATTTTTTTCATTTGCAACAAATTCCCCCCTCCCCTCCCCCCCCCCCATCTCTCTCTCTCTCTCTCTCTCTCTCTCTCTCTCTCTCTCTCTCTCTCTCTCTCTCTCTCTCTCTCTCTCATATATATATATATTCATATATATATGTATGAATATCAAATATGATGTTTACACGCTTACACTACACTCTAAAGTGAACTTTAATTTGACAATTACCAGTCAGAAAATGAAAACAAAAGGGAAAACATTTTTTGCTAAATCATGTGTGTTGATAAACTTGGTGCCTGTGTGAGTTCTATTGGGTTTGACCATTATCTTTGTGCTGGCAAAGGCTTTTTTTTCTTTTTGGAAATAAAAGTTTAATTTTACTAGCTATATCAAACTATCATATTTGGTATTTATGATTTTTTCAATTTCTATGCTTACAGCTTGCCTTACTGATGGGAGTGAACTTGACTCTTCAAGGAGTAGGGGAAATCCTTTCAAGTTTAGAATAGGAAAGGGAGAGGTAATAAAAGGTATGTCAAACAGGCTATTTTGTGTATGTGTGTGTATAATATGTAATCAAATCAGCAAAATGTACCTCTTGAAGATTATCATATCTTTTAAACTCACTTCTGCTCAGGGCCTACATGTATGTTTGGCCTTGAGAAAAACCTGCTTTTCACAATGGGCCCGTTTGTAGGTTCTTATGTTCCAAGATGGGTGCTGCAGTACTCATAATATTTGACTTTCACTGGCAAGCTTCTTTGAAATACCATTCTCTTCTACACTCCCAGTCTCTATTACTCATGAGGCTTTGTACCTTTGCTTAGAAAATCAGCTAATGAAATGGACCTATGGTGGCACTTTCTCCCTCTTTCAAAATATGCTGTAAAAGCCAGGGCCCATGAGGGGTGAAAAACAAATTGCAATTCAGGCCCAATTGTAATCACCATTATACAAAATGAGTACTTAAAATTTTTGACCTGTGGGGAAGCTATTTCCTATAATTACGATTGTTAGAGCAAACAAAAGAACTAAACAATAGTGATTCTACCACATGGCCTTTCCCTTTCCCACTTAATTGCTATCATCCCACTCTTACCTTCATCTCCATTGCAGAGTCCTGGCAATGTAGAAGGCAGATTGAGATGGTGTGAGATGTTCAATAGATTGGCCAAATTTTCTAATATCATTAACACCAAAACAATCTGACAATCACAGTCTCCTGTCAATGTGAAACCAAGTAAAAAAAAAAATGATGGGGTTTAGAATTATGTAAACATAGCATGATTTGAGAGCATGGTGTGTGATTGTGTGTAAATATGTGGTACCTCGCCTTTGGTATATTGTTGGTGATGTTTGATGTATGTCAATCTGTGTCCAGGTACATGGTCTTTGGTTGAGATTGTGTAACAAGTTTGAGGGTGAAAGTCCTAATTTTTTTAGATATTGATAATGTCAATTGCCTGACAAGCCCAATAAGTTGACCTTGTTTAATTTTACTTTGGTCTGATATCCTTGTACATGTATCTCCTTTATTATTTCAGTGTATCATCACTCCTTAGTAACTGCCTATATTAAAGTATGTAATTGTACCTGTCAACAAAAGAATTAAGCAGTGGCTCTGGAGACTCAGCCTAGGTGAAATTTTCATGAGTCAATCACAAGTCTAGACAGAAGGAGACTCAAGAGTTTGCTTGCTCTAACTGAGATTTAAATAGGACTCTTAATTAATTTTGTATCTTTTTTACATTGTGTTTGTTGAAAATATTCTTCAAACTGAAAATCACTGGAGTTTTACTTTTCACTCAGTGTTTGACAATCAAAGCTCATGAAGGGGCAATAGATTACAGAACAAATACTGAAAAAGTAGAGTTTGTCTTTCTGGAAGTTATTACTCTTTCCATAGTTTATACTTTAAAGAGGTTATGTTTGTATTCACCCCATCCTTTTTTTTCCTGTTCTTTTCTAGGTTGGGATGAAGGGGTTTCAAAGGTAAGTTTTCTTTTATTATATAATTATTTTTTTCATATAAATATTTATTGATCTGTTTTCGTTTTGGTATACAGACATATTTTTAATTGCATGATTTAATGTGAACACTCATTGGTTTAGTTTTTTAAAAGTACATTTATTGTCATACATTTGCAAATTACCTATTCTTTTTCTTGTCTCACAATGTCCACTTCAGATGAGCAAAGGAGAAAGAGCAAAGCTTGTGTGCTCACCAGACTTTGCCTATGGAGCAAGAGGTTACCCAGGTGCATATCCTTTTTGAGACAATGCATGCAAAACTTGCATAGCATAAAGCTGTTTGAACGTTTTTAACCATAACAAAGATTGTGCAAAATTATTCACAAAAATAAGTTTTGGCATGATGTAAGTTGTATTTTTTTCATTCATACCATTAACCAATTTTTAACTGTGAAATCTTTCCACTATTCGTAAAAAAAATGTTATAATGCTCAGAAGAACAATAAAATGACATTGAAAATATTGGAATCAAGAATTGATGATGGTAATCCGTGTTTTTTATGTGATGCAGTTTTACAAATCTTCAAAGCTATCACTTGCTGCCTAATTTATCATAAGAATCTGTGACACTCAAGGTTGAAAATAAAATGTAGAAAATGACCGTCCATTGACAATAGTATATAATGCATTAGTTTGGAGGTAAAAATTCTCTCAGTCTTTGGTCTATCCACACTGATTTTTTAGATAGAAAACCAGTGTAAATATGTGACGTTGAAGGAAAATGATATTTATAAAAAAAATTAATTCTGATTTTCCAGTCTTCAAATTTGTGACTAAGGCAATTTGTGGAAAAAAACCAGGCTAATTTCCTTAACTATATTTCCACGATACCCAACAATGCTACCCTTATTTTTGATATCGAGCTTCTGAAGATGGAGTGACAGTACAGCAGTCTATTACTGGATTACAGCTGGAAGCTATTTGTTGTAGACAGACTTATTTTATCATAATGCTACGTACAGTCATCACATGAACAGCCTTCTTTCATTCCTTTGCAATCTGCAGTATTTGTTTGTTTGGTTGTGCATGCATATACTTGGATATTGCAATAAGAATTAAATAATTGTGATTCTGTTTCCCCATATTGTTGTATTGGCATAGTAAGAATGGCATTTTTTATGGATCTGAACTTTATTTCATCTGTTTTACTAAATAAATGTATGGTTGTTTTGTTTTGTGGGTTTTGTTGGTTTTTTTGTTGTTGTTTTTTTTTGCAGAGAAAGATAAAAATTAGGCCTTAGCTGCACCTCTATTTTCTATTGTCCTCATTGAAAAAGTGGCTGAACAAAATAGGATTGAATAAATATGACATGACTGTTATGGAGATCTTATTTTATGTTTTAATTTACAACCTAATTCTATCATTTATTTAAGAGTATATGTGAATTTCATTAACATAACCTTCCCTTTTGTATATAATGATCATACATCAGGGAATTGTTATACATTTACATGTGTGAAGAGAATAAGATCTTGTACATTATTGTTTTTAAAAATTTCATTTAATTAAAACAATATGTCTAATCAATTCAATGTTAGATTTGATGGCATATGTAAGACCCCAAGTGCCAAGGAAACATCAACTTATCTACTTCTCCACCTGCTTACCTGTGTCAGCATCCTTAAGGTTCTCCACAATTGGATTGTTGGTTGATGCCCCTAATTCTCATCTTTGAAATATTGAGGCATCCTCTCTCACTTTTTCCTTTTTTGGTTTCTATTCAAAGCCATTGTCACAAATAAAAGCATTGACAAGTGGCATACATCAGTTATACGTTTGATCTCTGATTTGTCATACATTGATAATAATCGATAAAAAAAAATATGCTGCAGTGCTAGTATATACCTATAGTATCTAATGATTTTCTTCGAGTTTTCCTTGATTTCAATCTAAAAGTAATATGCTTGTGAATCCAGCATTCAGAACCCAATAAACTATTGTATAAAAATACCAGTTGATCTGTTACTGACAGGTTGTCAGTTCCAACACCGGCAGACAGTACATACTCTTGAATATCAAGAAGTAAACAGTATATCCATGAAAGAAAGTTGAGGTAGTAGTTTAACAAATGTGGAGCACTTTGAACATTTTTCTTGTCACTTGGGGTTCAAGTGAAACTTTTAAAACTATATCCATTATGTTGATAAACATCAGTAACAGTTTTTCTAAGATTTATAGGAAACAGGCACTTTTAGGACTCAAAAATTGGACATAAATATTCATGAAAGAGTGCTTTAAATACTTTTATTTTGTAATTTGTTCTATATTTTGCAATTTTCCAGCAAATCGATTTTTTTGAATCATTGTATTGAATGATAATCTTTTTCCTTCAAGATTTTCTTGCCTGAAATTAAATTTGCCTATCATTTGAATGTAATAATTATATAAAACGTGTCCCTAGCATGCTCTCATCAATGTTACTGTGTTTATTTTCTCCAGATGATTGTTTTTCTTTAAGGTTTGGTTGATTTAGGATTTTTGCCACTAGAAAAATATTGCAAACTTGTATTTGGATTTTTGAGCTAATCTTTGTAATGTTTTTAATTTCTTTGGTTGAAAAAAAAATCGTCCCTGTATATTTCAAATAGTGAGTAGTTTTTAATTTGTCCCAATAATTGTGGCCATGCTTAAAGCTTAATTTTTGTTATAGACCATTACTGTCTTACAAAACCAAACTTTTGTTTTTTTCTCTGAAATGTAAATATTGTTTAAACTAAGGCCTATCTAGACTGCGCCTAGATATACATGTATATTGATTGATACATAATTTTATACAGCTCATGTGGCAAACAAATTAAATATTCTAAATCTTCGCTACTATAGTTTGTCATGTTAGGTCTTGCTTAAACTGCTGCTTTTTTGTGTTTTCCCTATTTGAATTCCTTATTGTGCAAAGATTTTTTAAATGCAAAGCATTATTGTAAATATAGGTACGCATAAGCATTTTAAAGATTTATCAATCAATGAATCAATTGGGTGCTATGTTCTTTAGCGTAGTCGATCATGACCTTCCACTCGTCTCTATCTCTAATGACTTTCAGTGCATCCGCCACTTGTCCTACTTTGAGTCTATCCAGCATCTTTCCACCATATTTTACCTTCCTGCATTTTCCCTTGATCGTTTTAGTTGTCACAAGATGTTCTAGTTTCTCGCTTCTCATCACTTGGCCAAAAAAGGGTTGCTCATATTTATGAGTGATCTTGTTGGGTCAGCGTCTCCTTAACACTTTCGTTTGATTTCTTTGCCGTCCATAAGATTCGTAGCATTCTCTGCAGGAACCACATTTCTGTTGCCTCCAGATTCTTTTGTAACTGTTTTAAAATTATTCAGGCCTCGCATTCATACATCAGAATGGATTCAATGTAGCACTCCAGGGCTCTTCTTCTTTTGTGAATGGAAATCTGGTTACATGTATTTGTTTGATTTGATTTCTTTCTGTGAAAACTCTTTTGTATAGATTATATTTTAGAATTATAGATTCCTTCCAAAACAAACTGATATTTCTCTCTGAGAAACATTCTGTTGATAAAGGAAAAAAAATGACCTTGATAATGGAAAAGAACAAACCGTATTACAATATAATCTTGAAGTTTTCCTGGTACCAAAGCAATTTCAGGAAAAAAGAATGAAAATGCATATATACTTATATTTTGACCAATCGAGTAAGAGACAGGTAAAAGGAAAAAGGAGGTTTTATAAATGGGAATATTAAAAAAAAAAAGTCAATGTATCAGCTGTCAAAATACAAACATGAAACTCAACGACTGTTTGTATCGGGCTGAAAAAATCCTTTATTCAAACACATGTATCCCAAAAAGTTCTAATGCATTTTAATCAAACTGTGTCATTATTAATACTGTAAATTCCACAATTGCAGAACACACAAAAAGCTTAAAACTAAATCAAAGTGATTAGATCTATAATAGATATTACCTTTGTTTCATTTGAAAAGTTTCATGCACCTATCACTTTGAGGATGACACATCACCCATTTAATGCCAAAATATGATGAACCTAACTTCTTTGTTTTGAAAGTTTTTCCATCAGGTCTAATTTTTCATTATGTCATGGTTTCAAAGTTTTCATAGAGTCACACGTACATTCATTAAATTCCGTCATTTCATGAGTCAAAGAAGGTGGGTAGCAAATGGAATGTTATTAATTCTTAGATCAAGCAAATCCTAGGTTATTATTGTCTCAAAATGTCAGTATTTATGTAGGCTTCATGTGAAGAATAGAAACAACTCAAAGAACTTGACACTTTTTTCCTCTCCAGAATCTGAGATCCAATAAATGTTGGATCGTGTGTGGCATGGTGATCCAAAGATCTGGATGAATTTTCCATTGAAAAATTTGGGCGACTAGACACTGAACAAAATCTCATGTTCTCTTGGAAATGAATCTAGTATACGGGTAGTCGATTGACCTGTGTGCAATCTTTATGCTGCCAAAATAGTCTCTCCTTGCCTTCCTTTCCCTCCTTCACACCCCCCCCCCCCCTCCTCTCTCTCAGTTTCACTTAGTCTTTAAATTCTACATAGGAACATCTTCCAAACGAAATTGATTGTAGCAAGTTCTTATAGTTCCTACATTTTGGGATTGAATTGATTTTCAGAAGGACTCCGTTGTTCCGCCTACCCCAAACAACCAATTAAAGAGAGATAGAAAAAAATATTGGACATGGTGAGTCGGTTTAGTCCTATCATTAGTATAAGAATAAAAAAAATTACTGAATATGATATGGTCGCATCGATGTACCGGATTCAAGATGCACATTAGAAACAAGCCTAATTCAAAGTACATCTGGAATACATCATGAATAGGAGTATAAGGGCTGAGGGTCATCAAAATACATTAATTTTGTAGTCAACATTGCATTAAGTTGATGTTGGAAGACCCAAACAAATATCAGCTAATGAGCTTACAAAGATCAACATATCCATGTGAAAAGTGAAACGATAAAGAAGGAACAAGGAATGAAAATTGAGGATGAACTCAAAATATCATTTTATCGAAGGTCAATGAAAGTGTAGAGAACTGTACTTCATTTGACCATGAACTGCCACACTGTATAAACCATAGTTTGATGATCACACTAAAGTAAAGAAAGGCTGGGTAGATGCTGATACATGTAGAGAATTAGGGTTACACTGATGCAAGATTTCACAACTTCCTTATCCCACCCACACATGTTCACAACCTTATGCGATGTTGTATACCTACATGTACATGGCCATTCTATTCTCATAAACCTGAGACCACGCATAGCCTGCACTAGCACCTCCATAAACTTTATCAATAGATAAGAGTGGCAAACATTAATTTTGTAATTAAGCGCTTGAACTAACTTTAATCCTTTTGTTAATGTTATGCCCACCATGATTTTTGCGTTAGTAATGCACGTATGCACTGCAGCTTTAACTTAAATCGGAATATCCTTTTGATGCGTATTTACGGACATTTTCTTGACAGTGATTCCTCAGAAATAAAGCTGTGCCGAATAGAGTGATGTCATGCACTGCGTTTTTATGCATACATATTTACATAGCTTTAAATATAGAAAAGTGAAAATGGATTTAAAAGAATTTTTTGTTATTAAAAAAAAGTGCAGCCTCTTGCAGATATTTAAATTTTTTAATTAACGCTCCTTTATCCAAATCTTTGCCCTAATTGGTGTTTGAATATCAGAGGGAAACGGACAATCGGCACTTGACCCCAAAGGTCATGAATAAGGTCTGCGAAAAATCTAAAAATAAAACTCTTTGTTTAAATTTCTTTGAATTAAACAAAAGCCGAAAACAACTGACCGCTGAAACTCTCTTGGAATTGGGTACCGGGGCATCCATCTTTTGGTGTAAGATATGGACCCGGCGAAATTGGCACTCAAGACCTTTCCGTTATCAACCGTCTAGGTCTTTAATCTCCTCCCCTTTTATTCTTTACTTTTTTCTTGTCACCACAATGTTTCTCTGTCTGATCGCGAAGAAACATTGTCTTCCCCCCCCCCCCCCCGCGCTCTTTTTTTTTTTTTTTTTTTTTTTTATAAGTTTTAAAATATTTGATAAATATTCACCGATAGCGATGACTGCTACGTTGAGATTGTTTTACTGACAATCAAAAATTGTAAGAACGACGAGACATTTAAACATTGAGATAAGTGAAAAAAAATCGGAGAGAAGAACAGCAGTAGACGGAAAAGAACTAAATGTATCGATAATCCGGAACAATATCACAACCAAGAGCCCATCATTTGCACTTGCAATCCAGACCGATTATCCTTCAATAGAAACCGGACAAGAGAGGTAGGCTCGTAGCCTCTAATAGTATGTCAAAATAAAAAAAAAAAAAAAGATTTTCAAAGATCCCAAGATGATGCTTTGGATATGGGCAACAAGCTATCGTGAGGTTCCTGCACATCATCCCCAGACTTCCATAAACAGTTCATTTTGTACAGATTTGCTGTGAACGTAATAGATCTAGGCCTAAATACTTTAAAATCGTGTGCAAGACTACGAGAGCCAAAAATAAAAATAAAATGAATAAATTAAATAAATAAATAAATTATGGTGCAATGACGGTGACAGGCGTTCAAAGTTCATGCTATTATATTTCTATCAAGATTTCGACTCATTGGTTATGTGTTAGTTAATACAAGTCGATATTTCTTTTGGGTAAATATTTTAATCTTTTTTTTTTTTTAATTGTTTTTTTAATCTAGTCTCTTTTTTTTCTTCTCAAACACATGTTTCTGTACGTCTCTGTTTTAATTGTATTATTTATCTCTACTGTTGTTACTATTGTTAGCATTTGAATTACCATTTTCATCGCTTTCTTACCCAGCTCTACTCATTTAACTATCTTATTGTTTGGATTGTGAGTGATCCCTAGCTCTAACCTCTCCGCTCTATGGCGTGTGAGAGAGCACCCGACCACATACTTCCAGTTGATTCAGAATAGACAGAACTGGGGCACTGCGGAGCCCAAACGGTTTGCACAGCGGGTTAGCTGTCATTTCCACTCTATTAGAAATATCATGATGTGGAATTCTTATTTCAGGATATAATATTACTTTCATGTAGTTCCTTTTATTGACTGAACATATTGCAATATTAAAAAAAATAATAATAATAATAAAAAAAAATAAATAAAAACAAACAAACAAGAAAACAGTCGAGCATTAAAATTATAATAAGCTATTCAGTCTATCTCCTTATCTAACAGTAACCTTGGCGAACTTTGTAACCCTTTAAGTATTTCAATATACACAGCAACTTTCGATTTCAAGCGTTTACCTATCATCATTTTGGACTGTTATACAACTGTTTTCGCAGGATATCGCTTTTGCCTGTTTTAGTTTACTAAGTAGGCCTACACTACGTTGTCTCTTGATCCACATTATTTTTTTCTAAAAATATTTAGAAAAGAAGTCATGTGTGTACTCTTGTTTTTTAAACTTTTCTTTTCCCTCCGCCCACTCCCTGCCCGACCCCTTCCCCCCCCCCCCCCCCCCCCCCCAAAAAAAAAAAAAAAAAAAAAAAAATCAAAATCTTTTATCGCTTCTTTATATATATAATGGAGCTAGGCAAAAATGAGGACCATCTAATCATGCATTTCTAGACCACCTACTGACCTAGGCACATTTAATTGGGCATTGCGTTGTAAACTGCCCTAAAGACTGGAGTGGTAATATCATTTTTCAACAAAACAGGTTTGTTTGAAAATTAAAGGCAAAAATGTGATTATTATTTTCTCAAAAGAAAAAGTTGAATGTGCGAACTACTTCCTGTAGGCACAACTTGACGTCGATGGCTGGAAGTACGCATACACTTTCGGCGGCGGCAGATCTAAAACCGTTTGAAATACATGTAGATCTACATGTTATTGTAAGATCTAAGTAAAGAGTTTAAAGAGGTCTCAAAAGGTAAAGACCTAGACCTAGATTTTACTTCTAGGCTTAAAGTTTCAAAAGAATTTACAAGATGATTAGGCTAGATTTAGATTTGTGCTTAGACCTAAAGAGAGGTCTGGATTCTAGGTAAAGATAGATAGGTGGAGGCATATATCTGGATCATGTAAGTAAAAGGATAGATATCAATACCATTGACACACACAAACTCACCCCAAACCTAGCAATTCATGGGAATTGACACTAGGGTCCCCTTAATAGGGAAGGGTTTTCAGCATGTATTTAGGCTATAATTTCCAAACTCAAACGTAAACTATAGATAGCTCCAGGTGGTAAATTCAAAGAACAAAAGTCATTAATACTTAATATCCCTTAAAAAAAACAACAACAAAAACCACTCATCCTTTTCCTGCGCTCTTAACAGCATTTAATCCAGGATTTTCTTATCTTTGCTCATTTATTCTTTTTTAGCAAACCTTGTAGACTCATTAAATGCACCGGGTAGCCTGCAGGCGGTGCGCCAGAAGTCACGATGTCATGTGACTTTGATTCACCAGTAATGCTCTAATTATCATAGATCTCAATTAATCAACATCTATGAAGTTGACGATAGTCGTAACACATGGTTTTTAGTGTGGGTTATGATGTATCAAAGTTCACAAACCCATAAGCAATTATGATTATTGTTTCATAGTCTTCCCGATGATCTTCTTCTTTGTTGTGGTCCTGTAAAATTACTGGTTAAATTCTTCTTTTCAATGAGTTTTCCAACATTGATTATTTTTAGTCTCGATATCTGCCGCCTTTCGACAATCTGTTCATTGTCTTAAATATAAACAGAAACAGCCATCCAAGCTGGTGTAAACCCTTAGACCAATGCTATTGGTAAACTAGGTTAATATAACAAAAAAGATTCCCCACCAATATCGCACTCACTCCTTCCTGCCGTGGAACAAATTTAGTTTGATTAGCTATAGTACTTTCCTGTTATTGCATAATTATTTATATGCCTGTGAAAAAAAGATTTAAAAAATCATAAAATCGTTGCCTTATTTCCTTATTTGCAAGCTCTCTAAAAGATTATGAGGCGTTCAGACATTATCCAAGTTTAATCTCCCCCCGCTCTAACTGCCTGATTTTTTATGAAATTGCTGCTCAATCTTCCTGATTATATTTAACTTTTGGTATCTCATCATCACCTTTAAAAACGAATAATAATAACTAAAAAAACAATAACATAAAAAAAGATGGTGGTATAAATATAATATTTATAAAGATAACGCACAAATTCTCATTAAGCGCAAAACAACAACAAAAATATTTTTTCACTATATGAAAGTTAAATCCTCTTCTACATTTCTTCTTGCGTGAACTTATTTGCTCCTTGATTTTGTTTTTGAATTTAAAATGAAAATTATTTAACACAATAATGATAATTGTAATAAAAAAAAGCGTTAATGGTGTATATTTATGCAAAGGATAACATGAGAATTTTACTCACTTTGAGAGACAGCCTCTGCCGCTATTTGGCTCAGTAGCTTTCGGTTGATTTTTGCGTCTTGGACAAGGGGAAAACTGTCCATAAATACAACATGCTGTGGCGTTTGGATTTCGACGTTGCGCGGAAACGCTAACAAGTTATCCATGCTCCTTTTTAAATCTTCTTCTGAGAAAGATTCACCACGCGCTTTTATCACGCATGCGCAGATGTTCTGGTGCTTGAGCTTATCGGGAACAGGAACGACGACCACTTCCTGCACGCCCGGGCATCTCCTGAGGACTCTCTCGATAGCTGTTGGGTAGATCAGCACAGACCCATGAAGAATGACGTCATCCCTGCGACATAATACTGTCAGAGTGCCGTCGGGTTTCAAGAAACCTAGATCTGCTGTGACAAGCCAACCATCAGGTGTGAAAGCTTCTTTCGTCTTCTCCACATTCTTGAGAAACCCACCAAATAGCGTCTCTGTCTTGAATTCAATGTTTCCAATTTGGTCTGGAGGGAGAATGTTGCCTGCGTCGTCAGTTATCCTGCCCTGTACGCCGTGATATAGCCGGCCGCACTCGCCCTCTGTGTAGTTTTCAGCGCTTGACACGACGTTATAGCTCACCACACCCGCCTCTGTCATCCCGTAGAATACGACAATGCTTTCACAGACACTTTCCAATGCGCCAGAGACAATGCTTTGTTTTACCGGAAGTCCACCGGTGACAACAAATGCCATTTTACCGCTGGGCTGTCGCCCTTGGCAAACTGCTCTTTTGTTGACGCAGGCCATACCATCTATCTCTGTAGGACTCAAGTGAGCGAAAGGTATATTTTCTACGTTTATTGCGTGCCAGTAGACCTCATAAATTGACTTGAAACCCTGCACATTTCTATTTTGTGTTCTGCTGTCTGTAACCTGTATAAGACTATCGTCATCATCTTTTCTATTTTCCTCTAATTCACAACTGTTACTTTCATTTTCTAGAGTTATCCCAATCCCATTTTCTGCTCGACCCACTTTATTTGAATATGTGGATATGATGTGTCCGTTGTTTTGCTTGCCCTTGATATTGTTTCCAATAGCCATACTTTCTTTGCTTTTCACCCCATTATTACCTAGATCAATGTCATCAATCATTACACAGATGGATCCGAAATGGAAAAACATGAAAGGAAATCCGCTATTCCATCCAAGATTTAGAGTGACAAACAAAATTGGGAGCCTGCACGGAGCCATCTGACCAACCATGGCCGCTACCTTTAGCAGGGAGGAGTGCAAACGAGGAACAATCTTTTGCATTCCAGTGGTTCCCGTTGTTGTGTGATAGTATCCCACATCACTTGGAACAACTTGCGTTTCTATGAACTCTTGTCCTTCTCCGAGGGTGTCGAGGAACTCCAAAAAATGTGGTACCGTCGGGATATTTTCACACTGCCAGTTGGTTTTCCGCGATATGAGAATCGCTTTCATCATCTTTGGCGCTTGTTCGGATCTATAATCGAGGACAAAACTTTCGTGGCCCAATGGCTTATCTGAATTCTTTTGTACTTCAATGGTTTTCTGCAGGAATTCTTCTCCATTCTCTTTGTTTCCGTTATCATGCAAACCGTTTTTGAGAGGAATCGCATCACAAATACCATCTTTTATTAAGATCCAGTCAGAGTTCTCAGACGCAGCAGGGCAGATAATCACAGCTTTAGCATCAGATCTGCGAGCGGTGGAGAAGAAAATCTCTCCACTGGTCAAGGCGGGCATAGCATTGACCGGTGAAGCTCCAACCAGAATGAGTCCTATATCAGTTATCAGTCTCTCTAAGCTGTTAGGAACTGTGTTGACCACTGCATCTTTGTAACCTATTCCTGAGCTCTTTAGAATATATGCAAACCTGCAAGGAAATAATTAAAAAAAAAAAAAAACAACTTTGGAGATTACGAAAACTAGGATCACCATGAGAATGAGGAAAATAGTGTTGATACAGCGTTGAGACGGATTTGCGATATTTGCAATACCAAAGTATTTAGTACAAAAAAAAAACCCTCCTCTTTTCTTGATCCTGATAATTCGTAAACGTCTTAAGCGGTTAACTACTAAGGTCTGAAACCGCAGCGTATACCAGGACAATGCGTCTGTTTATTTTCAGCTTTAAATGTACAGCTAAATGCAACATCTTTGTAATCATTACAACTACAGAGAATCCTAAGATCCTGTCAAGCGCCACGATGGGGATGATTGAACGGAATCCCACTCCATCACCAGGCATCCAAATTCAGCATTTCAGCCCAACGCTCTTGACAGGCATCTGGCACCAATGGGCTGTCTTATTCCTTAAAATGTTGCTAGTTCGAGTTTTTGTTTTCATGCATTTCTCGAATGGCAATGGCATGATAGTTTAGCACGATAAATATTCAATTTGTTTTCGAAAGTCCACGATACTTTTTCATTCATTCTGCATTATCTGAATTACAAACTAAAAAAATTGTTTTAATAGAAAAAAAGGGATTCTCATGAAAAGACATATCGTGTGAAAAAAGAATTAATAAAGGAGAAATCGGACAAAAGGGTAGAAATCCAAAAGGCTCAGGGGAATAAAAAGAAAAGGTATTCAGAATATGAAAAAGAGTACTTTTTAAGATTGGACACTGTGCCAAACCAAAATTGATTAACGTCTCCCAAGTCGCAGCCTATTACACACTGAGTGTTAAAAAGATCATAAGACTAATCATTAATTTAAAAAAAAATATTAAAAGCATGGGAGAAAATGATATCTGAAGTTTAAGCTTTCCTAATGTTTATCAAATTGTTGCTACTCCAACCTTTGATGAAAGGATGGTGATAATTGTAGCAGCAATGAAGTAAAAACACTACCACAACCATCATCAGTACTACATTTAATACTCCTGCTGCTGCTGCTGCTGCTGCTGCTACTACTACTACTACTACTACTACTACTACTACTACTACTACTAGTACTACTACTGCTACTACTAATATTGTTGCTGATGCTACTACTACTACTACTACTACTACTACTACTACTACTACTACTACTACTACTACTACTACTACTACTACTAATATTGTTGCTGATGCTACTACTACTACTACTACTACTACTACTACTACTACTACTACTACTACTACTACTACTACTACTACTACTACTACTACTGCTACTACTAATATTGTTGCTGATGCTACTACTACTACTACTACTACTACTACTACTACTACTACTACTACTACTACTACTACTACTACTACTACTACTACTACTACTACTTTTGCAACTGTAGCTGCTGCTAATAATAATTTTGTTTGAATTTTCTTTCACTGGAAATCCCTTCTGACTTACACTGGAGTTACGCTGAAAGCTATATACAACTGCCTTTAACAACGCACTCAGCTTCAGATGTGATTGAGCCACCTCATTTTTGTCACCGTTTCTTTCAAATGATAGGAAACAAGGAAGCTTAGCAGATTATCTTGACCACATTGAGACATTCAGAATCATGTGGTATTCAAGCTTATTAAACAAAAACAAATCTTTAGCATCACATTAAATTTTGAATCGTGCTTTATAGATGCCATTGCAATTTTGATTGTTACAATATCAAAGAAGAGGCCAGAAAGAATGATTTACAAGCAATTTAAAAATATGAACCTAAGCATTGAACTGACCTTGAGCCAAGCTGGACGAGTTGTTTCCTTGTGATGGCTGAACGTTCACCAGCTGCACTGTAGAAAACAAACGCCTCCTTGTCTCCGTCCTCATCTCTCCACTGGAGCAGTCGGTCCACGAGAGTTGTGTCTTGCGCTTCCATGTCTAAATCTAGATCTAGATCTGGCTATTGTGTCGATCAGTCGACTGTGCGACATCAAACCCTTACTTTATATGCTCATGCAGACGTCTATCTGTCTGTGGCAGTAGAGAAACAAATGAGGCGGAATTATGGTATGCAGGGTTAATGTGCGGTCGCCAATGGTTGAACGAATAAGAAATTAATCTTCCATTCGTAGCTCTTTGTTTTTCTGTCAATACAGTCAGAAATCAGTAACACAGAAATTAAGGATAGCCTTTTTATTGGATACATTTCATGTTAGCATAGACATTATCTATAAATTTTATTACCATTAGATACAGGATGGCTGTTTATTGTGAAGTTATTTGTGGCGGTTGTTAATATTGTGAGAGAATACAATAAACTCATGCACTTTGGAAAGCGGAAGCAAACTCAGTCAATGGCATACTCTTTGCAACAGGATACAAAATGTTTGCCTTATAGCCTTATTGCCGTATGTTTTGTGACACTAAAACATGGAATTAAAAGCTTTGTGATAAATTCGGGTCAATTTTGATCATCATAAGAGGGGGAACTAGACAAACTCACCAATCGTGAAGATCGGATCTTTCTGAGTGTCACCCCAAAAATCGAGAAGCATCTATGAGGCTTAATTTGAAAAGTGTCGAATAAGGATAATCAAGTTTTTGAAGTTTATCTAACATAGATCAATGCATAGTAGATAAATAGATGGACAAATAGATCTGCCCGTGACGTCATAGCTTTCACTACATATCATTTATAAAAATTGCCTCGTACAATTGCACTTCTGAAGAATGTGGGTGCGTTTTATGGGAAAAAAAATGAATCAAATGATTTAGCCTGTGATATTCAAAGTTACTGTGATACAATACAGTAAATAAAGCTTAGTCGGTGTTCTGGAATTGTGTAGATCTCGATCTTGCACTTATCGATAGCGGTAACTGGGACCTTTACAATTTCCTATTTAAACTTTTTTTAATGCTTACACCACAGCTTAATATTTTATTATTATTATACACCATGAGAGCCATGGTAAAAGATATGGATACCATAACAGTTGCTTTCTGCATTTGCCTTTTACAATCAGAATCATCAAAAGAGCCTGATTTTTTGTTGTTGTAGCGATCAACATCGATCAGTTAAATAAAAAAAGAAGACATCACTGATACAAACAAAATCCAGAGTCTAATGTAATGAAGAATCGACGGCACAGAGAGATTAAAAAAAAAGAAGAAGCCGCAACCTGCACTCTGAAAACGTCACCAATTCAATACCGCAAAAGACGAAAAATAAATGTGGTCATTTGCATTTTTTTTTTCTAACACCACCGCTGGAGTCAAGTTTGTATAAAGACGTTGCAATGGTCATATTTTCAGCAGCGTATAATTGAGCCAATACTCATAAACATATTTTTGCCTATAAGCTGTGCCTTGCCTAACTTGCATTGGTCCAAAGTAATATGATGGAGAGGCTGCGGACATTTTTATTTTGACGAGTCGAAGGGCCAATCTATATATCCGCGTTAAATAAATATATAATATGGAACTGTAAATCAGGAAAGGAAATGAAATAAAAAAAGTTATTGGCAATAAACCTTTCGATCAGAAAAGCAATACATATAGCTTAATTTTCGTGAAGGCTGTCCTTAACGTATATGTGGAGAAGTGCCTTCTTATGAGAACTTTAAAACAAATTAACTTCTTCACTAGTTTTTAGCCTAATCTTCAAATCAAGAACAATGCAGTAAAAAGGCTCAATCAAACTGTGTGATTTTGTCTCCCAATATTTTTTCCGTTATTTCCCTTTGCGAAATTTATACAGTGTAAGTATATAAATGGAATATCTCAAATTTGACCTTTTCAACCTACAGGTTTTTTTTTTTTTTTTTCGATTATTAGTATATTTTTGTGCTGTAAAATTGTATTTTAAGTTTAGATTTTATATGATTTTCATAACTGTAAAGGTCATGAGGGTTAGTTCATGATAAAAAGTTGGGAACAGGTTTATAATTTTTTTTTTAAACTAAGTTCTTATCTGAAAAAAGAAAAGATCATCACCTGCTGATGAAATTAAACTAGCTGGAGAACATAAACATTTAGTTGAAGATTGTTGGGGAAACAATCGTGTGCCAGTATTTATTGAAATGACACTTCCATAGAACAGACACACACGGATTTTATTTAGCACCATAATACTGTTTTACGAAGCCGTCATATGCTTCCTAGAATTGAAGGACACAGTTAATCAAAAAAACATCACAATGCAAAATGAGTCATGACGAGATGAGACGCACCCGAACATTGAAATACCCCCCCCCCGCTTTTTTTTTTTAAAGATACACCCGCCCTCCCTACCACCACCTTTTTTCCTCCGGCCAAGAGGAGTGAAGTTAACTCGGTCAAGAGCAGACTAAGGGAACTGATCCAAAGAGCGTATTTCCAATGTTAAGTATATTATCTTTGCAATGTGTACAAGAAATACTATTGTATTCTCGTTCAAACCTTGTCAGGTTTATTGCTTACTTTACCTACATGGTCTTTGCGAGCCGTCTAGAATAAATATTATTGTATTTTAGCCCAAACCTTATAATGCTTGAAAGTATTCAATTTCTTTCCGCACTCAAAATCAAATCACTAAAAAGCTACTATAAAAAGCCTTAACTTGAATTACTAGACATCACTGGCCGATTTAAGTTCCTGAGGATCATTAAACATTTTTTGTTTGTCTTATTAAATACTAATATCTATTATCTCATTTCAGCAATTTCTTGCACGTCACTCAATCTCTTAATCAGATTGGTGAAACTCTCATGCATGATGTGTGTAAATGCTTTCACATTTAAGAGATCATAGGCGTCTCTATTTCATTGCCACCATTATACTTTTGTATCGACAAAGTCCTTTTCAGCTATCTTATACTTTTTCTCCTGAATTACAACTTCATAAATAAAATCTCAGACATTTTCTCCCTGGAATAAAACAAGACAGCGACGTGTAAAAGCGTCAGTTCCCTAGCAACCAGCTGTCTTATTATCGCCTGAACCTAAACGCTACAATACTGCGAAATGAGTGAATAGGAAAATCCAAATAAATTGAACTTTTATAAATTATAACTAGAAATATTAAAAATGTTCTAAATTTACAATTTTACTTTTCAAGTAATCAATTCCTTTTGGTTGCACTTCTGTAATGCCCCTAACACGGCGACGTAAAGGTTTTTTTGTAAAAATAAAACGGCCAAGAATATCATATTAATAATCGAGACGGGTTCAAAAAAGAAAAAAAAATAAAGAATTAAAAAATATATATTCGAAATAGGCTATGCTTTAAACACTAAGAAAAATATCTTTTGGAAATAACAAATTTAAGGTTGAAATGAGTCCCAGTAAGAGGTTTGTTATTGACAGAACTTGCAAATGTCAGGAATTATCGTTTCTCAGTCCTGACATTGAGCCCCTCAAACTGTACTACTCTATTTCTTTTCTTTTTTTTTCTTTTTAAATGTTAGTAATGAATTTCACCTTCAGTTGGTTTGCATGGATGATATCAATTTTCTTCTCGGTGGTATAATTTTATCCTATTTTTTTGCTTTGTATTCTTTGATTTCTTTAATCGCATTTGAGTAATTAAGTAATTTCGCCTTTCTTCATGAGATTTTGAACAAAATTGTTATTACTTTAGCACTTATAATTCCTGTTTCGATAAAATATTATTAACTTTTGTTTTACAAACTAAGTCACTTATTTGCGGAAGCAAACGCAGTATCTTTTCTAAAACTGTTGACCAAAATGTCAAGTTAGTACATCAACGTGAATAAAAAGATATTTCATCGATAAAACATTAAAACAACACCTAATTTTAGTCCGTATTATATCAGGAAACCTATTTTAAGACATCTCTTTTTTATTCATACTTTGTTTGTTATTATTGGTTTCATGTTGCCTAACTCGGGGTAAGATAACAAAAAAATCGAAGCACTATGTTCTATAAGCGTCTGCTTCTGCTTATAAAACCAATACTAAGCTTTTTTTTTAATGGTCAGTTTCTACAATCTTGTGGTTTACTGCGACCAGAGTGGTCACTCTCGGTGGATTTATTTATGCCATTCTCAAAACTTTGCGTAACGCACAACTCTGTGTGTGTTTTTTGTTTTTCATTATTGTTCATGTTTGAATCAAACAAATCACAGATTGATAACCTTCGAGGATGGCAGAGTTCACATACTTATCTGCCTTATGACCAAATCAACAAAATTGCTATTCAACAAAAGTGTGCTTGTTAGCAAATATAACTATGTGTTCCTTATAAAGTTACATTATTTTGATCATTTGTTTAGAATTCTTTTTTTTTTTCCTTTTGCAAATAGCTAAACCTTTAAATTCGTCAGTTACTCTATTTTACCTTTTTTTCCCCACAAGGATGTTTAAAACTACACCTAATTCCATGTCTTTGTCTCTATACATATTTTATTTTTCTTAATGAGGTTCGTATTCAATTTTTCATTAAGGCAGAGTTATTTTTAAGAAGTCTTTGAATTCTTTTGAAATTTTATTCTTTTAATCGTCTTTGTGATGTTAAAATAAAAAAAGAGGATGAAAAAAGTATAACGGAAAAAAAGTTTCAAGGAGACATCATTGCTTTCCACGAATAGGGAAAAAATCTTACAGCTCTCTCTGCCACAACTTAAAATTTTCAACTCCTTTTAAAACACATACATAAACACATAAAGAATGAATATAGGATACAGGATGAAGATCCTCATAAAGGTATATATATATATATATATATATATATATATATATATATATATATATATATATATATATATAATTTCCTCTTCAAAAGACAAAAATATGTTTATTTCAACCCATTGTTGTTAGAAAATACACAGAGATGGCTCATAGTGTTTGATTTTTTTCCGTGATCTCATTGCAAAAAAATGCATCTTTAAAATTATATTGTGTTTTATTCTCACTAGATTTAAAGGACCGCGAAATATTTGTTCTTGATTCGAAAGCACGAATAAACTAGTAAACCCACACAAATAAAACGTGTGTGAGGTAATATAATTGAAAATTTATCACAATAAATTATATTATTTTTTAAGGACAGAAAGAAAATAAATCTTGCCGTAGTCGCCTCAAATTTATTTTTCTCCTCTCGCAATAAAACTACCTATATTTTTTATCAAGAAATACCTACGCCCGATGATTTATCACAATTTCTCAAAGCGATTTAGTATATGTTTTTTGAATGAACTGAACCATTTCTCCCTTTTTATACAGATAGCGATAAACTTTAGAGGCACAGGATCACAACCATACACTGAAGAAGCAGCGGTCTACCAATTGTTGTGCACACGCTTTTCTTGGGTGAAATTTCATTTCATAGAGTGTGGAATATCTTTATTTCTGATTTATCACTAAAGACAATTACAGTAAACTAGTTTAACGTTTTGGAGTGCAATTTACAAGACAATTTCATAAAAAGCAAGTTCAAACATCTTTGATAAAAAAAATATCCTTTATTCTTTTAAATAAACTATGACAAGGTCTTCAAACTAGTTTAATAATATTTAGCAAATTTCTTCTTCTAATGAATAAGATCTATGTTATATAAAATGACATTTTTCACACAATTCAATGAGCAAAGCCATTACATTCACTAAAAATATGTATATATATATATATATATATACATATAGTAAATTATATTTCACTCGAAGATCTTTTGACTCATTCTATTGAAAAACGCGTAATTTTGTTTTAGTATAGTTCTGTACCACTGACTCGATAAAAAAAAGTTTGACGTTTCCTCCTTATCATATCATATCATTTTTGGGGATATATGAAAAAGATATACTGTTATTTCAATAACACGCTCTAAATAGAATTATAAAAAAAACGACGAATGAGATATTTTTAGTTATATTTTTTACCTCCACCATTTTTCTCTCACGATCCACAGTGACGTATTGAATCATGATTAGATATGGCCGGTTCACTCAAAATATAATATCTTTCAAGGTTAGCAATATGTAACAAAATAGGCTGATCCAAACCATGCAGATGAGAAGGTGAATGTTTCACTTGGCAACTATCAAGATGCATTACAACAATTTTTGTATACATAGCAAATTCAAAAAGAAAATAACAAAATGTTGTCGTATAAAAATACTGTGCATCTCATAATTTCCTGTGCATAATATAAGACAAGAAATATTGTTTACTGTTTTCTGCATATTTTAAGTGGAGAAACAGTGTTTACTGTAGATTTGAAATACATTCTGCAGCCATCTTCTCCAGCTTTTTCCTATCAATCTTTAAGTTCTGGACCAGCGGAAAGCTGTCAACGAAGAGAACATGATGAGGTGTCACAAGTTCAGGTCCGCGGGGTACAGCCAACAGATCATCCATACTTTTTTGCACCTCAGCCTCGGTGAGCTCAATCCCGGGTTCCTTGATGACGCATGCGCAAACCTTATGGTGTTTGATCTTGTCGGGAACGGGTACTACAACAACGTCCTTGACACCATGGCACTTTCTCAGGACAATCTCGATGGCTGTGGGGTAAACAACCACTGAGCTATAAAGAATGACGTTGCCTTTACGGCAGACGACCGTGACGGTTCCATCAGGTTTTAACAAGCCTAGATCTGCACTGATAAACCATCCATCAGGGGTAAAAGCTTCTCCAGTATTCTCTACGTTGTTTAAAAATCCTTCAAACATGCTACCAGTCTTGAACTCTAGGTTTCCTGTGTGTCCCGGGGGGAGGATGTTGCCGGCGTCATCAGTTATCCTGCATTGGACCCCATGGAATAGACGGCCGCAATCGCCCTCGGTATAATCCTCAATGCGCTTCAACATGTTGAAGCTGACCACTCCTGCCTCTGTCATCCCGTAACCGACAATGATGGCATGAGAGACGCTTTTGAGTGCGCTAGAGACAATGTTGTGTTTAATAGGTAAGCCACCAGTAACCACTAGTAATAACTTTTCATGTCTTTCTTCACTTTCCTGAGGTTTAGCTGTTTCAGCCGCTGTGGCAATGCCATCGATCTCCATTGGACTTAAATAAGCAAAGCGAATACTCTCTTTTTTCAATACGCACCAATATCTGTCATACAGAGCAATATATTTTTCTTTGCTATCGCAGGCATCCATTCTTTTCGTGTTACTACTGTTTTTTTCAGCAACATTTCCATTCCCTATATGCCTCTTATTTTTGTCTGAGTTAACCAAATCCAGTGCTCGCACACTTTGACCTGCCTTTTCCATTTCATGTTCTAAATCTTCAAGTGGTTCAAATTCATCAAGCATAACAAGAGATGACCCAAACAGGTAAAACATGTAAGGGAAACCACTGTTCCAGCCAAGCTTAGTCGTGTAGAACATCGACGGAAGCGAACCTGGTGTCATCTGACCCATGACTTGTGATATTGTCAGCAATTTGGAATGAGATCGTGGCACGATCTTTTGCATCCCAGTCGTTCCTGTCGTTGTAAACAAGAAACCATTATCAGACGGTACAATCGCTCTCTCCACATACGAGTTTTGCTCTGCTTGACTGCGAAGGAATTGCAGAAAGTGTGGTACCGCCGGAAGCTCTTGTCGCTGCCACGGAGTGGATCGAGAAACAAGTATTGCTTTGGTCAAAGTCGGCGCTTCTTCCGACCTATAGCTAAAAACTAAACTCTTACACTGAGAGTGGACCTGTGGGCTTATATATGTTTTCTTTGTCGTCTTTTCAGCTGACTTCATCCGGCTGGCTATGTCTTTGTCAGGATTTGCCTCATCTATACCTCTTTTTATCAAAACCCAATTGGAGTTCTCCGGTCCACTAGGGTAGACAATGACAGCTTTTGCTTGGGATCTGCGGACTGAGGAAAAGAAATTCTCCCCGCTGGTCAATGAAGGGATGGCATTGATTGGTGCTGCCCCAGCCAGGATGATTCCCATGTCAGTGACAGCTCTTTCAAGACTATTCGACAGAGTGTTAGCCACAACATCTTTATAGCCGATACCTTCGGTCTTCAGGATATAAGCAAATCTGTGAGAGATTAAAAAAAGCAAATAGTGTGATTGTGGTCTCCAAATTCGAACCGAGAACGAACTGCTCTGTGGTAAAGTAACTTAAAGTGATGACATGTAACAGAACAGAACGGTATTATTATATTTAATCTTCAACGTAAGAGTGAATAAACCAATCATAATTATTTTAACTAAATACTGCATTTGTGCAATAATGAGTTATCAAAACATGTCCCATCTAATAACATTAACTTCAATGTAATGCAAAAAACGTTGTGAAAGATGTTCGCAAAAGGAACTTTACGTTTTATTTAGATAATTAAATCTTTTGAACTTCTTGTTGAGACTAAGATAGTAGCACCATCTTCGGCAAAAGCTTTTTACCACTTTTCAATACTCAGAAAATCTGTCACGTCGGCCAAAGCGAATAATCCTTTTCTAAACTTTACAAAAATCGAAAAAGAGTAAAACAAAACATAAATCAAGTTGGATTTAGAGTAATTCTGATAAATGCATTGAAAAATAAAAACCCAAATACCCATCCACATTTCGAATACCAATGCACATGAAACATAATTAATTGTCGTAATATTTTTTCTTTGTATTTAGCATGTTTTTACAGCTTTGGAGGTAAAACCGTTTTTTCAATGTCATGTTAAATAAATAAAGATGAGTTCTGAGTCAACAATGAGTGAACAGATGCTAAAATACGTAAAAACTTAATTCAATAGATGAACATCTTGAACTAATCATCCAGAAGGAAAAACAAACAGTTTCTAACTTGAATTGATTTTTATAAAAGCAGAATTTTAGGTTTTATTAACCGAAATATAAAAAAAATATTTCATCACTGGTTTTAAAAATCTAAGAACAATAGTGGACGACCTTTAACACCTTCTACTGCCATAAACATGAGTTGCACCGGTACTAACATTACATGGGTCACAATCAGAGCAATACTGGCTCTATGCGACTTCTAGGTCCTTAATCATTAAATCTGTTAAATGCATTTTTAACTCATTTGCATTTTAGGAAAATTGCGTTATGGTTGTTTAGAACCAGTAACAAAGCATTGCTAAGGGAAATTAGCATCATGACTTTTTCTATCCATTTAGCAGGTTTAATCTTAACACAGATGGTTACAGTCTCCCCGAGTGACCATACATGCTTGCATTTTAAACTTTCTTTCTCTAAAAATAAAACCTGCAAAAACAATAAACCCATATCTCAATTGCTCGAAAAGCTACTGAGGCCCCAAAATCTCACTAGAAATCAAGCAGATCTGCGAAAATCTTTCATAAACTTTTACAATTAAATGTTATCTGCTCCCGATATAGAAACATGATTTGTAAACACCTCATAATTCTTTAACCTTCTATGTAATAACTATCTTATCGTGTTAACGTTCTGCTCAGCCTGCATTATTGTGAATTGCTCGAATAACTTTCAGCAATTTCCATTTTAAAGTTTAAAACTGTTACTGCACTTACTTGGAGGCAAGGTCGACCAACTCCTTCCTCGTGAGTGATGAACGTTTCATGCCGCTGCCATAGAAGACGAAGGCGTCAGTGTCTCCATCGGTGTCCCGCCAGTATAAGAGACGCTCGATAAGCGTCGTACTGTTCGAGATACCGCACGTAGCCATGGCGTCTCTTTCGTTGCGTTGCTAGGGTCTGACGGTCCTGAAAGCCAGTAAGTCCTAGACACGAGTCCGGAAGCATATTTTAAGTTGTCAAGCAGTGTATTTACGGAATCGAGAGAGAGAAAGAGAAAAAAAATTTGATAACTTTGAAATATTTAAGTAGATTAAGTATTAACATATTGCCAAAATATGAGGATATCATTGTTCGTAATAGTATTTTCCAGATACAATAGTGCCAAAACAGTTATGAGATTTACCTTACTGGCACAAGAACTAGCAAAAACAAGTAAACGAATAAACAAACAAAAAAAAAAACAACAAAAAACAAACCAACAAACAAACACAAATACGAAAATGTAGTTTCTTTACAACCGAACACAAAGCAATACTAGCAGCATAACATTTATAACGATAACAGAAACATAACAGTGAAAATAAAAAAAAAATTATAAAGCACTTTAAAAAATGTAAATGAGGAGCAACAAAAGAAACTTTAAATAAACATCTGTATCAACAAGCAGAGAAAATTGAAATAATGATTGTTACAGTAAAATGATAAACTTCGATGAAATAATGGCAGAGAATAACATTTTTGTTACTGACTTAAGCGTTATTTCTATTCTAATTATACACCTTGACCTATGACAATCGCAAACTTTTAATTTTTCTCAAACACCTCCGCAATACCAAAGGGTATATACAATATAAAAAAAAGGCTGGAAGCACAATTTAAAATAAAAATTATATCTTACGGAAACAAACAGCAATAGGATCTCAGGAAAGACAGGTTTTAAAAGTGACCCGCCTCACTTAAGAATGGCTTGCGCTCCCTTTTCGTTTTCCTCCACACACGGATAATAATTGGTTATTAATTAGAAAACAGTATTTACAAACCGTTAAATGGTGCACCGCTCATTGACTGCAATAAATCCATCACTTAATGTGAGAGCGCTGCAATGGAGATAATCGGTCCTCGCCCTCGGTCGCCAGTGTCATTAGCAGAAAACTTTTGTGAACATGTCGATCTCCAATCTTCTTTTGGCCTTGTAACCTCCATTAAAATATATTAGCGAACATAGTCCTTTGCTTAATCTCTTGACAGTGGAATGCAGAATGATCTCAGTGTAGTCTTGTGCTGATGGGATACTTTATTTGATTAACATTACAGCCACAATAATTCTCTGCACGGTCAAAGGGGTAGACATTAATTATACCATAGCGCCCATTTTATACGTCACCTCTCAAAAATAATATGGCTTACGATAAATCATACAGGCATGATTCCCCGTTCAAACAGGCAAGTGGGGAAGAGACCCTGCATTCAGTAAAAGCTAACTTCACAACAATTACAAATTTATATCAATGTTCAACAGCCATTCAGTTAGTAGCTTTATGGTGTTGAGAGCCTTGAGAAATTAAAATTCATCTAATTATGGTTGCAAGAGGACATTCAATTCCTGAAATAGGGAGTAAAAATACCAAACAAAAAAAGTGAAAAAATTAATCAATGGCATCACTTTTTTACGCAACTACGCCAAACCACGTGAAACCACATAAGCCAAATAGCGGAACCATTTTTAAGCGCTATTTTGCTTCCGAATTTATTACTGTGTTAACTAGTTTGCTGTCTTGCGAGGCGATTGGGAATAATGCCAAATCCTTGCCTTCCCCTGTTTTTTTTTATTTTTATTTTCTTTTTTTTTTAAAGTTCCTACCGAGTTTAAGTTTCTCCAGTTCATTCTGTTGTTGGGCGCTTGGCAATCAGTAAGACAGTGGAAATAGATCGAGAAAAAGTTAGCTTATGTCCATCCCAAGTTTTAATTTGGTAGATGGCTCTAGTACAACTTACAACATGCTAACATTAGTTTCTCCATTGTTCAAGACAAAAGTTCATAGTAACTCTTTCAACCGGAAGTCAACGCCTTTTTTCGTGGCGCCATCAAAGATGTTCTAATAATAGCACTAGATACCTCGCCGTAATGGATCCCACCTCTTGCGCGCGAGACCACAATGCTGCGCGCCATTGCGCCGGCTGGGCTCCTCACTTTCAAACCCCCACTACCCGCCAGCACTGTTCTCTATATAGGCTAAACAATCGAAACCTGTTGATATTGAGGCCTCTTCTCTTTTATTCAATCAAACAATTCATGACAACGTGAGAATTATAATGTCTCATGGATCTATATAATTATTTTAAAACTGTATTATGATTAGCTGTGGAGCATTTAATCTGTTTCTCTTGTAAATTTTGCTTTTTAATTGTGGTAGTCTTTCCAACCTTTTGATTGTTGTAAATTTTGCTTTTCATTGGTGCAGGTGTATGGATGTGGAAAATATAAGTCTGTTATTTTTGTGAACTTTGCATTATTTTCTTCATTGTGGATATCTTCCCTACTTATTCATTTAAACGGGCAATCATGCTTGTAATTAATATTTCTATTGTACCAATATTAACGTAACAGTAAATACTTTTTATAATGGCCTACAACTGTACTAGTTGAACAGCAGTTTGTGATGGCCATGATAGCCGATTGTGAGATTATGGAAATTAACCCTGATCTAGATTCTTTCTGCTATTAAAAAAATGAATATGTTATTTTTCACGATTTTAATTTACTTTTTTTTAAACAATCCATAGTTTAAAAATTGCATTGGATTTTTGGACGTTCTAATTCTCTCTAGCACTATAAAGTCGCATCGCCTTTTCAAGCTTGCGAGTGTTTCAAGAGATTTCAGAGAGAAGCCTGCCAAATTCTTTTTCTTTGTCCTCCTCCTCCTCTTCCCCCTCCTCCTCCTCTTCTTCTTCTTCTTCTTTTTCTTCTTCTTCTTCTTCTTCTTCTTCTTCTTCTTCTTCTTCTTCTTCTTCTTCTTCTTCTTCTTCTTCTTCTACTTCTCCTCCTCCTCCTCCTCCTCCTTCTTTTTCTTTTCTGCATGACTCTAATTGGCAGGCTATGTCTTCCCTCACCCACACTTCAGGATTTAGATGTCGCAGAGTACAGTCACTCATTAAATGCGCTTCGAATCACAGCCCTTTACCAGGGTCATTGCATGGAGCCCCATTTCAAGATCTTAAATAAGAACAAGGGGGTTAGGGGGGTGCTAAAAAAGAATATCACACGGAGTTGTTGAGATGCATAGAACCCGTGAAGAAGCTTTCCATCTCATCATGCTCAGTCCCAAATTGATGAATAAAATCACATCTTCGTCATCATTTACACAATTTCATCAACAATAATCAAAATGCGCCTCCTGAATGCAGGAAAACTATTGCACCAACTGTGACCAACGAATAATCTTGATGACAAAATCAACGAAGAGGATAAAATGATACAAACTTATCCTTTTCGGTGGACTTTGATTAGGGAAATAAAATGCAGAAGATTTTTTGGCAAATGTCGGAAAAAAACTTTAAAAGGCAGGCTCTGTGTTTCCTTCTTAGTCGTGTTTTGTTTTATTTCTTTTAACAATTTGACGATTTATGTCTTTATTACTTTCTCCATAATCATGCAAAATCTTATTGCGTATAATCGCTTCATTTATTTGACTCTTGTTATTGGAAACTCTTATTCTCTTAATTTTTTTTTTCATGTTGTCCCTCAAACTTCCAATTTGGCTTAAAACTGTTTACTCGATCTTATATTATTACTACCAGTAACTACTTTACATTCATTGATTCACGTATAAAAGCCTTTTTTTTCTCCTTTATGTATTCGTATAATTAGGCTTTGTTGGGTTTTTTTTTTTTGTTTTTTTTTTTCAAACAAAGCACTTTGAAGTTAAACTTAGCCATTGTAGTTTTTTCAGTGTAATCCTGTAGGCATATTCAAAAGAAAGCGCGCTTAAGTGTTGCGGCAATGCTATTTTTTGAAGTCGCTTAAGTATATCAACAGACGGCTGTCGGCCTTGGTGGTGTAAGCTCGAGGGCTGTGCTGGGGCGCATAGGAAGAGCAATGGCGGCAGCCTAGCACTCTCACTTTGCTTTTATACACCGTGGTATCTAGTGCTGTTATTAGAACATCTTTGGGCGCCACAGTCAAGGGAATCTTGAATCTCGTCTTGATCATTTAGCAGCCGACTTTTCCTGCTTCTGCATGTGAAACTGAAAGACACACACACACATACACAAAACATATAAGGGAGGTATACTTTGCGAAGAAAGGTACATTTTTTGGTAAGGGCAAAAACAATCTGTTATTTTTACTCACTCTCTCTCTCTCTCTCTCTCTCTCTCTCTCTCTCTCTCTCTCTCTCTCTCTCTCTCTCTCTCTCTCTCTCTCTCTCTCTCTCTCTCTCTCACCCATCCTCGGCAAAGTCAGGTGGGTGAAGTTAACTCGGCCAAGAGCTGACTAAGACTAAAAGAATTGATTCAAAGAGCGTGTATAGGTTTATTTCCAATGATAACCACATGGTCTTTTCAATCCGTCTATGAAAAATACTATTTTATTTTAGTTCGTACCTAGTCAGGCTTAAATTTACAATTTTTTCCCGCGATAAAAACAAAATCCGTAAAAAGATGCTAGAAGTTCTTCACTGGAGTTACAAGACAACACTAGCCGATTTAAGTTTCTTAGGATAATATTCAACATTTTTATGTTTTATTGTCACATCTTATCTGTTATATTATTCCGGCAATATCTTGCACGAAACACATCGTTGAAATCGGATGGGTGAAACTCTCATGAAGCTTTTAGCTGCTTTTGCGTTTAAAAAACCACAAACCTCTGCTTTTCTTTGATACTATATATTTTTGTATTCACAAAGTCCTCTTCAGCGGCCTTGTTTTTTTTTCTCTTCAGATTTACACTTCGTAAATAAATTCTCAAACATTTTCTCCCTTGAACAAAACAAGACAGCGACGTGTAAAAGCGCCAGTTCCCTAGCAACCAGCTGTCTTATTATAGCCTAATCATAAACGCTACAATACTCTGAAATCAGTGAATAGAAAAGTCCAAACAAATTAAACATAATATAATCATAGCGAGGAATATAAACATTTCTACCATATGAAATATTAAGTGTTTTGACTAAGTCAATTCGTATCCAAAATTTACAATCCAGCTTTTCAAGTGATCAATTCCGTATGGTCGACCTTCTTTGATGCCCCTAACACTAGTCACCACGAGGGCAAAGTAAAGATTTTTTTGGTAAAAGAAAACTGTCAAAATTCTTTTTTTCCTTTTTTGCAAATTCAATGTTACGAATTACTAAACATTTAATACATTAAATTCCTCAACTAAACTATTTTATCTTTTTTCCATAAGGATATTTAAAACTATAATCTGAAAATCCTGTTCTATGACCCTGAAGTCAATTTGCCGGGGCTGGGATGCGTGTGTGTATATTTAAAGAGGCTTATAAATGGTCTTGCTGTCTTTCCTTTTACTTATTTATTTAATCCAGATATATGCCTCCACCAAATCATCTTTACCTAGAATCTAGATATCTCGATAATTCTTAATCTAAACACAAAATTTTTGGAATTAAGGAAATTGACTCATTCTATTCTTTCCCAATCTGCTTTTAGTTTTAGATCCTTTTAAACGCTTTTTAGAAAGCTGTGAATTTTCGCGTTAAGTGTACTGCCTTGCGAGAATTCTTAGCCTCGTAGTTGTTTCAACCTAAATCTATATGATTAGGAATGTTTAATAGACCTTTAGGCCAGAAATATTGTTATTATTCTAAGCCTAAAAGTAAAATCTAAGTCTATCTAAATGTAGACGTTAACATTCTAATTTGAGTCTAGCTGCTGTAAATATCTAGACCCTAGATCTATAACCTATGTGAAAGCAACTTATTTTTAGATTCTTTACTTACATCTTACACTGCAACCTGCATAATGAAGATCTATTCCACACGGTTTTAGATCTGCCGCCACCTACATCGTCTGCGTACTTATAGTTTACTTCCTGTCATCCCTGTCAAGCTGTGCTTACAGGAAGTAGTTCGCACAATCGCCTTTTTCTTTTAAGAAAATAATATTAATAATCACATTTTTGCCTTTAATTAAAAAAAAAAAAAACTATTTTGGTGAAAAATAATATTACACCTCCAAACTATAGGGCAATTGACAACTTAATGCCAAATTTGTTAGATGCACAGTTAGATGGTCCTCATTTTTCGCGTTACATAGATTCACCTCATTTGATGTCTTTGTCTCTATACATATTTTTTTTTCTCCATGCAATTTGCAATGCTTATTTAGTTGTTCATCAGGAGACATTATATTTTAAGAAATCTTTGAATTCTTTTGAAATTTCATACTTTTAATCGTCTGTATGATGGTCACCTGAAAAAAAGTTTCAAGGCATAGACATGATTGCTTTCCACTAAATAGAGCAAACTTGAAATATGAAAAAAGAGAACCAAAAATCTAACAGACTTCTCTTCTTCAGCCTAAAATTATTGACTGCAGGTAGAAAGAAAATAAAAAGAATTAAGATAAGATACCCGGTACAGGATAAAGACCTTCATAAAGGTATATATATATATATATATATATATATATATATATATATATATACACACACACACACACACACACATGTATATATTTATGACAGGCTAGATCACAACTCTTGAAAACCTACATACAGCTAAAGAAATACTTAAGACCCAGAAGTAACCGTTGTATTGCAATACTTGTAAAAAGGATGGTAAAAGCTTTTTTTTAATTATTACGTCTTAAAAATGGCTTTGAAAAGAACTGGCAGAGTTTGCGCTTTAAAGAAAAATAATATGTTTATTTCAAGCCATTGCATTTAGAATGTGAAGAAATGGGTCATAGTATTTGAGATTTTCTTTTCGTGATTATATTGCTAATAATGCATCTTTAAAATTATGCATTGTGTTATATATTCTCACTAGCATTCCATGGGGATTGCGAACTGTTGTTCTTGAGTGGCTAGCAGGAAGAAAGTAGTAAATCCATACAAATGAAACATGGGTGATGTATTATGTTTGAAAATCTGACGTACATTGAGTGACATATTTTTTATAGGGAAACAATTTAAAAAAAAAAATCTTGCAATAATCGTCTCAAGTTTACTTCCCTCTCCTCGCACTAAAAGTATACATAACATTCCAGAGAAACTTACGCTGAATGGTTGATCACAATTTTTCATAACGATTTAGCATATGTTTTTTTTTTAATGTAGGCTACGGAACTATTCCTCTCCTTTTTTATCCAGATAGCGATAAGCTTAAGAGACACAAGTACTGAAGAAGCCGCGCTGTGCCGATTGTTGTCACACGCTTTTGTCGGGTGAAATTTCATGTAATAGAGGCATGCAAGTGTAGAATAAAAAACAGATAATTTATCTTTATCTCTATTGACAATTCTGGTAAAGTAGTAATACTAGTATTAAGTTTTGGGTGGGAAAGAGTGCAATTCACAATTCAAATTCACAAAAAATAAGTTCAAACATCTTTGAGAAAAATCTCCTTTATTGAACTTTAATCAACAATGCCAACGTTTTTAAAAAATAGTTTAAAAATATTTAACAAATTTCTTCTTCAACTGAATAAGTTAAATGTCATATATACAAGGACATTTTTATGCAAAGTCATTACATGCACTAAAACATTATCAAACAATTACTGAAAGATTATGATGTCCTAGAACCTCTTTTGACCTATTCCATTGGGTAACGTTTAATTTGGTTAGTATTGCTCCGTACCAGTGACTCCTTATCAAATCATGTCATCTGATGTTAAAAATCGTTGGGGATATATCAAACAGATATGCTGTTATTTCAACAATACGCTCTTGATAAGAATTGACCAAAAAGAAAAAAAAAAGCCACAAGTGAGATATTTTTACTAACTTGAACATTTTTTCTCTCTTACTATCCAGTAACGTATGGAGTCATGGTTTAGATATAGCCGATTCACTAAAAATGCCATATCTATTCCATGTTTAGCAATCTATACCAAAATTGTGTCCGGATCAATAAAACAAAATCAACTGATCCAGACCATGCAGATCAAAATGTGAATGTTTCACCTGACAAAAATCAAGAAGCATTACAACAATTTTTGTATACACAGCAAATTCAAAACGAAAATGACAAAATATTGTCTTGTGAGGATACTGTTTATTCATAATAATTCTCTTCTGTTTTCTGCATATTTTAAGTGGAGAAACAGTGTTTACTGTAGATTTGAAATACATTCTGCAGCCATCTTCTTCAGCTTTTTCCTATCAATCTTTAAGTTCTGGACCAGCGGAAAGCTATCAACGAAGAGAACATGATGAGGTGTCACAAGTTCAGGTCCGCGGGGTACAGCCAACAGATCATCCATACTTTTTTGCACCTCAGCCTCGGTGAGCTCAATCCCGGGTTCCTTGATGACGCATGCGCAAACGTTTTGGTGCTTGATCTTGTCGGGAACGGGTACTACAACAACGTCCTTGACACCATGGCACTTTCTCAGGACAATCTCGATGGCTGTGGGGTAAACAACCACTGAGCTATAAAGAATGACGTTGCCTTTACGGCAGACGACCGTGACGGTTCCATCAGGTTTTAACAAGCCTAGATCTGCACTGATAAACCATCCATCAGGCGTAAAAGCTTCTCCAGTATTCTCTACGTTGTTTAAAAATCCTTCAAACATGCTACCAGTCTTGAACTCTAGGTTTCCTGTGTGTCCCGGGGGGAGGATGTTGCCGGCGTCATCAGTTATCCTGCATTGGACCCCATGAAATAGACGGCCGCAATCGCCCTCGGTATAATCCTCAATGCGCTTCAACATGTTGAAGCTGACCAGTCCTACTTCCGTCATCCCGTAGCCGACAGTGATAGCATGAGAGACGCTTTTGAGTGCGCTAGAGACAATTTTGTGTTTAATAGGTAAGCCACCAGTAACCACTAGTAATAACTTTTCACGAGTATCTCCATTTCTCTGAGATTTAGCTATCTCAGCCGCTGTGGCCATGCCATCGATTTCTGTCGGACTTAAGTAGGCAAAGCGAAGACTCTCTTTCTTCAATACACACCAATACCTGTCATAAAGTGCAGCATATTCATCTAGGCTATTTTCGTCATCCACGCTTTTTGTATCACTACCTTTTTTGTCAGCAAGATTTCCATTCTCTCTATGCCTCTCTTTTTTGTCTCTCTTCACCAAACCCAGTGCTCGCACACTTTGACCTGACTTTTCCATCTCATGTTCTAAATTTTGTAATGGTTCATATTCATCAAGCATAACAAGAGATGACCCAAACAGGTAAAACATGTAAGGGAAACCACTGTTCCAGCCAAGCTTAGTCGTGTAGAACATCGACGGAAGCGAACCTGGTGTCATCTGACCCATGACTTGTGATATCTTCAGCAATATAGAGTGAGATCTTGGCACGATCTTTTGCATCCCAGTCGTTCCTGTCGTTGTAAACAAGAAACCATTATCAGACGGTACAATCGCTCTTTCCACATACGAGTTTTGCTCTGCTTGACTGCGAAGGAATTGCAGAAAGTGTGGTACCGCCGAAAGCTCTTGTCGCTGCCACGGAGTGGATCGAGAAACAAGTATTGCTTTGGTCAAAGTCGGCGCTTCTTCCGACCTATAGCTAAAAACTAAACTCTTACATTGAGAGTGGACCTGTGGGCTTATATATGTTTTCTTTGTGGTCTTTTCAGCTGGCTTCATCCCGCTGGCTATGTCTTTGTCAGGAGCTGCCTCATCTATACCTCTTTTTATCAAAACCCAATCGGAGTTCTCCGGTCCACTAGGGTAGACAATGACAGCTTTTGCTTGGGATCTACTGACTGAAGAAAAGAAAATCTCCCCGCTGGTCAATGAAGGGATGGCATTGATTGGTGCTGCCCCAGCCAGGATGATTCCCATGTCAGTGACAGCTCTTTCCAGACAGTTCGACAGAGTGTTAGCCACAACATCTTTATAGCCGATACCTTCGGTCTTCAGGATATAAGCAAATCTGTCAGAGAAAACAAAAAGCAAATAGTGTGATTGTGGTCTCCGAATTTGAATCAAGAACGAACTACTTTTTGGTAAAGTAACTTATTTTCCTTTAACAAACAGCAAAAGTGACATGAAACAGAACAGATCGGTATTATTATATTTAATTTTCACCGTAAAAATGAATAAACCTATCATAATTATTTAAAACATAATCGTGTGCAATAACGAGTTATCAAAACATGCCCATCTAACAACATAAATTCCAATATAATGCAAAAAACGTTTTAAAAGATGTTCATTCAAGGACTTCACGTTTTATTGAGATACTTAAATGTTTTGAACTTTTTGTTGAGACAAATATAATAGCGCCATCTTCAGCAAATGCTTTTTAACACTTTTCAATGCTCAGAAATTATCATGTCAGCCAAATGCGATTAATCCTTTTCTAAACTTTACAAAAAACCACACAATTCAAGTTACATCTTGAGTAACTCTAATAAAGTTACTGAAAGAAAAATAAACACCTTCATATCCATCCACATTTCAAGTGGTCGATTCAGATGAAATATAATGAGTTCTCTTAATATTATGTTATCATTGTACTGAGAATGTTTTTACAGTTTTGGAGATACATGCCATTTATTCAATATTGTTTTACATAAATATTGAAAATAAAATAATTCTAAGTTCATCAGCCTCCAAGGAGTGAACCGATGCTAAAATTGTAAAAACGATTCATATTGATGGACTTTCCTAGGTGCAATAAATACATCTTAAAGTTGAAGTAATCATTTAAAAAAAGATAAAGAAACATGTGTTTAACTTGAATTACTTTTTTTTTTTTTTTGTAAAAGTACAATTTCAGATATTGTTAACTGAAATAAGAAAAAAATGTTTCATCACTAATTTTAAAAGTCTGAGAACAATAGAAGATGACGTTTATCACCTTTCACTGCCACAAACATGAGTTGCACCGATACTGACGTTACATGGGTCACAATCAGAGCAATAGTGGCTCTATGCGACGTCTGGATCCTAAATCATTAAACCTATTAATGCACTTGTAACCCATATGCATTTTAGAAAAGATAAATATGGTTGCTTAGAACCCGTAACTGAGCATTGTAAAGGGAAATTAACATCATGACTTTTAGTACCCATTTAGCAGGATTAACCTTAAAGATGGTGAAAGCTATTGTGGGAGGGGCGGGGATGGCCCGGTAGCTTTCAATGCTCAACGACAGAGCTTAGGGTTCTTATTTTGGATGGTTCCGTGTTCTTTCTCTCTCTATCTTCTCATCTTTCATGGAATGAAGGCAGGAGGCAGTGTCTATAGCTTTATTCATTCATTCATTAAAGGCAAATACACAAGAAGGTACAGGAAGGCTCAGGAAAACTCCGAAAGGCTCCTGAGATGAACATTAAACACAGACATAAGCAATGTATCTTAACATATTCACATGATAATGAAATCAGTTGCGACATAGTTGTACTATCTTCGTGATGTTTAGAAATGCCATACGGCTCTGTGAAACAAATTACTACAAGGAACATAATGGATAATATTAATACAACATAACAGGACTCATTCCTCCATTAATGTATTGAATTATACACTGATAAACAGGCGGACGTAAATTGGTAAGTAGGTTAGTGAATATACTATTTTTCCGTCTCTTACTTGTTTCTCTCTCTCTCTCTCTCTCTCTCTCTCTCTCTCTCTCTCTCTCTCTCTCTCTCTCTCTCTCTCTCTCTGTCTATCTATCCATCTAATGCCTGTATTCTATATACAAAATACAGCGCGTTACCGTTTTAAGAATGAAACTCGGTCTCATTCTACTTCTCGATCTAATGTCAGTTTCCAGGGCACCTCAAGCCACGAGAATGAGCAAAACAATATAAAATGCATAACCTCAAAGTCAGAACTTCATCGGCTGTTTTACCAACAAATCAAACTATAACGGAATATTCTTATAGACTTTTAATCAAATAAATTAAAGCCAATAGTTCGCATAAATGTCGAATGATCTCCTCCAGAGTTTGGATTAGCATCCTATTGATATATGCAATGAATTATCTAAATACAAAGATGCTACCAGATCTAGATCACTAAGTGTGCTACATTACATATTTGGACATACCCCCAGCACCGACTGCCTCTGGATGTTGGTCAAACTGACGGTCGTTCGTTAGATGGTCGAATGTAAAGTTAGTTTGAGAGATACCCCTTTTTATGTAATTTACGGAGGGCCTACTACGTGTTGGACTCCACTCTAAAGTTAGTATATGATGCACAATTTAATTGCGGGCGTCATTGGTGACTCATATGGAAGGATGGGGACTTGGGACCAATTCTGGCATTGTCTTCTGGTGGGTACGATCCTCCTACTGACGTATCTAATGCGTAACTGAGCCGATTCATTCGGTTTTGATGTCGGGGGTTTCCCAAGCGTTTCCGCTCCCACTCTTGCACACGTTGACTCATGATTGCTGGGGATCATTGAGTACAACTTTATACCTTTACCTCAAGACTTAATGACGAGAAAAGGTGGACTTAAAGAAGTAATGAGGGGAATTAACGGAGGAATAAAGCGATTAATAAAACTATTAACGCGATTAATAAAACTATTAACTATGAAATACTATTATCATTGTTTTATCAATAAACCAAAGGTACCTATCCCACAATGGTTATAGTCACCCCGAGTGTCCATACTTGCTTGCATTTTAAACTTTCTTTCCCTACAAATAAAAACTGTAAAAAGAATAAATTCATATCAAATTTGCTCGAAAAGCAATTGAAGCCACCCAAAACCTCGCTAGAAATCCAGCAGATCAGCCAAAATCTTTCACAAATATCTACAATTAAATGTTAACTGCTTAATATATAAGGTACAAGAATGATTGCCCGTTCAAATGAACAGGTGAGGAAGATAACTACATTGAAGAAATGCAAACTTAAACAAAAAATAACAGACTTATATCATTCAGAGCCATACAGCTGATCTGACGAGAAGCACACTTTACAACAATCAATAAATGGAGAAGACTACTACAATAAAGAAATGCAAATTTTACAACAATAACATATAATTATTTCCTTCAGAGCCATACCACTGCATCGCTGAAGAGCAAACTGTACAACGGTAAAAGACATATTCTTCTCCAGAGCCACTCATAGAACAGTTTTAAAATATATAGAACCTGGAGACATTGTAATTTTTCTCACACTGTGATGAAGACTTTCTTTAAATGAAGGAGAGATCTCAAGTGAATAGGGAACTCAATTTAACTGCAAAAGCAGCCTCCTTTTCACTTTATCTCCCCACCGAGACCTTAATGTGGTGTTGAAGACCCATTGCCGATACAATGTAGCTCTCGACCTGATATGGTGAAAAAGTGCTCTACAAAAAAAAAAAATAAATAAATAAAAAAAAAAACACAAAATACGAACAAAGTGCTCTACAAAAAAAAAAAAAAAAAAAAAAAAAAAAAAAAACCCACAAAATACGAACAAACAAACAAAAAGCAAACAAAAAACGTGCTACTGCTCTGACAATATTGGAGAGGAAAAAAATTAAAGCCCGCAGTTTTTTTTTAATAGGGTTATCCTAGGCTGCTAAGGCTTATAATTTTTTCTAGATCTTAATCTAGTCAAAATCTGTAGGCTTAGGCTTTTTACTCATGCAAGACAAATTAAGAGTGGCGAGTTAATGAAGTGGCTGAACTTGAATGGTTGATAATTGGTGGATCTGGTCAATATCTTCAATATAAAAACAGCGTAGACTTAGAAGCATAAAACGCGTGCAAAAGAAGCAGAGGTGGTGTTTCCGTAACCGATGCTCGGGCCAAAAAAAAAAAAAAAAAAAAGCGACGACATACTGACCAATCAAATCACTACCCCGGTACTACTTTCTTGTACAGAACAGCGTGAAATGGCATGTTTTCCCGCTGGAGTGGCTCAAATTCCAAATGTTTTTTTTTAATTTTAATTTCTCGCTCTTTGAAGCAAAATTACATGGTTTTTCTTTTTCATAATTATGCTTACATTTGTAAATTAAAATCCGTCATTTAAAATTTTAAATATTGCTTGGTTCATCATGACAAACTTGGCAAACGATTATGATAAATTATTTAAATTACAATAAATATATAATGAAATTTCAAGAGCATTTTTAGATTAAATCCAAAACTTTTCTTTATTTTTTTAAATTTTTTTTTTAACCGTGTGGGACGCTGATCCCGACTGATTAAAATTCAGTAAACTTCATCACTGTACATTGAGTGGTTTTAGAGGAGGCAGGGCAAAATGAAAACTAAGTTGCCTTTTATAATAAAAAAAATTATAGAAAACATGATTTGTAAACACTTCATAATTCTTTAGCTTTCTATGTAATAATTATATCATCTTGTTTACGTTCTGCTCAGCCTGCATTATTGTGAATTGCTCGAATAACTTTCAGCAATTTCCATTTTAAAATTTTCAATTTTTAAAACTGTCACTGCACTTACTTGGAGGCAAGGTCGACCAACTCCTTCCTCGTGAGTGATGAACGTTTCATGCCGCTGTCATAGAAGACGAAGGCGTCAGTGTCTCCATCGGTGTCCCGCCAGTGTAAGAGACGCTCGATAAGCGTTGTACTGTTCGAGATACCGCACGTAGCCATGGCGTCTCTTTCGTTGCGTTGCTAGGGTCTGACGGTCTTGAACCCAGTAAGTCCTGGACACGAGTCCGGAAGCATATTAAGTGGTAAAGCGAAGTGAATCAAGAAGCTTATTTATAGAATTGAAAGAGATAGGGAAAATAGAAAAAAAAATATATCACTTTGAAATACTTAAGTAGATTAAGTATTAACATATTGCTTAACAAAACATAAGGAGGAAATCATTTTTACTGAACAAATGTACTAACAAGCAGAGAAAATTCAAATAATGATTGTCACCGTAATATGATAAACTGCGACGTAAATAATGGTCAAGGATTAAAATTTTTGTCACTGAGTTAAGCTTTATTTCTATTCAAACTTAAGCTATGAGGGTCGCATACTCTAATTTTTTTTCTGAAAGATCTTCGCTATACCAAAGGGTTCTAAAAAGCTGAAGCAGAATTTAAAATTAAAATAAAATCTTACGGAAAGAAGCAGCAGCTGGATTTCAGGGGAAGACAGGTTTGAAAGTGACACTTCTCACTTAAGAATGGCTTGCGCTCGCTTTTCGTTTTCTTCCACACACGGATAATAATTATTACGTAGAAAACAATAGCCATAACCCGCTGAATTCCGCAATAAATCCATCACTTAATGTGAGAGCGCTGCAATTGAGATAGATTAATCGGTCCTCGCCCTCAGTCGCCGGTGTCGGTAGAAGAAAACAGATCTCCTCTAACCTTGTCAATATCGAACCTTGTCTTGGCCTTGGCCTTGCAAATTAAATAAAATTATTATTAGCGAGCATCGTCCTTTGCTTGCTCTCTTGACAGTGGAATGCAGAAGATGGGGTGATTTCAGTGTAGTCTTGTGCTGATGGGATACTTTATTTGATTAACGTTACTGCCACAATAGCTCTCTGTGATGGACATTAATTATAACAGATAGAGCACTACTCTATCGTCCTATTCCAACAATGATAGCAGGGGATGGGCCGCGCATAGTTTGCGGGCTTTGCGATTGTCAATGAGGCAGGGCAGTTTTTTTCAAGAAACATCTTTTCCAACCAATCTTATAATAAATAGCAGATTTGGAATCAGCAGCAAAAAGCTCATCAGATTAAAACTAAATACACAATCTAAGATTTCTGATTTGTTTAATTTAATGAAATTTTTTTTTCAAAAACATTTGAACAAGATAAAATAGCGCCAATCTCACCTACGGTGCACCCCGGGTGGGTCACCCTTCAACTCATCTTACCCTAGATTTTATTCTTTCCTGTGCTGCTCTAAACGGTCTAGCCTAGTAGTTAGATTATTTTTATTGAAATAAAAGTTACGACAGTATCGTCTTTAGTGAATCCTTCAGCTACACAGCATCAACAACTTTACGCTAAGGAATCTCAAATGCCAGCAACATAATAAGGTAAATAAAAAGCAGGACTTCAAAGTTCAATATTACATAATAGAAGCCCCCCTCCCCCCCCCACCCCCCCAACCCGGCCCCTTTTCCCTTTCCCCTTATAAAAATTGTCGGCACACATGTAACTACACAGACATTAATGGTCAGCGGAAAAAAAATTTTGAAGGGAGATTTATTGAGTAAAAGGCCCTTTTTTCTTTTTACTAAAAAAAAAAACAACTGAAAAATTTTCCACGCAACTAAAATAGAGCATTGTTTTATCAAAACAAAATGTATAAAACCTTTCAAATACATGCGAATGTGTATAAAAAAACAACAACAACAAAAAAGAAAGCATGAATCCTCAAAAAAAAACAACCCAAACAGAATGCTTGTATTGTTGGTGCGTCAGAATAACCAATTGCTTTATGATTTCAAATGTTTTTAAAGTTTTGTATAACGTCTAGTTGGTTCATCTTACAACTCCCAAGTAGACTTGAGATACTCTAATGCACAAAAATATTCATGAAATGCATTTTTCTACCTAAGCATGTGGCTGCCTCTAGTGAAATTCAGACCCACCACCCTGACAAGTATAGGTGTTTCTCCAACTTCTTCACAAGTATGGACTAATGCCTGGCTTTCACTCTAGAAGACAGGACACAGACATTTATATCTCTTGAAATTCGGCTTTACTTGTACGGTATTGTTTTGAATTCATTGAAACCATTGACTTTTCCCATGTTCGTTAGTCTTTTTTTTTTTTTTTCTTCAATATGTTGGTGTTTTTAATCTACAGACATGTATCTATGGTCCCTTTCCACATTACTTCAGCTCTCTAATATCTACTTTGTCACTGTTAAAGAGGTAGGCGAGCGTTGGGAACAAACACTATTTTTTGTTCTGAGCCGCACAATTGTCTAGCCATATCACAACTTTTTTCATGCTCATAGCCTTAAAGGTAAGCCTAAATCGCAGAGGCAATGTCCTCGTCCTGCCTTTCACAAAATGGCTTCAAGATAAAGCGAGCATAATCTCTTTTTTCCAGTTCCCAGCACTGCAAATGTTTCATTAAAGACAGTATGTGTTCTAGTAAAAAGTGAAACTTTAAAGCCCTCCGGTCGAGAGGGCATAATACCTCCTAAGAATCAGCAGATAAATAAATCTTACCACTAACATACAATGCATGTTTTTTTTTAGTTTTGCTGATATTCATTTCTTTTTGTTAGTTTTGTGCTCTAGGCTGTATACTTAACACATCACAATTTTCTCCACAAGTGCAGTCTTTCTTGTAAAGATCATGATGCTGACAGACAGCATGTTCATCGAGAAGTTCACGCTTTTGAATATCTCGCACAATCCTCTGAAAGACATCTGTAAAGCATTTTTATCTTTGAAATCTTGGCACAACGACTTCACCCTAGTGCATTGATATCTCGGCAGACATCTACTCGTCGGTGCATGACTGGATCGATAATATGCTAGAGTTTGGTAACATGATTCATTGTGAACAATTACGTCTTGATAAGAGTTAGGATTGGATTGCTTGCCACATCATTAAACTTGGCTGGTTGTGGAAAAATACTTTTACTCTCACCACCTAAGAATTTTGTCATAAACTGTTCTTTTTTTTTGGAATCATCCACAAGCTTGCAGGGAAAACGATTTGCACACCTGGACGCGTTTTCATTATGTAAGAAGTGCGTACTGATCTGAGTATTCATTTTTTTTTTTTACTACGACGTACAAACTAGTGCTGGGGCTACCGGCACGGATCGGTACCCTACCCGCGGCACGCAGCGACATCCACGGCACATCGAGTAGATGCACGGTACGCGGTACTGTGCCGTGCCGTGCCGTGGGATCCGTGCTAGCTTCTCATTGTCTCATGCGTACCGTCGATTTTGAACTGATTCTGTGCAGAGTGCAGACAAGTAGGCGACAAATTTTTGTTTGAGATAGAACTTTCCGGCTTACCCGCCATACATCAGTCAGCAGTCGGCACGATCTCTGACTGTGTGTATTTGTGTATGTGTATGTGTGTGTGTGTGTGGGGGGGGGAAGGGTGTCAGCGTTGCGCAAGGAAAATTTAGGGGAAGGGGAATTAAAAAAAAACCAAAAAAAACCAGACACTCTTCACAGTAAAAGACCGCAATCTTTGAGAGATATGTAGTAGGCCTATTGTGTTAATCACTATACAGTATACACTACACCGATCTCTCCATTCTTCTCTGCTCTGATTAGAATCATCCTCTCCTTTTTTGCTTTGTCTTCATGTTATTACACTGCTTTTCTTATGACTTATTGCGCTCTAAAATAACGAGTTTATACTTTTCAATGAAATTTAGTTCTGCTTACAAAACAATCATTTTCCTTTTGTTGCATTTTGTTAAATGTGCTAAATCTGATTGCTGCTTGTCTTTATTTGTTGTTTGAATTATTATACTTAGGCCTAGTAAATTTCAGTTGCAACAGCACGCTAAGCTAATTTTTTTATTATTGTCATTTAAGGAAAAAAAAATAACAGATTCATATTTAGGATTTTTTTTTTTTTTTTTTTTTTGGGGGGGGGGTGGGGTTGGGGGGGGGGGGGGAGGGGCGTTATAATCTCTAGTTTTTGTATCATGTTACGGTGTTACGTTTAATGTGAAAGTCAAACTATAAATAAGTGTATATTAAAGAACAGAAGCTTGTCATTAATCATGCAATCATAACTTATCATCTTAGTCTTCTGTCGTTTTAATATTAATTGAATGATAATGCATGCCTCTATACAGATTAAACTTTAATTACCGGTATGTACAGACAAACTGAGATAATAAAAATTCAATGAGAAGCAAAAAGAAACGGAAAAAAAGAAAATTACAAAATAGAATAAAACAAAACAACAACGAATAAAAAATAATCTTGACTGACGACTGCGACTCGATGACTCGAGAGCCTTCACCTGCATTCAGTGCCGAGTCCCTAGATTTAATTTTAGGCTCTCGGATCGGGGGCGTACCGTGCCGCGGATCGGGGTGTACCGTGCCTGCCGCGGATCGGGGTGTGCCGTGCCTACCACGGATCGGGATGTGCCGTGCACGCGGTACCCTTCACCTCGGGTCCCGATACTCGACGAGTAGTAAAAAATCGGGTAGACCCCAGCACTAGTACTAACACATTCTCGTTTGTATTGATGCGTTTGTTAAAAATTGGTCTATGAATTCTTTTCTTATTCCATAATCTATGTTCATGCTGTGTCCATTTTACTTGCATTCGATTTTCAATGGTAAGAAAATGCTCCCACACTCTATGGATTTTTTACATCCGTTTCTTAACGTTTCTGTTATGTTATATTTTAACGCTTCTATTTCCTTCATTATCTCTGTTTCATTCCTCTTGGCGATCAAATTCCGTTTTCCTTTTTCTTCTCTCCCTCTCTGATTGTTTATACCCTATTTCTTCTTGCAAATCCGATTCCTCTAATACTGATCCAGTGGCAACTTGAGCTGAACACTGCCTATTACCTTTATCTGATTGCTCGAAAACGTTTGCCCACGTATTGTATTCTAGTGAAGAAATCTGGAATTTACACAAACTCGGCAACACACAGATGTCTCTGAAGTTAATAATTAAATAGGCGACATCTGAACTCCTTGGTTAAACATCATATTATTTCCTCCATTCCTTCTTAGGCTGTGATGGAAAAGTACACATTGCCAAGAAAAAATATCGCATTGATGTATGTGCTTCAAGGGTAGTTTAACTTTAACCTTTGAGGTGTAATTAAACTTGATGGGAAAAAATCCACTTCGAATTTTTTTTTTTATTTTTCAACCAAAAGTCAACATAAGGCAAACACCTCGTGACAATGCGCAGTTAATCATCATAATTTACCAAAATTAAATAATTGCCAGGTGTCATCAACAAGATTTTAGAATATTATTATTTTTGGATAATTGACAAAATTACTTTCTGCGAAGTTGTTGGAAAGTAGCTGGCGACGTCATTAATGATGACAATTATCTGCAAAGACACGGTTATTACTTTCGTTCTTTATCCTTTTCGACAATATAATTTTTAGTCCTTTTACATAAAAGTAATTGGCAAATAGCATTATAAAAGCGAGTTATACAAGATGATTATAACAAAATCACCATAATTAACAAGTATGTCATCTTTACTGCCACGCTACTGATTCGAAGCAAATTATTTCAGCCAGCTCATAATTGGTAAATAAACAGACTTGCTCGATTTCTTTAAGTAGAGTCATAATATGTGAACAGTCATAAACGACTTTAAGTGCAATCGGTGGGTTGCGTTATGAAGTAAGAAGATACATGTCCTATTTCTTCTTCCTTAGATCCGAGGATATCAGGAGTGCATCCGATTGAAAAACGTATAGTTCTTGGAAAGCAAACTTAAGCTACTTGTACAGTCCAGTATATAGTTTCTTTGATTATAGACATGTTTAAGTTAACAGATGGCATTGTGAGAAATGAATGATCCTAATGCACCGATCACCCTAGACCGTTTGTAATCATTAAAGTCGATAAGCAAAAAGAGTGGAAGCAGGTTGAGAAAATGGAAGCTGATAATGTGAACATATCGCTGACTCTTGAGGCGAAGTTGAATCTCACAATGTTTAATACTTTTTCAATGCCTTACTTTCGTGCATTCGTTCTGACATTCAAAGTTTTAACTCCAACTTGGCCTGCTATAATCATATTCGGAGTGTTAGCAAACACTCCCAACATTGTTACTTTTCTCAAAGCAGGGATAAAAGATAACGTCATAGTGTTGCTGTTTTCACTTTCAGTGTCCGATCTCGCGTTTCTAATCTTCAACACGCCATCAGTGTGTGGTTTTGTCATATTGAATTATGCCAGGAACTGGCAGTGGCCCTTTGACGATAGTTTTGTCATGTACCTATTCTACTGGCCTGCCTTCACTGCTTACGATCTCTCCGCATTTATCTCGGTCACTCTGGGTGTTGTTCGCTGTGCATGTGTGGCCATGCCTCTCAGATTTAAATCAGTATTCACCAAGTCGCGAACAGTCAAAATGGTGGTTTTATTAGTTGTCTTGCTGCGTGTTCCAGTATTGAGCATCTTTCGGATTGCGTGGAGAACAGATCCCACAACAAACGTTTCATCCGTGTATCTGGCAGCAGTAAACCGTGACTCCATGGCTCGTATCAACGACGTTTTAAACCGAGGCTTCGTTATCTGGATCAACTTTACCGTAATGATAATCTGCGTCAGTGTCCTCATTTTCAAACTCTACGAGGCCTCCAAGATACGACGATCTTGTGCTGTCAATCAGACCACAGAGCAAACTGCTTCCCATGGATTGGCGTCGAAAGATCTACAATTGATCAAGTCAGTAGTTTTGGTATGCACCATCTTCATAGTGTCGCAGTTGCCGTTCTTGCTCTATTCAACAGGTCGTCTCATCAATCCTGAACTTTCCGTTACTTCACAGTTTAGACATTTATTTACTACATTTACTATCGTTAGCAATACACTTTCTTACCTGAACGCATCACTCAACATCTTCGTGTACTATAACTTTAACAGCAAGTACAGATCTGCATTTCTCTCAATGATTTCATTAAAGCAAAAAAACTGAAGCAGATTAATCGCAAATTCACAATTTATTTACTCCTGGCTATAAGAAAGCGGAGATTTGACGTACCTCTGCTTTCCAGAAACAAGAAAAAAAAAAAAAAGAAAGAAAACGACGTGTGAGGAAAAAAAAAAAAACAACAGAGAAGACTGTAGAAAATTTTTGAACAACTTGTGAAAGTCATGTTTATCAAAGGCCCAAAATTCATATCTGTAAGGGGAGACAAACTGCTAGATTATTATTCTTCTATCTTAAAACTACATGTATTTGCAATTAAAAACGATCTTTTCTTTTTATTTTCTTTTTTTTTCTTCTATTTATGTATGTATGTATTTATTAACAAAAAAAAAAAAAAAAAAAAAAAATAGTGAAAACAAATAAGTAAAAGAGAACAGCATTTGGAGCACCGATATTTTAAAAACAGAATATTTGGATTACTATAAAAACTTAAGGTAGAAGTATGGAAAATTTTACGCACAGCTGAAATTGGTAGTATATGCAATAAAACAACTTTACACTATAATTCTTCATAAACTAAGTCTTTTTGATTATTCACATAAGTTATAGAGACATGTTATTGGTTTAGGGTAGATTAACGGTTAAAAGAATGAAACCTATCCCGATCTATGAATAGCAACACATTACGTCGCGCGAACTTTTGAAAACGATGCTCTTAACACATTGGACCTCTTTGTAGACTGGTGTCACGAGCAAGGAGCGTCTGTTCAACCAGAAAATTTAATGATTGATATATCATCATAACATATACTCTTCCTATATCTCGTCTTTAACGGTTGCAGTTGACATTGGTGACCAGCACAATCATAGTCAATGAATCGGGTTCTGCATTCATCATCGATGATCCGTGTTACATATGACGTTGGAGATTATTGCTGACCAATCTTCTCTGTCTGTCTGTCTGTCTGTCTGTCTGTCTGTCTGTCTGTCTGTCTGTCTGTCTCTCTCTCTCTCTCTCTCTCTCTCTCTCTCTCCCCCCTCTCTCCCCCCCCCCTTCCGCACGCGTTAAGGAAGTATCCCAAATTCTTCATTGTCCATGAACCACGGGATATTCTTCTGTAGGTCTTTATCTCAAAAGCTCATAGTCTTATGCCGGTGCCAGCGTCAAAGTTTCATATCCATAGTGGGCAGATGACCATACACGCCATTTTGTTAAGCGTAGTTTGGTAACTAACTAGGGGCAGGTCATGACTGGGGAGTAGTCCTGCCATTTCACTCAACTTTTTTTGGTTATGCCAATACGTCTTAGGATCTATTTTCACAACGGCCATCCTCAACAGACAGTACTCTTAAGTATTGGAGTAAAATTACCAGTACTTATTCAACTCTCTTACCATTGATTGTCATTAAGATCTGTGGAATGTGGTTGCTTTCGGAGAAGGCCATTTTTATTTAGTACTTTCATCAGCAACCCAAACTTTTCATCCTCTATTTTTACTTCATCCAAAATTTCTTGTAGAAATATCTCTTTTCCAGCTACTGGGGCAGATAGCATAAGGAAGGATATTGTGACCTACCTTTAGACAGGGAGGATATTCAAAATTCTGAAATTGAAGAACACAGGAGACAAAACACAGCCTGCAAAACTCCTTCTTTAATTCTAGAGGGTCTGAGATGGTGCTATCAATCTGATCTGTATGGATTGTTGCCAATACAGACTGGAAATGAAAGCGGTGTCGCTCTGGTCAATGTCTATAGTTTGTAAGCACCGGATAAACTAAGAGTGTTTGTATTGAGCTTTTGAGTAATCTATAAAACGAGCATTGATATCTTTTTGCATTTCAAAATACTTTTCAACAATAAGTCTGTAATTAGGAAGGTGGTAAAATTAATGTTGAAGAATGTTGATATTTTATTTATCACATGCAAATATGTGAAAGAGATTTTTCAACTGTCTAAAATTCATGTCCTTTCAGTACTTGGAGACTGGCCCTGTTCCGTGGCCCATAGTTAGATGTAATTGTATTCATTAGAAGGGAAAATCCTCTTATCATGTCTTCAGATTTGGTATCCCTCAAGGTTCAGTTGAAGAATCTTTACTGATTGGTTTGCAAAAACAACTTCTCTCGCAAGAACTTGAAATGTTCAGTTCAAAGTATCGTTTTGACACATATGATGCCCATCTTTTTGGTAAGATTGCAATAGTACAGACCATCACGTCAAATAAAAATCTTTGGACGAGTGACAATTACTTTGGAAAAGTGAACAATGTTTAGGTAAAAGATTATTTTTCCATTTCTGTCCCTTAAACTTCGGGGAAATTTCATCCCCAGATCTTTTGAAACATTGCCCATTTTTTCCCCTTTCTATCCTTGCTGGTCTGATGGAAATCATATACTATAGTTTCGATAATGGTGAACACCAAACTGTATCAATCTATGGGTAGTTACCTGTAACCATGCGCATGGCTTGTAATGAATATTATTTATGAGTGCAAAATTTATTGTTTCTGAATGGTGCAGGAGCGAAAACATTGTCTATAAAAGTTACATAAAAGATTTGACCATTGTGAGGATTGTCCACAGCAAAATCTTACTTTTTCTCTCACCGATTCCCTGTATTAATATCTTTTCCATTTCCTAAGTGTTTGCCCTCTGGAGCGTTCACAGCCAATGTTGTTTTTAGTGATCTAGCATTTCAAACCAAGATTGCCTTTTAAAAACATTTAAAAAAATAATTCCTATCTTTCAATCTTCTGCCTCTAGGTTCTGGTGCAATTTTTGTAGCAGGTCTACCTGTAATTGTCAAATGTGCAGGTTTACTGCGATCCAATCAATACTTTTAATCTCTATGCTGAAGAGAGATAAAAGCAGTAGCATGCACTGACACTGCAGATTGGATTTATTCACTATTATAACACGCCTGAAAAATCTAATACTAAACGATCATAGGTACAGCATGATACAGGTGACAAGAAACAAGTATACCATTTTGCCGAGTACCAGTAGTTTGCGATGAATAGTAACCAGGGATACAATTAAAAGAAGAGAGAGGGGAAAGTAAAGAGGAGGCTAGAGAAGGAGAAGTAGAGCAGCTTCTATGAAAAAAGGGAGAAATGTGGTTTCAGAGCTGAGAGATATAAGGTTATGGTTGGGATCTACTTCGTAAAATATTTTAGTGCACAATCTTGTTAGTGAATGGAAAAAGGAATCAAGAAAAAAAAGGCTTAAAAAATAATTTCAACACTGACACTTTACAGAGCATTTGAGAAAGCTTTATTAAAACCTTTCCTGATCATATTTTCAATTATTAAAGAGACATGAACATGTTCATTGTCTAGGTAGTTTGCTTTCAGAATTCATTGTCTTCAAAATATCCTAAGTAATAAATAAAATTTACCTATATTACCCTTTCCAAATTCCAAAAGCCCAAACTTTCTAAGATGGCATGAGAAAAGATGTTGCTTATATTAAAAAAAAAATCAAAATGAATTCTTATCTCGCTAACCGCATGCTCAAGGTACTGGAATATTTCTAATCTTTAAACACTAATTTGGCTTCAGTATACTGACATACATGTATTTTTCTCAACATATTTGTTGTTACTAAGAATACAAAATAAAAAAAATGAACTAAAGAAAACATAACATTATCTGAAATTGTAAAACTAAAAGTTAAATGACAACAGACCTACCTAATAAAGTTGGGTTCAAACCTGGGATTTTATTGGGTTCATTGCAAACAATGGCAAAAAAGTTAAATTTATTCCCTATCTTCCTTTAGAATCAACATTAAGCTATGGGCCTGAGCACAGCTTTGGATGTCGTTTAATGCCGATACAGAATCTAGATTTAGCAAATTGCACTTCATTTCGGCATCTTGTAGAGCTCTTTTTGTTTATGGTGAAAAGTCCTACATGCAAAAGCACTCACAAGTGCAATATCTATGGTTCTGAATTTATGGTATTTGTTTTGGAAGCAAAGGCAATGATACTTTCTTATTTTGTCAACCTTAAGCTGACATCTAAAAAATGCTGGAAAAGTATAATTAGCTGATTTTAGTCAGAGATATTTATTGTTTTATTTGCTTTTCCTTTTCTAAATAATGATTAATGCAAAAAAAAAAATCATGTAGCAAATGATTGGTTTTGGTACACCAAAAGCAATGATTTCAAGGCCTCAGTCTGTTTTAGCTGCTCTATCAATTTAAGTGTTCATAATTATATCTGATTTGTGAAACTAATCACACCAAGATTTGCGAAAGGGATATCGAAAAGTCTTTTAGGGATATACAAATTTCTGAGATTCACTGAAAAGATCTGTATTAAATTAACCACCTAAAGGATGAACAAATATTCAGCATAAAGGAGAAACTAACTTGAAACTAGTCTAAAAATGAAATATTAGTTACAGAAAACTATAATTTTTTTCAAGACATCATATCACAAGGATATCCAATGGATAATTTTATAACTGATTACCCCCGTCTGGGCTGAATTATCTTGCTTCTACTTTTCATCAAAGTTAAGAAGCAAAATGTCATTCTGTAATTCCTTTCCAAAATCTGCAGAAAAAGTAGGGACAAAATAAAATCACCCAGGCTGAAAGAAGTTGTGCCTTTCTGGAATTTAATTAGTAAATGGCATATCACATAATAATCAATCACATTAATGGATACAATGGTAAAAACTAAATTAATCTTAAAGTGATAAAGTACATTATACTGAGTACAATTGGCAGTGGCAAATTGATCACTTTAAATAGTTGGGCCTGACCAAGGCAAAATATTTTATTCTTTTTTTCCCTTTGATTTGCTGTAGTTTTTTTTTTTAACACTATGGAGCATTTGAATAGAGGAGTGCATCATTACATTTTAACTATAAGGCATAATTAAATGCAAGATTGTTGTAAATATAAATTACAATGGACCTCCATATTGATTGAAACAATGAGCTTGCTACAAACCTCTGGATATTTTAAATAAATATAGAGATTACAGTAATTGAGATCAAATTCCCTAAACTTTTGTCCCCTTTGGTAAAATTTAACTTTAAGTAAGTAAAGAGAGGGGGAAAGGCAGTGGAAGAGGACGTATTGACAGTGTGTCACATAACCAAATATAAAATGTATGTTGCAGTTCCCATATTAGTTACTATTAAATCAGAGATACAAGATGGAAAAACAATAACAAAGGTATACCTATTGAACATACATACATATATAAATATTGTTGGTCTGAAACCATTCACTTTGTGTTAAAAAAAATATAGCTGCAAAAATCAACACCAGTCATTTTTAATATTGAGAATTTAAATCATCAACATCGGCAACAAAATAATAAGGCCCGCTATTTATTGTCTTCAGAATGGAAAAATATAGAAAAGACATAGCTAGCTAAGGCTTAACAGATCAACAATAATCTCATTTGAAATTTCATTACAGGTACACTATATTCTGAAAATTGCAAGTTATTTGAACAAATTTTCTTTCATTTTGAGTGCTAATGAAAGATCAAATTGATTTGACGGAGGTAAGTGATGACACTTTGTTTGAAAATTATTTATGAAAAAGAAAAAAAACAAAAAACAAATAAAAACCATGTGAACAACTGTGATTTTGTTAACAATAGGATTTTCTTTGCAATTTCTGCACTGAATCTGGCAAGTCTTCGAAAATTAACTTTGATGTAAAAACAAAAATTAATACATGTTTTGAGTTCAAAATAAACCACAATCAAAATTGATTTACACAGAACCTATCTCTCACAAATGTGAAATAATAAAGTCAAATTCTTTTCTCAATTTTATGACACAAAAAATCTAAAACATGATAATAGACCTTTTTCCTGATTCAGATTGATATGTTACATTTTCTCCCAAACAAAAACTTCCACAAGATTAAGCATAAGTGGAATGAAAGAGCCAAAAGATGTTGAAAGGACATACTATGTACATCTAAATATAAACCTTTCTAACTTGAAATGTAGGTTTTTCTCCCAAAGAAAAAAAAATTGGGTTTTTATTTTCCCTCTTAAGCTATCTTGCAGTTTATTTTTTCTCAGAATTTAAAACAGCTTGATGCAATTCAGTTCTATGAAAAATGAAAAGACCCTGTTTTTGAATGTGGAGTCTATGAAACATGTTATTTTGTGGTGAAAGTAAGTTTTGGAAAAGAAATAATTGGAAAACTTATTTTTCTTATGCTTTATATAATGACAAGCAATAGCTCATATATCATAAAATAAAAAAAAAGCAATAGAGATTTTTTTTGAAAAAAAAAAATTGCAGCATATAAAAATGCTGATTGACTGGTGCATTGTAACTCATACATTATACAAATAAGAATCTAAAACAGATTTGTAAAATTCAGACATAAAAATGCTGTTTATGCTGCAATCAAGTTTGGAATATCGAACAACATAAAGATGAAATTTCTTTAAAATAGCTTACATTTAATTCATTGGTTCAAGAGGGTGCTATATATTTATAGTCTATGCTTCATTGAAAGCTTTGTTGATATCTGAAGGTTTTCCTGTTACTCGGCTTAGAATGATAAATTAAAAACTTAAGCCTGCAATTTTTACAACATGTATGACTTTGAAGTACTGTTGCAAACTTTAACAAGTTTCTTTTTGCTATTTTACCTTATGGAAATGAAAAAAATAACAATCGGATTTAAAAAAAAAGTCCAACAAAAAAAAAAGAAAACGTATCTAAAGCTTTCATGACAAATAAAATTGAAACTTGGTTTCCAACAAAACTAATTATCATGATTTATCTGCTTAGGGGTTTAACAAATCATTATCAAATATCAAGTCTGAGCTTAAAGCTCAAAGAGGTAATTCAGACAGTGCATGACTTAAAAATGAGAGGATAAAACATAGTATTTTGATCCTTCTGTAGTTTAAACCTGTTTCAACAATTTCAAAATGTATCTTGGTACATAGCTATAAACAAAAGCCAAATAGTGTGTGTAATCATACAGCACCAAAAAGTTATAAAATCTCTTTATGTATCATAAATGGATAGTATACACAAAGAAATTCTTACACCTACATGATGCAATCAGTACAATAAATTGTAACTGTGAAAAGTTGGAGGCAACAATAGTGGTAAAAAAAAAACCCACAACAAAACATGGATGTCTCCAGATTGATTAAAATTTCAATGGCATGTTGATGGTACTAATACACTTTTGAAAAGATGGGGAAAAGTTGTTTGACTTCTAAATAAATTATTTTCAAATTTGGTTAATGTGCATTTTTTTCCAAGAGAACTTTCATTTAAACCCCAAAAAGCTTGGTGAGTAAAAAGTGGACAATTAAATTTTATAAATTACAACTAGCAGGCTCTTTACACTTGTTTTAAAAAAACAAAAGCAAACTACAACTTGAATAATTAGTATCATAATGATAGGTGCTGAAAGTGAAACCCTTTCTATTGGGTAATAATTTTTCAGACAAGTTCTGAAAGAAATAGAAAAACATGAAGCATGAAGCTTAAAATATTCTACAAAAAGTATCAAACATCTCTTAACCACGGTAACACAAGTTCAAGATTTTATCTAGAAAGTACAGTAAAACGCTATGAAACAAAAAAAAACAAAACAAAACAGCTAAAGCAAATGACTTCGGTTTACAGATCATTTTCTCTAAAAATAGCTCTGGTTAAATTTAAACCAAAATATGTTTCAACCAAAGAGATTCTTTGCATCTTAATAATTTTCATTTTAGAGTGTTCCACTGCAGCTGTAAAATAGATATTCTCAAAAAAAAATGTCAAAGGCTGATCAACAAAAACCGAGCAATACTTTTAGTGCCCTGATGAATCAACATGAAATAGGAAAAAAAAATGATCACATTAACAATCTTAGTGCAGTAAGTTTGAACTTCTGTTTGGAAAATAATTTCCTTTTTATCAATGTGAATAAGTCTATCTTTTATCTTACAACACTTTGAACTTGACCTCACTAATATCATATATAATTTTGTTGTCTTTGAGAAAAATTAAGCCAAAAAACATTACAACTGTTGTATTCATAACATTTCCAAGTTTTGATTTAGCACAGAAAAGGTGAAACACTTTCATAATTGTACTATGTAGGCACTAATACCATAAGTCAGAAAGCTACATTTTATAGTCTAAAATTATGGAAACTAAAGGTAAAGTAGAATCAAAAACATTTTTGTTTGTTTTCAGTTTGGACACAAGAAAAAATCATATTATTTTATACACTGATCTGTGGCATGGGACACATAGGCCTTCTCTGTATTCAAAGTTGGATATCATCACCGTTTCTTGCCTCTTAGCACTTCCCTAAAACAAGAGCGAGAAGGGCCATTCGAACATACATTCCATTCTCAGCTTGGCGAAAGTAGGCTGCACGGGGATCAGTGTCTATACTTGGGCTGAAGTAGAAAGAAAAACTATGTTAATCTCCCTAGTAGCAACTTATAACCAAACAGATGAACATCATAGACAGTGAATGCTAAACAAAAATAAATGAACTATCTTATCACCAAAGTAGAGAACAATTGAACCTGTTTTGCAGAAACTGAATTCCATATCATATAATTTATTTCACAATATGGCGTAAGTCAAAGTTTGAAAATGTAAAATAATCTTTTATGTTCTCAATTTCTTAAAAAGTGAATGAATAAATTGATAATAAAGAGAATGTCTAATGCTTCTCTCACAATAAAACTATCTCAAAGGCTGCCAAAGACATTATGAAAATCAAGTATATGTACAAGAATGTTGGTACTTCAACATCCACAACAAGGAACATGAAGACAAACAAATTGCTAAAATAAATAAACACTAATGGTTGATATAAAAATATTAAATGTGGATTATTTGGTTACTACAGTCCGGTAACAACAAGAAGATCTCAGGCGTTCACCCTTATGCCAAACTCGCCAAAGATGTGGCAGTGAAACACACAATGAAGGTGTGAGTATTAAGGTTGATGCTCTAACCCTGCAGCCTATCAATAATGAAAATAAGAATTGGAAACTTATGTCTGCATCAAACTGTACCTGATCTCAAACACTCGGGGCAGAGGGTGCATAACTACCATCCTCCTCTTGGCTAGTGTCATGAGCTCTGGTGTCAGGATCAACTTGTTGCAAGCCTATTGGGAGAAACATTATAAAAAAAAAAAGAAAAGAAAAATCAGTGTGGTAACTTCTTTAACTTGAAGGCATTTATTGATGAGTTAGTAATAAATGTTATCATAAAGAAGGAGCTTATATTTAGAATAATGCACGTATTTGAGTTCAGCATCTTCAGAGGGAAAAAGTCTTATGTTTAAATCTAGCCCATAATTATTCAATAATAGCATTCCATTGATATATTTAATTCAAAATTAGAATAACATTGATTTTTTCATTTGTTGCAACACTTTTAAAAGAACAAAACCTTGAGAAAAATATTTGTTCCACATTTGACCTAGTTTTAAACTTTCAAACCTATAAAGACTTTTTCACTTTTCAATCTAAAAAGCTCATAATTTTGTTTTGTTTTGTTAACAAAACTGCTGCAATTTTTTTTGCCTTTGAATGTTTTGGAATTTGTTACTATAATTATATTTGTAACTATGTTTATAACTGTTAAGAGTTGATTTTCAAATAAAAAAAAAAAAGAAGTGAGAACAGTTGGCTAGGGTTGAGAGGATAAGAGATGTGCTCAGGTGTGAGCGTGAGAGAGAGAGAGAGAGAGAGAGAGAGAGAGAGAGAGAGAGAGAGAGAGAGAGAGAATATTGAGCTCCTTGACCTTGTTATAATCATCTATGCTGGTAAATCTTTCCTTCTGTATGCGTGTCATGTAAACCACATCAGTGTCAGGCAAAGCTTGCTCTAGGGTTGAGAATGACTCCTAAAGAATAGCATAAACACAAAACTTCACCATAACAGACACAAAAAAATGGCCAATTTCACAATTAAATAGTCTTACAACAAAATTTGAATGCCTTCTATATGAATACCTAAAAGCAACAATTTCACAAGGAGAGAGAGAATGGATTTCAACATTTACCACCAATTCAATAATTTAAAAAAGTGTTAAGTAAAAATAGGCAAACCAAAATACGGATACAAGTTGTTTGACTTGCCCTTTTTAGTTTAAAAACCAATAATTTAGCCATGTGCACTTTAAAAATTATCCACCCCTTTTAAGCCTATGTTATGTTTCACTCAAGACTAAATTCTTGTCATTAACTTTACCTTTATACAAGTATTGGCTTAATGCTGCAAAGTGATCATTACATCTAAGTTCAATCACTCCTGATTGTCTAATTTCAACATTAAAACAGAATCACCCAATAGAGCTGCCAATCCAACCAGCCAACAGAGTACCATTGTAGCCAGAAAGCATAAGATTGTTCCAAAATGGGTACAAACCTTACAGAGAAAAGTTGGCAGTGTGCAGTCCTATATAAGTCTTTAAACTACCTATGGTAAATATACAGTCTGGTACGATATGAGCTCAGACCTTAATACCCTACTGCTACCAATCTTTCCAGCATGAGCTGCTGCTGTAACAGGTTTGGCTATTTTTTTCTGAACCATTTTTGCTTCTCTGTTGGTTGGTTTTTGCTACTGTTTCCATCTATAGTGATTAATAATTCAAAGAAAGATCTTCACCTTGATCCTACACAATTTTTACTAAATCTAGATTGATAAAAAAATTGTCTTTCCACTAGATTTGTTGAATACTTATTAGAAAGCAGTGAACAAGTCTTGAATCTTCACACTCTAGTTTGCACAAAATCAAAGAAGCCTCAATCATATTTAAGCTAGGCCTATCTAATTTCAAATCCAGTGGTTTACTACCCTAAATATCCCATGACTGTCAAATTAATGTCTTACCTATCTTAAGCATGCCTATTATAACTTCGAAAACTTGAATTAAGTGTTTTAGTGATGTTGTTCTCTGTGAAACTTGTCAGAGTTAGAACACACTACCTTAACCTTGGATGTCTGGGTGTCACCAACAGAATTTATGCAAATTAAGCCAGGTCATAACTAGAAATATCACCCAATGAAATTAAATAATTCATTTACATCTTGCAGTAATTATAACATGAATTATCATTTATAAAACTAGTCTGTGCTAGATCTACTCTGAATAGGTCAATCTGTAAATATTAACTTCTTGAGATCTAGAAATTAAGTTCTTGGAAAAGAGTGTATAGGGCAAAAAAACAGGCAAAACAGTCATACAATTCAGAAAAGTGCCCTAAATTCTTACCATCCAAAATAATACGTACAAATATGCTTTTTTGACATATCGTTGGCAGCTCTGCACCATTCTGTGAATGTATTTCCACAAAATGTAATACATACCTGATTAAGACCTCTAGATGCAACCAGTTCCACAATGTCTCTTGGCATCTCCAGGCCCTCAATGGCCACATATCTCATTTTCACATTGTACAGAGTCAGTAGCTTGGCCAGAGAATGGACAGTTCGGCCATTTTTTAGGTCTCCTACCATGGTTACCTATGAGAATAGAAAAGTAACCAGTGAAATGAACTCTCAAGTCAAACTTGATTTGAAGGAGTGGAAAGAAGAAAAACTTTACAAATTCATCGCATGCTGCCTTAATGAAATTTCCAGTATTGTACTTGCTTAGCATGTCTATAAGTTATATTAGCTAATGAATTCTTAACAAATGCTGTTTTAATCATTCATTCTAAGTTATACCAAGTTCCTTAGAAGCCAAATAGGTTGAGTTTAAACAAAATATTCATGAATTCAAATTTCGCAGTTCTCTGAAACAAAGTTTAGAAATTAACATCAAGTCATTGAGTTCGAGTGTTAGATGTATTTGGGACAAAATTGTTCAGAAGTTGTATGGGTGTAAAACCCAATCAAATACATTGCAATACTCTTCACTAAATGAAAAAAAAAAAACACTTTCAGATGGTAAGTCTTTAGAGCATATTAATTTGTGCAGGGGTCAGTCTTCAGACAGTGACTAAACAGTTCTGACAGTCATGAGTTTACAAACAAGATTAAGGAAAATCTTGAAGTGAAGCATTTTACACAAACACATCCAGTATTCTACAGATATGAACAATAATTATCAAAAATCTTGAAAAGTGATGATAAAATACTTTCTGTACTGCTTTCTTTATTTTACTAAGAAATTTCTCTTACAGTGAGGTTTTTCACTGTTCCAATCTCCTCTCTGATAGTGAAAACATCTAACAATGCTTGTGTAGGGTGTTCACCTACTCCATCACCAGCATTTACCACAGGTTTGCGAGAAACTTTTGCTGCATTCTACATTAAAAGAGAAAAAAAAAATGATTAGCACAATAACCTCTAAATGTACATAACTTTGACCATAAACTTAATAAAATGCACTTTAACACCCGATGAAGTACATTTTAAGCATTTCCAAAAATGGCTAGCATGGGAGATCATCCTCTTTGATACTATTTTGATTACTATATAATTTGAACAATTCAGAACATGACAATTTTCAATTTAAATTACATACATTATATATATTATAAGAAAAGAATTGCTGTCTTAAAGGTTCATTACAATGTCTGAAACTTGAAAACACTTGTCCAGCATCCATCTAGAGGACTTCATTTTAAAACTTTATCAAATGCCAATTTCTGGATCTAGACACTCAAGCCACAAAAAAAAAATAAATGTCCAGACCCAAAACAAAACTTAGATTATCTTCATCTAAAGAATATGGTGCCCATTTGTGAACTCTAAATTGTTTATTTAATCTATTATAGTCCTGGAGAGGGAACAAGACATTCCTTAATCTCCTACCAACCATATATATATATGTTTATATGCTTGATATAAAGTCTACATGGTGACAGGATGTGCCCAATTAAATCCCTTCCAACTCCCCAAGACTATGAAATATCTTTGTAGGTTAAGACATGAATCAGAAGACAACAACAACAAAAGGCCAATGCAAGGAGTTCATCTGGATCTATTATAATGGTTAAATGAAAAAGTATCAAACAAACACATTTTATGTCATTTGTTGAAACCCTTCATGAATGTGAAGAATCTACTTCTCTTTAACTAATTTTACTTTAGCACCCGCAATCGCCCGATGTGGTATTGTACCTGAGCACCCGCTATCGCCTGGTAACAAACTTTTGCGAAGAAGAGCTCCTCGTCTTCTGCTAACGTTCTAGTTTCATTTTCTCTTTACCGCATGTGAATCGGTTGATCGGTTTTGAAGCTATGATTTTTTTAAAATGGCTTTTAATTTTCTCAATCGCTTAAGAAATCAGTTTGCCCAAGATGAGTTTGTAGATCAAAATAGCCCTGTATTTGAAGAGGAGGGTGATATAGATGATGAGAGCGACGTTGAATTTGCACAGGGAGGTGAAGAGAAAGAAGAAGAAGAGAGTACCAACAACGTATATCTAGATCTAGCCTCTGAGTCTGACCCTCACCCAAACAATCCAAACAACCCTTTCCCTTGGTCCACTACCCTTCATGATGTTGAACTATTCACACGCCGAACAGGCCCTAATCTTGATCTTTTGATCTTGACTACTCTGCAAATCTCATTGATTTCTTCAACCTATACATCCCTGACTCTAGCTGCTGAGCAAACCAATCTCTATGCTTCGCAAACTACAGGAGCCCAAACCTTGTTCAAACCTGTCACAGTAGATGACATTTCGAAGTACTTTTACATCAACATGATGTTTGGCATCCACAAACTTCCCAGCTACATCTTTGCGATGAAATGTGCTTTGCCCAATTTCATGAGAATGTGTTTAACAGTCAAAAAAGAAAACAAGTGAACAGTGGCAAAAACAATTTTTTCTTTACAAATTTTCCTCTTTATTATTTTTTTTTTCAGACATTAATTTTCATATGGTTTCAACATGTATATCAATTAAAAGCTCATCCATTTCTGCAAAATATATTTTTTACATATTTTTATCTCTATTAATTTAGATTATATACGAGATTTTAGTTAACGAAGTATTTAAAAAATTATTTATGCCCCTTACACTGGGAACTTATCAAAGTAAAAGTGACAGGCGGCTGGTAAATTATGGGTTAAAAATATAAAATAATAAGAAGCAGTTGGTACAAAGTTGCTTTGATATATATTTTGTATATCACCTGCACAGCACCAGGGGTTGGGTGACGAATCACAATAACATCAGAATACCCAGCCATCATAGACACAGAATCTGTAAGAGTTGTAGGCCAAAGTGAAAAAAAAACAAAAAATTAAAATCATCGCAATAGTTTCCTTTTTCAGTATATAAGAGGTAGATTTGATGGGGACAAAATAAATGGATATTGCATTCAACCTAAGCTTGACAATTTAAAAAATAGGTGTGAGATTTTCCAATAAAAAGTTTAGCCAGTGCACCTCATTCAAAGCTAACTATAAAAAACTTGAGAATGAATGAGTGAAATTGTAGTAGTGTGCATATTTAATTTTAAGTGCTCGAATATATTTACTTATTTAAAAATTACATTATTTTCTTGCATATGCATTGAAATTCTTTGTCATTTTCTGTTACAATTGCAATATGTGATGCTTAATGATGATACAATATCTATTTTTCATTTCACATATTGCAGTAAACAATTTTCCTGAGGTTTGCAGTGCAGTGAAAATTGTACTTTGAGATAAGTATATAAAAAGGCACAGGAAAACTTTAAATAGATGCTTTTCATAAAGCTGGCTCAAAATGTAAGTGAAGATCTTAAGAAGTCAAGCTAGCAAGTAAATAATTTGGAAGAGCAAAAGACGAAAAAAAAATTAATGTAAAAGCCAATAACTTACTATGGATACTGATTATGTATTTTATGTGATTTTATAAATTCCATTCAAATAATGGGTTTTCATAAATGAATGCTTATTTATGAAAAATTGAGTCAAGCAAATATGATGCTAATGTATTCTCCTACTTCTAGGTGTTCAAAGGAAGTTTTCAGTGCTTTATGAACAAACAAAATCTGTACATTTATTAAATACTCAGTCCTCTTCAGATCTAACAGAAAAACAATGGCCTTGCATCTCACCTTCTAGAGTCTCGCCCTTCTTGGTAGAGGAGGTCGATTCATTGAAATGGACCACTGAGCCACCTAGTCTCTGCATGGCTGCCGTGAAGGAACAGCTTGTGCGTGTTGACAGCTCAAAGAACATGGATGCAAGTACTTTACCCTGCAACAATGGAAAGTATTAACCAGCTGTTTCCCTTCTATTTTCTTGTTTGACAATAAAATGCTGATATATGTGAAGTGGTACATGTTTAAAAATTAAGGAAAGATTTCATAAAGAGTTGCACTTGTAGGTATCTTCAAAACACACATATGCACACCCACAAGTAACAATATTTTTATGTTGCTTTTGGACTTTAGAACTTTTACATGCTAGAAAAATGGATGAGAAGCTAAAAGATGTGTAACCTTGAAAAATTGATTAATTTATGTTTGAAGCCATAGAGCTCAATACAATAATTTCTGACATGAGCTTAAAAATGCTAGGCCACCTCACATACATGTAAAGATGCTTGTTAGAAATAATGAGGAGAGTAATTTAAAGACTTCAGACAAAATAAAAAATTAAACAGCATCAGCAAGTTCTTTGCCACTACTGAAAAGATAAACCTTTCATGCAGCCAGCACTTTGAGCTCACCTAAAAAATCAAATAACTGTAAAATGTCCATGTTAATTGAGATATGTTTCACAGGCCATAATTCCCCCCTCCCCAAGCCCCCTTACACACTTTGGTTAATTTATTTTCCATTGGTTGCTATTATCTCATTGTGTTAAATGAAAATAAACATGACTATCATTCCAATTGAAAAAAATCCTTACTTTGAGGACATAATCAAGTGGACGATCTTTTAAAACTGCATGCTTGTAGTTGGAAGCCAGGTTGAATATTCCTGACAACTGCAACAAAAATAAAGTACAAAGTGAGAACAATTCTTGCACATATTTAAAGGGTGGTAATTCAAATGCCGTCATAATAGTTTCATTGACAGATTGATGCATAATGAAGTCCACTCATCAGATGATGACATAACAAATTTTCTTCAAATATCTAACATGTCAAGTAAAGTCCAGCTGAAAAGATATGATCCAAACTCATCCCTTGTAGATAGAATGGTTCAATCTGCAATAAGAATTCTGCATGGATTACAAAGCATTGAAAAAAAATTTTAAGAACATTTTTTTTATTGAAGCAAACAGAATCAAACCTCATTACACGTTTCATAAAGATTATCAATGTGAATACTACCATGCAGTAAAACCATAATTTATACCTACCTGGTCTCTGTTAAAATTGACGACTGAAGTGATATGATGACCAGTGAGACCAGGAATGTGGTGATGCAGTGGCTGCTGAGGATGGCCCAGCACTGGACCAAGGGGGAACGATGGTTGTTGGGCACTGCGTAACATTTCAGCATGACTGGCATGGAAGTCTCGCTGCACCTCTTGAAAAACAGAGAAATCATCCATTATTTGATTTATCTCTTCACATTTGGTTGCTTTTATTTTTTTCATGGAGATTCATCAATCTTAACATAAAACTTATAAGTTAGTTTGGCATACTGTATTCCCTCCATTAGTAGCGCCATCTCTAATAACCCCCCCCCCCCTTTCCCATCCAAGCAACACTTAAAAAACACCACTTTTGCGAACAAAAGATTCTTATTAAACTCAAACTCAAAACATTTACTAAGCGATAGATCTGATGATAACAACAGAAAACACATGTAAACAATGAATGAAATTGATCGTTTTGTTGTTGACATGTTGATTGCAAAGAAATTTGAAGAGGAAATGACAAGAACAGAACGAAACATGCGGTGAGCGAATGAGAGAATTATACAATAGGCTTGGTCTCTGACCACGTGGCCTAGGCCGAATTCCAGTGTAACACAACCATGGCACTCTAAAACTAACTAGAGGGGGGGGGGGGAGGGCGGCGACGGCGGCACTTTGTCTTTGAAGAAAGTCATCCAAAACATTCCATTAGACGCATCCCCCCTCTTCATTTTCACGCGCCCGGCGCTACTATTGGAGCGAATACGGTATTTGAATATAATTGAAGACATGGTTATGTGTGAGCCTAAAATGTCACATTATCATATGAAATATATTATGTTATCACTATTTTTAATGATGTGCACAAAGCCAATTTAGAAAAATAATCAACTGAGAGCTTGCACACTGACGATGGTAACAACTAAAGATAATAGAAATCTTAACTACTCAAATTAAACAAAAGGCATTCCTAGATAAAATAGATTCAGAAACCATGCCTATATGGAGCATAAAAAGCAAATCCTCATTTCTTGACATTTGGTGGAAATTCACTGCCTTCATGAATCATAAGTGTTGAATCAGTTTTGAATGATTATTAATAACAAATGAAAGGGATTTGAAAACAAGTAGAACAGAAAACAGAAAAGACAGAAGAAAACTGATAAGGAAGTCCAAAATAAAGTGAATTAGAATGTTATCACCCCAGATAGAGCAATTAAACATTAGTAGCACTGTAAACTAAATAAGCCCTATGGTAAGATTCTTGATAAAGTTAATCTAATAAATTACATGTTATAACATAAAACTTACAAATAGGCTTGCTAAATTTAGTAACCTTTGACCTAGTGTCATTGCATATACTAGATAAATGAAAAAAAACAAAAACAGGGAGAAACTGTGTCAAACAATAGAACAAATCATGCAACATAGTACTGATCAATCACATTGTAATCAACTGGAAAATAATAAAAACAGTACACTATTGCAAGCAAAACACGCCAATTCAAAATTACAAAAACCTATGTTTCCTTCACAAAGTTCGTTTTTTCATAATATCTGTTTAAAAAAATACTTTAAATCATGAGAATCAACTCTAATTTTTGTTTTGTTTTCGTCACTATCTGAGTATGTATTGAGATCCTGATTGAAATATCTGTGTCCAAATCCAAAGGTCCCTGTTTTAATGGGCATGGAAGGCAATTGACAAGATGTTACTAACGGCGAATCACTCAAGCTCGCCAAGCAGATGACCCAGTTTATGGGAAAATGGTACAGTATACGAGAATTTCAATGTTTCTGAAAATATTACACATTTCATGCATTCAATGAATGTTCAAGAACAACCAATTTTCAGTTTTGTTTACTATTCTTAAGTCTCCCATCTACTAAGATGATGTACTTCACACAAAAAGAAGAATGTCACAAAAAATAAGAAAAACAAAAAAAAAAAAACCCAATCTATCAAACATTTTGAAACAACTATTTTGCCTATTATTCAAATACCTCTAAACCTTCTAAAACTTTCTAACTTTGACTACTTTCAGGGTAAAAACTGTATATGCCATTAGAAAACCTTAAGAACTTGCTCCACTTGGAATTTAATCTAGTGTAACAAATATAAAAAAAAGCTACTTCAGTATTCCTATTTCATTTTTTTAGGCAAAAAAAAAAAGCTACTATAAAACACTATATATCGCTTATTTACATATAGCAACAATTCTTTCACAATATCATTCACAATTTCATTTATGACATGCATATAGCCTTTGGTTGCACCTTCCGCCTATAGTCTGATTTATTGCATAAATGACATTTGATAAAAAAAAAGGACAATAAAAAGACACTCAAAACATTTGATACAAAAAATTAAAAAAAAAAAAAAAAAAAAAAACTAAAAGACAAAACCATATCAGCAAAGTGCTTAAAAAAAAGACAAATGCAACATTATACCTTTAGAAAAGCAATATTTTTTTCTTTAAACCCTCCAGTGCCAAGCAACAAATATAGGTCATATGGTTAAACTGATAATCTTCAGGATCAGCCCATTATGGTCACAGGAAGAATGAATCTTAAAAGGCATGAAATGCCATTTTTTTGTGTGAAAAAAATACAGCTAGAGGAGCAGGAATTTCTTCAGTAAGAAAAAAAAAATTCCCTTCTAAATTTTACTTGTGCTTTTAGAAGATTTTTAAGAACTGAAATAGGTATACAAAGGAGCATGTGACTGTCCTTTCCAATTTCTGAATAGACACAAATTTCTTCAAGAAGAGAACATAGACAAGATGGCATGCATTCAAACCTGTAAAAATCTCTTCACCTACTTCTACTGAAACAGAAAATTAAAAAAATAATATCTACAAGGCAGCTAAAATCATATGCCAATGGCAAACTACAAAGAGCAACATGCCATTGATTTGCATTCATAATTTTAATTTTGTGTCAAGTGTAATATTATTAAGCAGTGAAATTGTATGAAACTGTGTAGAATATAAAAAAGAAAAACAAATAAATATAAAAAAATAACCCACCCCCCAAAAATACAACTCAATACAAAACTGTTAAAATAGTTGGAAAACTTAGTGATATCTCTAAAAACTCCTATTCACTTCCCATTACAGTTTCCAAACTCAAATTACATGCCATTTTCAAGATGGTCTGTATTATTTTGCATTCCTACGAAAATCAACTTCAATGACCACGAAAAATTATACTTACGTCTGTCTGCTATGGTTCATATATTAAAGTTTATGGACTAATTAATGTATACTTGCAAGTGATTTAAATATTCTGATCTAATTTCCTAATATGTTAAAAATATTAGACCCGTTAATGAATACAAGTTTGGTTAATTGTATCTGCCCCAAGAACATATTATATAAGCAAAACAAAATTGTGTTCATCAGTCAAGATCTAAATTCAAGGCATAATATCAAATTTTAAAAAAATCCACTATTCATCAATGACTGCAAAATTAGAGCCAGGGTTGTTTTAATGTTTAGCTCAGAAGAAATTGAGCAGAACCCAAATAACAGTGTCATGATCTTCTGACACATCATGAGATATCCTTCAATAAAGATGACAATATTACCTGAGGCTTTATCATCAAAAGGTGCAGAATGTCCTATAAAGAAGAAACATTGAAATTGGGGAAAAGTCTGTCTTTTAGATAGCTTTAAGATCATATTGTAACAGTCTTACATTCCTCATTTTTTTCTAGTTTGTCTATGCTTAATATACATTTTTTTTTATACTTTCTTCTGCGTACACTTTCCCTTAAATTTCTCAAATACGCTTACATTATTTAAAAAAAAAGAGTTAATTATTTGCTTCATCAATTGAATTAAACATTAATAAAAATGTTAGCCCAATAATAGGTTTCACTTTAGGAAATGTAAGTAATAAGAGCTGATCCACTCATAATAAATATGAATATAAACTTACAGCCAGCTATTAAACTGGCAAGGTTTAGAAAGAGAGAGCCCTTTAAAACAATATTGTAAGTTACAAAATATTTAGACTGTAGACTGATTAAATAAAACAATCAATAGCAGAGATAGAAGTGAAAAATAAAAACATCAGCTCTCACTAGTTAGTGTAGTACAGGCAAACAAATGAAAATGGTCATACAGAAATGTTAAGCGAAAGAGAAAAAGAAAAGATTAAAAAAAATCTTAATCAAAATCTTGCAACCAAAAAATGCTTATTAAAGGAGAATCCCGTGGTGCATAAAAGAATAGGTCTGATTTCATATCATATCACATCAAATAATAAAGATATTACCATTAACACAGTTAAACTTTAAGTGCTAAACCACACTTTTAAAGAGGATGAACAGTTGGCATAAAATGGAACATCAGGATTCTTAACACATTTTCCATGTGAGAGTCAGATGCTTGATTCTAAAACAAAAAAACTGCATTACCTGTTTTCTCACGTGAGCTGTGCTCTGGAGATTCGGCCACTATAAATTGATTCACAGGAGGAGAGAGAAAATAATGTGCTGCTGTTTAAGAGTAAGAAGCCACACTGTTATTGTTGACACAAAATAAGTCCGATGATGAAGGCATCTTATTTTGTATTAAAGTACTTTCATCACCAAATTATTAACAAAATTAAAAAGTTGCAGAAATAATATTTTGCACATCTTTCATCATGACTAACGTAAATATCCAAAATTATGTCTTTAATTATTTGCTTTCTGTGATTTAACATTAATTGTTTATCATGTGTGAAAAAAAGAAGCCTTCTTAAATAGGAAATGGCATAATCTTAAGGGAAAAAAAGCACACAAAATGTTGTGCATGCCTGAAAAAAAGGTAAAAATGTCACAGGAAAGTAATATTTCAAAATGCTAAAGCTTTTATAAAACTTCTTCAAAAAATGAAACAAAAGAAAAGTAATACTTAAAGCATAAATTGTTTTCAATGAAGCATTTCAATTGAATTTGCATAAAAAGCTATCATCTACAAGCACACAATCTGCTTCTCACAGTTAACAGTTAAGTCTATACATGAAAGGAAATTGATTATCCCTGACAAAAATAAGTTCAAGATAATCTTTGCTTGAAGAGGTGAAAAACAAAAACAAATGCTTTATCAGAGGAAAAATCAAGTGAATAACAAAGAAATCATATTATCATAATTTTTTTTGCCTCTTAACAGTCACATTATGAATGTGAGAGGGGAAGGTGAGGTTGGCATCTAAAGATCCCACACAGCACACTTACATGCATCATTATTTCATGTCTGATATTTTAAAAGTCATGTTATACTTCAAAGCATTACATGCTTTCAGAAAATGAATTGAAATATTAATCTCCTATACTGAAATATGCAACATGATGGAAAAGTAAAACTCTATTAAGTGATAAACAGTCGATGCAATTGCTCTCAGATATTGAAACAAGTGCAATAGCTTAATCAGCAGCATATTTTCCTTATTTCTGAGATTCTTAATCCTCTTAAAAAGTCTCTCTTGAAATGTTGATAACGACTTACCAAATCCTTGAAGGCCCGCAGACTCTAATAACTTTGGAGTGCGTGGAGCTGACACAGTTTTGTCTGCATAAAAAGGAACATTCTTCCGTGGGCTTGGGGGCTCTGAAGTTGGTAAGCCATTCACCATTGGAATTTGCACACTGAGGTGAGGGAATGCTGAAGGGTCTGGCCTTGAAGGAGGTGGTGATACTGGGGCCGGCAGCGATTTCACATCAACACCCTGGCCTGGCCGTGCTAGTACCTGGGGAAAACAATTTAGGTTACAGAATGAGAACTTTCTTTTGGTCATCAAGTTACCTTCTAAGCACTTAATTTTAATAGTGTAATCGGTCTAAATAAAATTTTTTTGTTGTTAAATTACTGAAAATCAAGATCATGGCAATTGCAATTTCATGCCCTAAGTATATTTTGTTCTTTATCTTAAATAGAAAAAAATATCTTGGTTACCTAAATTTTTTCAAATACAAAATAAAAAAAGAGAAATGACTTTTGCAATAAACCAATTTCATCAGAACCAAGTGGTGCCAAAGGTGGTATCAAAATAAGGTGCAGAACTGGAAAATCCACATTAGATTTTTACAAATGTAAAATTTGCTTAAAAAAGACTAAATAGAGTGGATTTCATACATATACAATGCAACTTCATTGAGCTAAATAACAGCAGTAATTGTGAGAATTCATAGATTAAGATCTTAATTGTTCACCATAAGACATTTGGGCAATCATTTTGACACAAAGCAGAAAAATTTGTATTTGTAAAAGTTTGATTAGATACTTTAAAGGTATATTTAAATCAATGACATATGGTTTGAAAGGCCACATTAAATATGATCAGGAGCAAAAAAAAAATTCATAATAAATAATACTGGACATTATAAACACGTACTTCGCCATCAATAACCACAATCTCTCCTCGTAGCACAACACGACGAATGGCACCTTGAATTTTAATACCAGCAAAAGGAGTCCACTTGGATTTTGTGTATGGCATAGCTTTGGGGATGGTCCACTTAGAGTCCAGATCTACTTCTACATATGTGTCTGGTTGCTCAGGCAGATTGAAAATCCGTCGTGGATTTGTGTGCAGACGCATCACAATGTCCTGGATATACCAAGAGAATTTGAATTTTCGCGGGTTATGGAAAAATAAAATAGTGAAAGAATCTTACCGAACTGCCTCAGTGTTTTCTCTTATCATTCATCGTTTCAGTTGCTATTAAGTTTAGACAGCACACCATTTTATCTATGTTTGAAACTGTTTTGTAAAACGAAGAAAGAACATAAAAAAGCTGATGACACACCATGATAAAGTTAGCATTAAATAAATGTACTAGCCTTCTTGTTGCCACATATTAGTCATATGAATGAAATTCACTCTATTTGAAAATTGTATAAGAAAAGACACATCTGAACTTTATTTATGATAATCTAAGAAGTTACAAAATTTACTGAAAAATATGTGCCTTAATTTTTAATTTTCAGCTTTCAGTCTTGTAGGCTTAAACTAGTATTTCAATCCAGACAAATCTACTTTTCATCCAAATTGCATCTTCAAATGTAATCCCTGCTTATTTTAACACATAATTGTCCTCTCACATTAGTCAAATTTAATTAAATATCACTTATAATAAAGAGTCTGACTTTTAAATGCCATACTGCTCATGTATTTTAATTATTCAAAATCATGAGCTATAACGGCATGTGCTGTGTGATGAAGTAAAACAAAGTTATATCTTGTGCTGTGGCTACCAACATTTTAACTAACCTCAATTGTCAATCTGCCGTCATTGACTGCTGTAAGCAAGAGAGGGAGCATGGTCTCTAGACCAGGAAAGCCAGGAGGTGGCTTCTCTCCACTCTTCTCCTCTACTGTGTGAGGGGCTGAAAGAAGCATAGAAATAAAAAAAAAAAGAATTTAAAATAAATAAATTATTTTGTACATCAGATTTTTTTCATAATTGGGGAAAATGATATTGAGTTTCCGAAAATTCATAAAAGAATGATCTTTAACAATTTTGTTAAAACACTACTACCCCTCACGGCTGTTTGTCAGCGCTCGTTTAGTTTTCGCCCGGCCTATCCCATGACGCCCGCCGTGCCCATGTGAACTTTGGCCTAGTTCACCAAGCCTCCTCGGCACGGCTAAATTTAGATCTACAGCGATCGTGTTTTTTGTATCTATTCTTGTTGAAAACAAAGCAATTATTAGCCGTCAAATTAAATTTTGAAGACCAAGAAATGTCTTATTAATTACTTTAAACACTTTTCAATGATATGGACAATTAAAACTTCTGAAAAAAACTTTTTAAAAGGCTTTGATAGGATTTTTAAACGCCGGTTTTTTATTAGGTCATGATGACACAGATACTGAAAGGTAATAGTAAAACATCAATATCTTCAACAGCCCACGAGTTATAGTTTCAAAAAAAGAATTAATGAAAAGACAAAAGGTTCTAGTCTTTATCTGGTGAATATCTTAATGGTCTCTATTGGCGGGTGTGAATCAAGATCGAAGAATTTTTTTTATATGTTTTCAAACCCGATGCGATGTTATTCATGTCCAGGTAAGAGAAGTCACTGATGACGACAGGTTCAACTCAAGTAATGAGCGAAAATGTCTCTCATAGCTTATTTAACATCAACACTTAACCTAAATATATTTAAAAAAAAAAAAAAAGTTTTACTATTGTTTATACCTCCACATTATTTTACTCTCTCTATCTTCTTTTAATTCTAACCCCTTTTTTAAATCATACCCTTCCTTTCTCACTATTTTCTCTATAATTCCTCTTCCCCTTCTATTTTCTTCTTTTTGTGTGCGAATCTCTCTCTCTCTCTCTTGCTCTTTCTATCTATCTATCTATCTCTCCCTCTTTGTCTGTGTGTATGTGCGTGTGTCTCTTTCTATTTCTATTTCCAGTTTTCTTCTTCGCTCTCATGCATTAACTTTATTTCTTTATTATTATCCCTTTCATTTTTTATCTCTCTCTTTCGTTTTAGCCTTCTCTCTCTCTGTACTATCTCTCTCCCTGTGCTATAGAAATAAAGAAAGCAGTCAAACAAAGCTAGAGGCGGAGACAGACGGAACTAGATCTAAGGATAGAAAGATGCAAATGACTGTAAATAAAGAAATAAATAGTGTAAAAATATTTATTTCTTTATTTACAGTCATTTGCATCTTCGATCCTTAGATATAAGTCTGTCCTTCTCAGCCTCTAACTTTGTTTGACTGCTTTCTTCGTTTCTAAATATTAAAATTATGTCTTAAAGTTAAATATCCATCATTCTAAGAACCGTTATTACATGTACTTTATATAAGTGCATATGATAGGAACCCTGGCAGGTTACACACTGAAAAGGAAAAAAAAATCATAAAAAAAAAAAACTAACAGAGAGACCATTTACCTTTTTTCACACAGGCTTAATCAAATCATAAGTAAAGTAAAGGCATAAATTGTCTTTAAAACAATCGCGGGATGTAAATGTGAAAAAATAATTAGGAAATTAGTTAGAATTTAACAGAAAATTTTCTCCAAAAGCACGTAACACAGAACGGAATTGATAAAAACGCGATACAAAGCGATGTGACAATGAATTTTAGTGCGTCTTGTTCAGCAGAAAAAGATCTTTTAAATGGTACTACACTTGACTATCTTTTAAAATTAGAATTCGGTAACAAGTCTAATGGAATGCCCGCATTTATGACCGATTTCTAGTGCAGAAAGCGGCACCTGCTATGTGTAGGCACAGACCCGGTAAAAGCCGACCCAACCTGTCAGATCAAATTACCTGCAGGTGATAAATCTACGCCTGCCAGCCGCCCGTTTAATTAAAATCGTCTCATAAGCACAAAGGGGGTCTCGCCGTCCCCAAAACTAAATTCCTGCCCTGAGCGTTAAAGCAAAAAGCCGTGCCCTCGCCTCCCTTTTCTCCTATCACATAATAATAAGCTCACCATGATCAGTTGCAAAACAATCAATGATATCCATGTTGTCCCACAATGCCTGCTGATCTTCCTGAGAGACCAGAGGGGGTTTAACCTGGCCACGCCCATGACCAACAGTGTCAAGATCAGCCTTGGTCAAGACCAAGTGATGAGGGCAAACCTCACAGGTAATAGGTAGTCCCCGATCTTTGGCTGCGCGAATCACAAGAATCTGAGAAAGATCACGAAAGGTAATCATATCTCATACCTCTGGACATGATCATGAAAGACAAAATGAAAATCTTAGAGCAATTCTCTATCTCACCAACTTGTCCAGTCTTATATTTGATCTTTCTTCCAGAACATTTATCCATACTTGAAATTCATGTCACTTTCATAAATTTGCTAGATAGGTTCAGGTCATCATATCTTTAATTGGGTTTAGTGAAGATCAGAACAATACTTGGCCGTGTCTGAATGATATGCAGTTCTTTACCAACTGGAAGCTTACCTCTGCCTTGCGAGCAACATGGCAAATATGCAGAGGTCTCTGAAAGAGCTCAGCCAGTAGGATTACAGCTGCAGTGGTCACACCCTCAGCATGGGCACAAATGGGAACACTCTTGGGCCAGTGCTCAAAGTGCTGTAAAATGATACATCTATTTTAAATCATATGATTACAAAACAAAGAAACAGGGGAGGAAGACATGTCCTTACAAATTTAAATGATCAATGTCATGGTTCTTAAATACTAAATTTGTCATATGTTTTTTGTTCTTAAACAATGATTTCCTCTTTCAAGTTATCCACAATATGAGCATCATTCACAGATTACACAGGATTAGAAATTCAATGAAACAAATATCCTCTAAAACACCACAATAAATCTAAAATCCTCAATGACTCAACATTCTACAATATGTTTAAGTAAAAGGCAATCGTCCATATATAAAGCTGTCAGAAAGACCTCATGGAACATTTAGCAATTTAGTACTACTAGGCAAATTGGATATTGCATACAAATGAATGTGAATTCTTGCCTTCATCCAGACAGACATGTCATCCATTTTGAGAGTGGTGTAGGTGTCATTCAGGTACATCTTTAAGGCCACCACCTTCCTGCTAATGGAGGGTACAGTTTGGGGATTGTAATTGCTTGCACCTGCATATATGCCATAGTCACAACGGGCACCAGTCTTTGCACACTGCAGATAAAGATGAAATGTTGTCAGATCTTTTGTTGAGGTGCTTAACTAGGTTAAGTTTTTTTATTTTTTTATAATCTATTCCCATTTTCAAATAGGCAATTGACTTAAGAAAGACAGAGATGAGCTACAAGCCTTCTAGCTTTGCTTCCCAACTGATAACCAGAATCATGGGAGAAAGGGTGTGAAGAGAAAACAGTAGAAAAAAAGACTGAAAGACGAAAAAAAAAATCAGGATTATAAAATTTCACCTCAATGGAAAATGAGCCAAACTACTACTAAAATGAAAATATCATCTTCCAAGCATCTGCACAAGTAAGACTTACTTTTGCCGTGACTTGATAAGCTTCCAGGTCTACAGTTGCTGGGTTTGTGTTTGGCATTGCCAAGATAGTAGTCACTCCTCCTGCCAGAGCTGCTGCAGTGCATGATGACCAGTCCTCTTTTTGAGGTGCCCCAGGCTCTCGTACATGCACATGAATGTCAATCAAACCTATAAGACATGCAAAAAAAAATCGAGGGGTAAAAGAGTCTCACTCAGCATTTCAACAATACTTGTGCTGAGATGACAGAGCTGTGTTAGTCATAAACTTGAAATCTGATGTAGTAATTTTTTTTTATATATACCAATACAAGTCTACAGACCACTTACTATAGATCCAATATTAGATCTAAGAGTTGTAGCTAGCATATGTTCATCAGCATTTTATTTTCTTTGTTGAAAGAAAAGCAAACAGAATTTTAACAAGGGAAACATCCAGTCTCTAGATGTAAGATGAGCAGCCAGACAACTCAAAATGGAAATAGGCTAAATATCATTCATTTTTCAAATCTTACTTTGCAATATCTATAATGGACATATCCAGTAAAACAATATTTAAAGCTGCAATAAAATCTATCTATCTTTAATGACAGACTTAATCAGTAATTATACTTTCAGACGAAGTTGAACTGCCCAGTCTATGCTCAGTCAAAACCTGGAAGCCTAAAGTAGAAATACTTGATTAAAACACATACTTTGCACAGTGTTTATGTGGTGTGCACATACTACGATGACACCTTGTCATTTCAAACTATTTCACAGCAATCAATTTAACCAAAAAAAAACCTCCCAAAAAATGACAATGGAAAAAAATTCTAAATGCCATTGTGACATAAACACTAATGAGATTCAAAAACGTTTTTCTCCTTTTGCAAAATATGAACTCAAAAGATCTCACCAAGTTCTCAAATAAAGGAAAGCACAGCTGAAAAGATAAGATGTACATTTATCCACTGATGTTGGAAGTGCTTGAACTCTTGACACATCTTACAGAACTACAAGCTTTGGGTGAGAAACGAAAAACAAAAATCTGTGGCACGTGAATACTCACCAGGTAGCCTTATGAGACGTTGGGAGGACAAGCAATCAATATTGGTCTTCATTGGGGGCTGTGTCTTCAAACGATTCAAAGCCTAATAGAATAAAAAATGAAACAAAAGAAGTCTGTAGTCATGAATAAAATGAGAAGACTGAATGATCACAGAGACAGATCAATTAAAGAAAAGAAGCCTCAAAATGTCCCTATAAGAGATTCAATTGTGTAGATTTTGAATCTAGATTCTACCGGATCATAGAAAATAAGCTCTCTGAATTTTTTTTTTGTCCTTGAAAATGTTAATCATATTCTGTTTCAAATGCATCTTCACTCTTTGTATAAATAAATTGTTCATATTGAGATAAGTTGATATGTGAATTTCTGGAACACTTTGTACAGAAAAGTACTTCCAAATTATAAATAAAAATTATGAAAGCTACTATTTTCAATCAAAGCTAGCAAGATATCTGTATGGTTTGCATCGATTAAACACCATTCCTGATAAAACTTCATCTAACATACGCTTCCATGTCGTAAAAAATATTTTGAATCAGCCCATTTATCTTGATCATTGAAAAGTTAGCTATTTAAAAGGGTCAAAAAAAGGTTATTGACAATAATTCAATCAATTTAATATTAAATTGAAAAGAAAACACTTGAGAAATATTTCACAAACCTCAACAAACAATTTGGCACACTTGACATCTGTGATGAGAGGAACAGAATAATCAACAGCCATACGACGTGTCTTGTAGCCCTGAGTCACAAAAGAGGAAGCTCTGTAGGACCCTGTATTCCGCAACGGCAAGTTGATGACAAGGTCAAACATGTGCTCAGCCAGGTAGTCAGCAATGGTGCGCTGTTCTCCGTTGCGGGTGTTCTCATCACCAGTGTCTTCATAAGGCCAGTCTACTGCCTGCATCTGAATTTTAAAAAAATAAACAAAGAGAGAAAAATTTGAGTTCTCTGACAAGATTATGTTTGATACAGTGTTCAAAAAGAAATTTCCCCTGCAAATGACCTCAGGTATAATGTAAATTAGGTCCAAAAACATGAGGTTTGAACCTCATACATAATCTATAATACCTCAATGAAGATTGAGCTCTAGGATTTACATTCTTTATTCTGAAGAAAAAAAATTTAAATGAATTTTACATCAACACAATTTTCCTTGCTAAAACAGATCAATTTGAGCAAACCTTAAATCCATGTTCATTGTAAAAATCAGCAGTTCCCATGCTAGCAAAAAGTTGATATCCAAGTTTTTGCAATGTTCTCAGAGTGGGAATCAGTTCATTCTTGTGCTGCAATAGAGAAGAAAAAAAAAGGGCATGTGTAAAATAAACGTCCAATTGCATAATGGTCATGAAAATATATTTTCTTTAATTTGTACTTGCTAATAAAGATTATACAGTTCATATGTGCAAATGAAAACCACTGCTGTTTAAAAAGAGCCACATGCCTTTGTCTTCAAAACAGGAAAGCCTTTGGCATAAAATTTTAAGTATATTAAGATTTAAACGAAAAACAAAACATTTTATTTTAATGCTTCTTACATATTAGGCTAACTGTTTATACAGACATTACAGTAACAAAACTTAGATTAAGAAGAACATGATACAAATTTTTAAATAAGGTTTTTCATATAAATTTTTCACAAAGATTCACATTAAGAACTGTATTTTGACTCAGAATTAGACTATCTCACTTTGTAGCTCCCAATTGAGATGAGTATATTTTTGCGTGGAATCTGGAAACCTGTGCTGAGTTGGGCCTTGAGATATGCCTCAAACCTGTCCTCCCCAAAACAGGCCACCTCACCGGTGCTAGCCATCTCCACACCCAGGAGGACATCTGCCCCAGCCAGACGTGAGAAGGAAAACACTGGAACCTGAAAACAAGTGACAAGTAAATGCTTTATATTACAATAATGACCTGTATAAATGCAACATGAGGTAAACCAATTTGTTTTATCTAATTTTAAAATAAAGAGGAAAAAAGGAAATCAATATTCATATTACAGAGCTGTGAGACCTACCTACTAACTACATGAAATATCAATAAATTTACATCAAACACACAATTTTTCTGACCTTGAGGAAGTCTACAAAGACCAGAAAGTACTACAAAAACTCAACTATACAAGTTTTGTTTTCTCTTCATGCTTATATTCTGTCATCGCTTCAAAGGCCCTTCAGAAAGAAATTTCTTTTGTTTATTGATCTTTTTGGGTGATTTACCTTCACTGCAACTTTCCCACAACCAGCCACCACATCTACTGGTTCCAACTGTTCCCCCATTATGATCTTAGTAGCAGTTGCCACAAAATCATAGTTTAAGGCTTTAGAAACGAATGGGAAAGACCGGGAAACACGGACATTGCATTCAATGACCTTCAAGTTATTATCCTGTAGTAAGAAACGAAACAACATTCATAAGGCATAAGGCAGAAAATGTTGAAAAGCTTTGCCATACACAATAATCTATCATTCATTATACTGTTGTTTCTATTCCAATTTCACAATTCTCTTGGTAGAGGAAAACATGAATTCATTTATTCTGATAGTGCCCAATCATTCATGTGTTTACTAATAAAATAATCAAATTTGATTGTACATTTTCACTTTCTTGACAAAAATAAAATAACTTTCATAATTTGATCTAGCAAAATTCCCCATTCCCTTCAAAAAAAAAAAACCAAATCAAAATGAATAAAATATTTGCTGCATAAAACGTAAGAAAAAAAAACTATACTCACAAAAATAAATTAAGACAACCCTTAAAGTGTATTAACAGCCTTCGATCAAATCTGTGGTACCATACAATTTTTGGTCGTGCTCAATTTATATACCTTGCAACATTCTACTTTCAAAAGATTTTTCACAACAACTATTTTAATGCATAAAAAAATGCACCACTTAATCATTAGAATACCTGACACTTTGAGGAAGTGAGGCAAAATGTCATGTACGATTTCTTCACAAACCTTGGCAATAAGCTGGAGGTTGAAAGGTCCTGTAACTTCGAGTGCACGCCCAATTGCACAGCAAATAGCTTTAATACGTGCTAGGGTCTGGGCATTCAGATCTTGAGGTGGCGTCACAAGAGTAGCATCCCCTGAGTGAACTCCTGCATTCTCCACATGTTCACTGACAGCCATGCAAATTACCTCCCCTTCATTGGCCACAGCATCTACATCTATCTCCTGCAGCCATATAAGAAAAAATTAACAAATTTAAGGGAAAAGCAAAGAGCCTATCTTATGCAGAATAAACATTTCATTCTAATCCTTCACTGGAATTGATGATAAAAGATTAATCAGAAATTCATATTAACTGAGCTCTTTAAAGCATCATTGCAATTTTAGTCTGATATGATAAATGATAGAGATGAATTGAGTCTATGATATCACTTTTCTGACTTTTATCAAACACAGAAGCACTAATCAAATTTATCTGGCAGCAGCATATACAAGACTCTTTGAAAAACTTCTTTCAGATATCAGGACACATTTCTAAATCGTTGATACACCTCTGATCCAACTGAGTGCAATCAAAATTCAACCTATACTGTATTTCGTCCCTCAAAACACGTACTAGCGTAACGCACATTTTTTTACTTTTGCAGGAGAGAGGTTTGAAGTTTTGGCCATTTTTCATCATGTCACTGTAAAGTCAATTATTGAAATTATTTAATTTTTTTACTTTAAATTGAGAAGCGCATCCTTTTTTCTTAGGCATATTGTTTTCTAAAAACCTTTTTAGTTTTTGAATAAAATGATTTTTTGTCAGATACGATAGTACGTGTTACTCAGTTTACTGGAGTCTGGAAATGTGGCTTACGCTTGTACATTGTGGGATACACTAGTACGTATTGTAAGCTTTTCTGATATTGTGCGTTTATGTCGAGGCTAACACTAGGTGAAACATGATATAGTGAAGAGAGATACTGAAAACGTAAATTATTTAAACAAAAAACAATACTATTATTAAGATTACATCAAATCAACTGAGAAAAACCAAACAAGTAGTTGTATTATAAGGAAGTAATTATTTAAAAATGAAATTATAATCAATCAATGCATTTCTTTGCCTTGTATTTTTTTATTTGCGTGTTAAGGTAAAAATAAATTTTATTTCAATCAATAATACCATTAAACCATGGTGATATCAGATGTGAATGCAGCATTATCAATTTTTATCTTATTCAAATAGGCTATATAATAATGCCTTTACAGCAAATCATATCATAAACCCTGTATCAAAGTATTAAAACTTTAAATTGAAAAGAAGATGCAGGCTCTTTCATGAACAAAAATTTATATCTAGTCATGATGCAAGGAGATGTAAAAAGATTTGTGCTCGTTCAGTTTAACGACAGGTGTCGAACCAGAACAAAGTGAAACCAAGTCACTTTACTTTTCTTTTGAAACATTGTTCAGTCCTGTATTAAGCGTTTGAACAGAATGTTCTTGTACACTTTTTGGCAGCCTTTTTATTGACAAGACCTTATAGGATGTATCGAAGTGACTTGTCTTGTACAAGATTTCATCGGGTTTGGACTTGGTCACCTGCAGTTCCATGACTATACTCCAGGCAAAAGATTCCTCAGTATCTGATGCTCTGCGAGCCTCGAATATACGCAAATATTTAGACAATGTTTTGAAATCAAAGAAGTCGTCAAATTGCATCCTGTTGACAATGTGAGGCTGCTTGGAGCGTGCTAATGATACTACAGGGGAAATCTGTGATGGAACAAAGAGATCACCAGCGTTGTTCCGTGCATGGCCAATCGCACAGTGTGCAGAATCTCCTTTACTCTGTCCATGGTTGGTCTCAAAGAAGCACAGTGAGATCTCAAGATTTTTACTGTTGATGACAGTGTACAACATCATGGCAGGAGTGATAGAATTTTTGTTCTGGCCACTGCAACCATCGGCGAAGAGATATGCTTTTTTAATGCCCTTACTGTCATAGAATTTCAAAGCAAAGCTGTGTGCACAGACGTTGATATCTCTGATAACCCACGTTTGCTTTGTGTTTCATCCCAAAGGAAACAATAGCAGTCTTTGAAGCTAATGTTGTAGTTTGAGAGTATTCTTTTGTAGAAAATAGAGCTCTCACGCGACATCGGTAGGTACATGACCTGCTGTAGATCAAACATAGCACAATGAATGCTTGCATCTTCCATGGCTTTTTTCTTGGACTCATTTTTCAGTTCTCTCACCTTTTCTTTCTCTCCTACATGGATGTCAAACTTTTCTCGCAATTCCCTTTTCACCTCTTCTCTACCTTGGTGGTAATTAACACACGGGGAACACTGGTCTTTTTTTGGTCAGTGTATTGATAGGTTTTTTCCATTTAATACATCCAGGTATGTAGTGAAGCTTGGTGGCTTTACTCTCGGAATCCATTCTCTGAAAACATGGTGTACATTTTGCGCTTACTCAGTTCAGCACTCAAATACTCCCTCGTTGATTTCTCTCGACAATAATGCGATTCTACTTTTGGATATCGGTCTATCTGTTCAAACATCATGTTTCGAACAAGTGCATCTCTCTCTCTTTCTCTGCTTCTGATTGTCTTCCACCTCTCTTTTCCCCTTCGATTGTGACCATGGCTGTCACTTTGTCCAGTGCCGTTCTTGCAGTTTGTTCAGATGTTCCTAAAGTGCTAAGAAAAATACTTTGCAAACCTGAACCTGTCTTCTACTGTTAGAAAGTACTGTTTAGTATTGGCCCTTCTTGAGTCACTCGTAAATTTTCTCTTTACTTTAGAGCATTTCACATGCCTCACTAAAAATTCTCTTTGAAGTCTCCAAGTGCATGGTACGAATCAAAGCTAGTCTGTCTTTGCTGATCAGTTATTGTTAAACACTGTCTTTTCTGCTTTTCACATGTGTCTCCTCTGCATCTTGCTTTCATCTGTTTTGATGGCACAATTTTTTTGATTTTCCTGCTTATGTATTCTTGTCCTAGGCCCCTCTTTCTGTTTATTTGACTTCACTTTCTTAGCTCTGATCACTTCTTTTTCGCTACCTTCAACCATGTAATTCTCAGGTCAGTCCATACTCAAATCAATTTCCTCACTGACGAAAGAGATAGGTTTTACTGCGTCTTTTGTCTTTGACCTCTTTACTGTCTTTCCTTTCTTTTTTCCGTGTTGATCACACGAAATAACATCTTCAACCATATGGTCATAACATAGATGTATCTCGCACTCCATACACACAGCAAAGACTTCCTGTTTGCATCTTCTTACTTTAAGTTTTAAAATTTTTTTTAATATGAACACTGTTATTTTATAAGAAAACCCAATTTGTTGGTTGGTTGATGAAGTAAACAAGACATCTTTCAAAAGGTAAATGAGGGAAAACTGTGGACTGGATGTTGCTTTAGTACAGCCAACTTCAAAACATGTGTAGCACAGCAACTTTGTACTGTGTTATTCTAGCAGGGGTGTTGGTTACGTTACTTTGCAATGCAAAGACAAAAAGAAGACGATAACTTCAAGAATATAGCACGTACTAACATGAGCAATTATACGTTAGTGCGTGTTGGTTCTTTTTCTGACAAATGCGGTTACGCAAAAACTTTAATCAGCTCTAGATTCTGATCTAATTATCCGATTGCTTAGCTTTTTATACAGGTGAAAGTATTGGATAAGATGAATTGATTCCATATTCAAACCCAATTTTGGATCTATGTCGGTTAGACTAGTACGTGTTTTGAGGGACGATTTGTCTCATCTAAAAAAACAAATAAAATGGAAACAACCTTGGCTTCCAGTATAAACTTGGAGATGACCACTGGGTGATCCTTGGACACTGCAGCCGCCTGGTTGAGGAACAGGTCCAACTCGTGACGGTTGGAAGCAACATTCATTGCAGCTCCACTTAGCACGTAGGATGGCCGAATCAAACAAGGGAAGCCCACTTCGTCACAGAACTGCATTGCAGACTGTTGAGTAAAACAGTTTCAAAAATGTAATTTCTAAATATTTTTTTTCCAAAGTGCTTACTGCTTTACAGTTATTTACCATATATAAAAGTACCCATCAACATATAACAGAAAAAACTAGAACAAAAATAATAACTTAGAAATTAGATTCAAGCCATTGTTCAGACTTGAAAGGCTCAAACATTGGCAAATTTAAAAAACCTGGACAAAATTAACTGGACTACACAAAAAGCTTGATTGCAAATCTACAAAAAACATTTTCACGCAAAATATAAGCATTTGCCTGCCGTGCCTCATAGGTGGATAGCTCCTTCCAGCGGGGTTGGTTGATATTCAAATTGTCCAAAAGACGTGAGAATTTAAATCTGTTTTCTGCTGAGTCAATGCAGTCAGGGGAAGTGCCTAGAATCACAGCCTGAAAGCAGAAAAAAAGGCAAGACTTGAAAAAATTTTAACTCAAAATGTTAACTAAGCGTACTGCTATGCATTTGACTATTGCTTAAAATTAAAAGGTAGAATTAATAATCATTTAAAGATATTGTTTCAAAGAACTCCTTTCTTCAATTTCATATCCTATAACATACTTAAGGTATTATGAAATGAATCAAATAGGTTCCAAAACAAACATCTTTCATCAATAACAACATGTCAATTTTATTTTTTCATAAGAGTGATTTTGAGACAGGAATTTCTATTTAAAAAAAGTATGCATTGTAGTAACTGCTAATGCCTTATATATATATACGAGGGCAGGCTGATAATTAAGTTCCGTTTAATCATAACTTTTTAATTTTTCACAGCATATACATAAACAATACGTCAAACGAAAGCTTAATATCTCAGCTACATACTTAGCACTCTATTTTTCGATGTAGTCACCGTCGCGATCAACACACCGCCTCCAACGTTTCACTAGTTGGCTCACGCCGTCAGCGAAGAATTCAGACGGCTGTCCACGGCACCATCTGCGAAAACTTCCTCATCATTGTCATAGTGATGGCCCTTCAGGTACTTCTTGAGTTGGGGAAACAAATAATAGTCAGAGGGGGCAAGATCGGGGCTGTATGCAGGGTGAGGTAGGGTCGTAAGTTCCAGCTGCCTTAAGGCGTCCTGAGTTTGGCGACTGGTGTGCGGGCGCGCATTGTCGTGTTGCAGGATTGAGTCCTTATCACACGAATACGTCTGAGTCGGAGTTTGAGAGCTCGGAGTGTTGAAATATATCGCTCAGAGTTCACAGTTTGCCCTTGCTCCAGAAATTCCATGTGGACCACTCCCTCCATGTCCCAGAAAACGGTGAACAAGACCTTTCTTGCAGAGGCAACAACCTTGAACTTCCTTGGACTTGGAGAAGTTTTGTGCCTATACTCCATCGATTGGGCTTTACATTCTGGATCGTAGTGGTGGACCCAGGATTCGTCTCCAGTCACAATGCGTTGCAGAAATGCTTCTCCTTCTGCATTGTAACGCTCTAAGAGTTGAGTACACATGTCCTTTCTCTGCGCTTTCATCTCTACAGTGAGCTGTCTTGGGACCCAACGGGCAGAGACTTTTCGGTAACCCAGTAAGTTGTGGCGATATGGTGCACTCGTTCTTTCGAAATGCCTACTTCATCTGCAATTTCCTTTTGTTTGACCCTTCGATTAGCTCTAATCATGCAGTCAACTTTCTCTTGATGAGCCGTGTCCGATGCGGAAAGGGGCCTACCCGAACGCTTTCGATCACGCAGAATTGTCTCTCTGGGGTCTTCCCCTTTAAAAATTCTCACCCATTTGCGAACTGCACAGTCTGAAATGCACATTTCACCATAAACTGTCTTCATTCTTGCATGAATGTTTGCAGCAGAACATCCCTCAGCTGCCAAAAACTCGATAACAGAGCGCTGTTTGATGAGAAGGTCATTGGAAGTTGCCATTGTCTCATAAACATGGCTACCACATCATGTGTTGCGCGTCACTGCATTATGAGCACGAATGACGTCACACAAACTTGTTGTTATAGTTAAGTCTAGAAAAATGGTTCGGGAGTATATGTATGAAATTTTAGGTCGATGTGACGAAAATTGACCTAGTTATTAGCAAACGGAACTTAATTATCAGCCTGCCCTCGTATATTATTATTATTTATTTTTGGATGTTGGTGTGTTCAAAGAATTGTTTTCGCCATCACTTCCAGCACCATCTCATTTACATTTGATTCCAAAGCCACTCAAATACCAAATTAAATGTTTTGATATTACTAATTATCATCTAGATGCTAAGTGATCCCGAGCCTTCTCTGAACCAGAGTAGAGCAAAAGCTTACAACTAAGTTTACTACTGGATCTTGCATGAAGCTTATGAAAATATCCAGCAGATCTCAGACCTGCTGTCTGTGGAGATCCATGGCAATGTTATTGGGCAGTTGCCCACCCATAGACAGGATGATACCATCAGGACTCTCTATGGTGTAAATATCCATGACAACCTTGACATAAGAAAGAGAAAATGATTTTATAGAATGCACTGTTAACACCCTTCATTCCTTTGTGTTTAGTTTTAACTTCACAAATTACCATTGCAATATACATTCTTTTACCATGGCTTGGTTTGAGAGACTAACTTAAACACTTGAGTTATTTAACAGTAACCATTTCTTAAATAGATAACCAAATTTAGCATTCTAAAAACTTCTCACACCTATTTCTGTAAAAAGCGATTTGAATATTCACAAAGTCGAAAAAAAAAGGAGCTCAGTCATATATATGACTTAAAAATGAAAAGATAAAGTTTGGCCTACCTTGATTACTTGCAAAGAAAAAAAATCTGACTCAATAAACTTACCTCAAAGGAAATTTCATCGAAATAAAGCCGATCACACATATCATAGTCTGTGCTCACTGTCTCTGGATTACAGTTCACCATGATAGTCTTGTGGCCCATCTGAGAGGCATAACATATTACATTTTTGTAAACCTTGAAGGAGGATGAGGGTTAGATGTTTTAAAAAAAAGGAATGCCAATTTCTTCAGCTCATCTGCTTATCAAAGAGGAACTAATTTAGAGATCTTGATGTCCAGCTTTGGTCATCTCAATTGAATCTATGTATCAAAGCAAACATTAAGCGTAACTTGTGTCAAAACAAATAAGCACAGTACTAAAAAAATATCACACAATCTAATCTATATATCCTTTGCTCTAGTCCTAAATTCCTAAATCTAAGTCCCTCAAATCATTTTAAGAGTCCAAACTTTTTTTCACTCCACGAAATAAGTATTTCCTTTCTTCATCACTTTTTCTCTGCAATCATACAACATTTTAATAAGCATTGAGCCTGGATCAATGCAACACTTATGATGGTAATTAAAAAAATAATGCAGAGCTTTATTTTTTCAATACATGCCTCACGCAAAGTTTTGATACAGTTGCATGCACACCAGTCAAATTCAACACTGCTGCCAATCCTGTAAACTCCTGAGCCAAGCACCATGATATGTTTTCCTTTGAAGGGCAAGTCATGCTCACTACCGCTGAAGGTCAAGTACAAGTAGTTAGTGCTGGCAGGCCACTCAGCTGCAACTGTGTCAATTTGTTTCACCCATGGCATGACACCGTGGTCTAAACGAGCCTTGCGAATAACCAGCTCAGTACTAATTGAATTAAACAGAAATAGTAAACGTTAAATAATATACAGAACATTAAAAAATGGGAAGAAAATAGTTCCCTCAACAAGAGACCCCTACCCTCCTAAAAAAAGCAAAAAAAAAAACAAAAAACTTTAATTATATAACAATTCATATAACAATTTCTTTTATATTTAGAAAATAAATTAGCCAATTCCTTAAAAAGAGATAGATGTCAAAATGGTAGATCTTGTGACCTAAAATACGAATGAGTGTACATGAGTAAAATAGAAAAGCTGGATAGCACTGAAAAGTCAGTGAAAATTGTCCAACAAGGCAAATCATTTCGATGCATCAACAGCTAGGACTAAATTTAGTTTGCTGCTGTGTACAGTAGTTACTGGGTATTTTTCCAAGTCAAAGATTAAATTTAATGAAGCCAATGTACTATTGAACAGACCCAATAATAAGAAATAAACCCTTCAGTAACCATTGCGTGAAAAATACTAAAAATCTCTTATTAGCAGCTCTCATAAGGCCCACCTTGAGCTAGATCTAATACCTCAGTGGTCTAGATTAGATTTCATAATGAGATTATGTGCTTTGTGAATAAAACAAAAAAGACAACCCACAAATATTCTTATTTTGATTAGCGAAACATTGGTTGCTGATTCTAACTCTAGACCTATGTGGTCAAGAACATTGCACCTTCTTTGGCTTTAGTAAATTAATTATGTGACAAAAAGACATTAAATGCCTCTTTGGGGATAGCAAATGGCACACAAGTCATTAACATTTAAGCTGAATATGGTTTCAGTGCAGTTCAAAATTTGGCTTCTATGCAGTTTTAGTAAACAGCTACGCAATGGAAGAGAGATATCCACTAGGAGCCAAGGAGCAGCTAGACCTTTGCTCTCTTTTTAGAATAACAAATGGGGTATAGTAGATGTTAACATTTAAAACCACTGAAAAAGTGTCTGTTTTGACTTTCTGTGTTTCTTTAGATGTAGTAAATGTCATGTGAGACCTTCACAGTTAAAACCGCCAAAAGCGGTTTCAATGCTAAGACTTTCTGTATCCCTTATATGTAACACGTCTTTCCAAATTTCCATAATTATTTTAAAAAAAGATATAGCGGATGACATGCATGAAATAAGGTTAAAAGAAAGATATGGTAAATATCATCTTCTTCTCTTAACATCTACCAAGAGATACTTTAATGATCATGCCTAGCTATCTTTTTTGAAATATGTTTAGGTTATGACATTTCAGCTTCGAAACAGATTTCCTCCATTTCTTCTTTACTTTACAATTTTATTTATTAAATTCTTTGATAGAGCTTTATGCCCATGTTTATACAAAAAGTGTGAGATAAATTGACAAAAAAGGAAAACAAATTTAATGAAAAGCATTTTAACACTCAAGGAATTAAAAGATATTTTACTCACAACATTAATGAAAATAATAAAATTTTTAAGAAGACTCACCTGGATACAGCTTGGGCAATCTGCTGATCACTGAAGCCCAATTGCTTGGCTGATAAGAGCAATTCACGTGGAAGATTCTGGGCCTAGTAAAGCAAACCAAAGCTCGTTTATGAAGAGATGTTTATTATATAAAATCAAAATATAAATACTTTTTTTCTCTCTAATTCCTTATGAAGATCGCATTGAGTGGAACCTCCTCTCAAAGCTAAACAAGAAGCAATCTAAGCTTTCACACAAATTAATGAAAATCAAAACTGAGTTTAAAAAAGACAATATGGAATTAAAAAAAAATTTAAAAAGTAAAAATGTCTAGCTAAGTCATGAAATAAGACATTTTGCAGGAGAGAAATTCTTGGCTTAAAATAATTTTCCTAAGAAAGCTTGAAATTTCCACCTTTCATACTGTCCTTATTTCAAACTTTTAAGAAGTAAAAGCACTTTATATAGCGAGGATTTCAAGCCTTCCTAAGGAAAATAGCATTTTCCCAAGTAGTCATCTGCCTTAAAACATCTCATTTCGTGGTCTTGCTACAAAAATATTTCTCATTTGATGGCTTTGTTGAATAAGTCTCTCCCATAAAAAGTTTGGCAAAGAAAAAAATGTGCCCCGTGCTGTAAAATAAATAAATTGATTTTATTTCTCATACTGAGACTTCAAGAGTGATTAATATGGTACCCAAATCTAAACTTCCATATTCTTCATGTAATGGCTGTTGCTTCAAAACATACTTGGAAGCTTGTTAGTAAGCACTAAGCACTAATAATCACTGATTTGTAGCAGGTGTTTATATATAAACATACCTCTGTCCTTTCTTCCATAGCTATAAAGTAGAATTTACTTGCCTACTTCAGCTGCTCTGTGTTATATTGTGGATTTGGCCAATGTCAGAGTTGGGGAAATAACAATGAGGATGTCTGAGGCCAAGCATTTGTAAATATGTTGGTCCAAAACTTTGTATGTATGGTTGGTTATGACTTTCCTTTCCAAAGATTAATCTACTTATTGAATGTATTTTCTACATAATTCCTATCAACTTATTCATCAGTTTTAGGTTGAAGTTGTAGCATCCAATAACATTGATGCTCTAAGTGACACATTAACTCATTAAACGACAGTGATTAACAATACAAGAAAACATTGCCATACTGCAATAGATTCAAAACACAGTTTTATCTGATCCTTAATGCAAGATGGTGTATAAAGATTTGCAGGAATGTCGAGCATTCATGATGAAAAGCATAAAGCGCAAAAAGGTCCAATCAAGATTATGCATTATGTACCTCTTTATGGCTTTTTAAATTTTTGATTAATCAAGAAGAGATATTTCTGAGCAGCTTACCTTTCCTTTGAAAGTTTGCAGTTGAGTGTACTTATTGCTGATGTTTTTGAATTTGTGCAGAAACCACTTGTCTATTTTAGTGAGTTCATACAAGCGATCTACACTCATACCCTTGTTGAGAGCAGCAGCCAAGACAAATATTCTCTTGTCGGTAGGAAACTGCAATTCCTACAACGAAAGAGAAAGATAATACATTTTACTTTAATATAAACATCTTAGCATTCCCACAAAATATATAAATGCTGATAGGTGATCATTTTATTCTCTCTGAACTGTACATAAACTCTCACAGTAAAAAAAAAAGAGAAATCAATTAAAAAAAATTCTTTCAACTTTCTAGTTTAACAAACCTTTTCACAAACACCATGTGTTGTGTGGTCAAAACCTTTCACCGATTCATCCATCATCCGCAAGGCTTTTTGAAAAGCTTCCTCAAATTTCCTGCCAATGGCCATGACTTCACCAACACTCTTCATAGAACTACCAATCTGAAAGTTATATGTAGACATGAATTTATACTTGTTTTTGATTACTGATAAGGCACATATGTGGTTTAATAATTACAACTACGAACAAAAAAGCACAGGATAAATGCTAACATTTCCTTTTCTTTTCCAGGATTTATTTATTTTCTCAATTCCAAAGATTTTTAAATTAAAAAAGCTATGGATAAGTCCTACTTGTGTATTGAACTTTTCGAAAGAAAAGTTTAAGTAGCTGATGACACAAAATGACGATTTTTAAAAAAAAATTTGTTACCAACTGAAAGAAACATATGGATTTTTAATAACTCAATAATTAATGATAATTGACAGCTTAACACACATCAGTTCAAAGAATAAGAATAAAAATTAAATAAAACATATCGGAAAGCTTATTTTTTTGGTACCTTTGTGGAGACCCTTGAAAATTTGCGGAGATCCCAGCGTGGGATCTTTACAACACAGTAGTCCAGACTTGGCTCAAAGCAGGCAGTAGTAGACCCTGTGACAGAGTTTTTAAGCAGAGGCAGAGGTCTTCCCAGAGCTAATTTGGCTGCAACATAGGCTAAAGGATATCCAGTGGCCTTGCTAGCAAGTGCAGAAGATCGAGATAATCTGGCATTCACCTCAATTATGTAATACTGTGGAAAGCAAAATGATACATACATTATAACAATTAAAAACGAAACTCTATATGACTTTAACATTCCAGCTGATTGCTCTTTGGCAGCCTACATTGACAAAAAATTTTTTTATATGTATATTAAAACAATGCAAAGTGAAAATGACAGCTTGCTATTCATTGAGTCTACACTAACCTGTTGAGACAAAGGGTTCAGGGCATACTGAATGTTACATTCTCCAACAACTCCAAGATGCCGAATGACCTTAATAGCAGTTGTGCGTAGCATATTGTACTCTGCATTAGTCAAAGTCTGACTTGGCGCAACCACAATGCTCTCCCCTGTATGGATACCTAAGGGATCCACATTTTCCATGTTACACACCTTGAGAAAAAAATAATAAAAATGTTACCTCCTAAAAACCAAGTCACAATGGTTAAAAGAATAGATAAAACATATCACATTTGCACCTCATTCATTTAAAACAAGATAATTAAATCAACTATTTGCATATCTTAAAATACATTGTTTCCAAATTACCTCACCTGATTTATGAACTATTCAAAAAGTATTCTACAAAATAATTGAAAAAGAACTGATATCATTAAAAACTGATCTCAACTGAAACCAAAGAGCAAAGCAATAAGTGCTTTCCAAATAATATGTAATAATAAAGAATATAAGACTATAAAATGAAAGGTCATTAGAAGGTGGAAGACCAATTAAGCAGAATTTTCGCTGAGCACTTACCTAAGGCTCCTCATGTTTGAGAAATATGGAAACATTTTAATTCATGCAGTAGGGGTTTTTAAACTGAAAGCCATTATGTCTAGACGATGAAGATCTTTCAGGCTGCAAACGTTAATTTGTATCATTACAGTTTTGACTGAAACTTTCTTGAATATACATTAGTCTTGATTTTCACTCAGAGAGTTGTATTACTATAATGTTAAGTAAGCGAAAAAAGACTTACTGTGATGCAGTTGTCATACGCATCCCTGACAACCTCGTACTCAACCTCCTTCCAGCCCTTCAGAGATTTGTCCACCAACACTTGGGATGTGTGAGCAAAAGCTGCATTCACCAAAGGCAGTAACTCATCACGGTTTTCTGCAAATCCTGATCCCAGCCCACCTAGAGCAAAGGCTGCTCGGATAAGCACAGGGTAGCCAAGTTTCTCTGCGGCTTGTTCTGCCTATGAATAATAAACAAGATACACTGTGATAAAGTCTAATTAGCAATCATTCACTCTGGTATAAAACATACGAAAAAAAAAGAGAAATTACATGCATGTTTTCATCCTTTGGCCAATAAAGTTATGATTTTCTTACCAAATACTTGATTCGTTACAAAGCACCAAAAACAAATTTGAGTCTAATTTATTTTGTATCATTTCTTAGACCATAACTTTTAAGCACTCCGTACAAAATTCTGTAGTGGGGAGAAAAAGATAGGATAAAAGTATGGGCTCTTTTACTTAAATAAACTACCTGTTCTGGGGAATAAGCAGCCACACTTGGTGCCACAGACTCATTTATTTCAGCCATTTTGTCTGCAAAGACCTTCCTGTCCTCTGTCCACTCAATTGAGGCCACTTGAGTGCCCAAGACTTTAACATTGTATTTGTCCAATACTCCTGTCTTTGTGAGGGTCACTCCACAGTTGAGAGCAGTTTGACCCCCAAATGTCAAGAGAATACCATCAGGCCGCTCCGATTTTATCACCTGGAGAAAGATTGTGAAATAAAAGAAGAGTAAATAAATTGCAGATTTTCTTACATTTTGTTCTTGTTTATTTTCTAATTTTCAATTTGAAAATTTTATTCCTCAACATACAATTCATAGTATTAATTTCATTTGGATGGTTGACATGGCTTTGACACCAGACTTGTATTTTACCATTCAAAAACATACTAACCTGTGTCACATATTCTGGTGTAATTGGCAAAAAGTAGACAGAATCTGCCATGCCTCGAGATGTCTGCACTGTGGCGATGTTGGGGTTAATTAGAACACTACACACATTTTCTTCTTTCAAAGCTTTGATTGCCTGAGAAGACAAAGAAAATAAACTCAAAACTTGTTTCAGCTGAGATTATGATAGGTGAAGAATGGCAAAGTATGATTTTACAAATGTTAGACAGAATCTAGCTGAAAGTCAGATAGGAGAAAAATTCAACATTGGTAAAAGCATTAATTATTTAACTATAAATTTTTATCACTCCAAATTGAAAACAAATTTTAGAGCTAAGAAATAAAGATATTTCAGAGAAGCATATTGTGCATGAACCATCAGGATATTCACAGAGACATTGTTTATATCAGCAACTTAGACTAAAAGAGAGGATATTGGATTGCAGCAAATAATTATGCCCCATCCTCTTTGTCCAATTCTACTGACCTGAGAACCAGAGTAATCAAACTCCCCAGCCTGGCCAATAGACAGCCCACCAGAGCCCAGAATTAAGACCTTTTTGGGCAAAGTAGAATCCAAGCGGGTTGTTGGAATACCTTCCCTACGCAACTTCATATATATTCGCTCTTTTACAGATGGGCTGAAAATGGAATAAATATTAACAAACGATGAACAACATTAAATTAAACACGGTCTGATAGAAAAGTAAATGCCCTGCTGTTTAGAATTACCTTTTTTTTATTATTTGGTATGAGCATTTTACTATTTACATAATTCAATCAATTGAATAGATTTATGCAACAATTTGTTAAAAGCAAAAAACAAATTCAACTAAGTATTATGTTGTTAGGGCACCAAAGATAAGGTCTCTTAATTTTTTGTTTAAAAGCATACATAAGCATATATCACTTAATTCCTAAAGCATCAACATAATCAGGGTTGACAGTTCATACAATCTTGGTAACAAAGCCAGCTCACCAAAACCACTGCTGAAGAATACTGATACTAACATAATTTCATACATACTTCAACAATTTTATTGCTTTCAAAGACAAGCCCTACAAGCTCCAATGTTCATGAAAGACACACAATCCTGATTGTTATGAATATTTATTTCACAAAATCTTATGTTTAAATAGTATTTTATTTCCCTTTCATTTTCATTCAAGGAGTAAACAAGTCAATTAAAAAAAAATTAAACATGCCTCCAAAAAACAAAATTGCATGTATTTTATTTTCCTACAAACTTACATCTTGAGGATGGGGGAGGGTAAATCTTAATAGAAAGAAGAAGTAAAGCCTTTTCATCTAGATATGCACTGAATTATAAGGAGAGGTCTCAAGTTCAATTGTGGAGTTTGCTCAGAGACTGATCATCTTTTTACAAGGTATTTTGGTCTTGTGATGGATGCTCTACTTTCTAAGCAAGAGGTCTAGTTTTCAAATTGTGACAGAGCCAAGTGCTGCAACAAGTCTCTTCCCTGGGAAAAAATAAGTAAAAGCTTATGAGGCAAGTTCTTAATTTTTTCCTCATACTTGTAGGTTAAAATTACTTGATACTTATTCATACCTCAATTTGCCTTGTTTTGAAGAGCGAACCTGATCCAGAAAAACATCAAACAGCATCTCTAAATCCTGAGGGCCTGCTCGATGCTCTGGATGAAACTGAGTTGTGAAAAAGGGCAAGCTGCTGTGCACAATTCCTTCATTAGTTTCATCATTTGCATTGGTAAAGAGTGGCTCCCAACCATTTGGAAGAGTCTTGGCATCCACAGCAAAGCCATGGTTCTGACTAGTAATGAAACATCTCAGGCTGTTCTGGTACATGCATGGTTGGTTGTGGCCTCGATTTCCATATCTTTTAAAAAGTGGGAAATGCAATTATTTAATAATCTAAAATATTTTTTAAGAGTATTGTGAAGCCTCAGTAATGGTTTCATAGTTATCTAAATACAGTAAGAAAATAAATGTTAAGAAAAACAAAAGGTAGGAAAAGGCATGTTAAATACTCATGAGAGTATTGCAAAAAAGGAAACTCATGGATTCTATCAGGTAAACTAAGAGAAAGAAAATGGTGCAAATTGTTCAAAACAAACTTTTCAAACAGAAAATGATTATAAAATAGATCTCATGAAAATAGCGCTGCATCTGGTTTAATTAAGTATAAAACTCTAAAGTATTAACAAATTGCAATCAATTAAGCAGCTTATCCATTTCAATGTCTTACTTCATTTTAAAAGTCTTAGCTCCACATGCCAATGAAAGAAGTTGGTGACCATAGCAGATACCAAAAATTGGTTTCACCCTAGAATCATTAATCACAGAACTTAGATTTTCAACTGTCTTGGTGCATAAGGTTGGATCACCAGGACCATTGCTTACAAAAAGGCCATCATAATCTGAACAAGAAAAAAAAATGCATTGCAAAATAGTCAGTTTTATGTGAGAAAGCATTTTTACTTTTTTTTTTTGTAAAACTTTCTATATTTACAGCCAACATTGGTGAATTCAATCTTCAGGGGACCAAACTAATAAGATCAACCTATGTAAAAAAATTGAGTAACGTAAACGACAGAATTATCTCTCTTGTTAAAAAAAATTGTCATACCATTATTACTAAAAGACATAGTATGCTATATATGTGTTTATTTATTTACTTTTTCTTGGTTATGTTTTGCTGGTATTAAATCTTTGAGCCCTGAGCTGCTGAGTACAAAATATCTCTCAACCTAGGCTCCTGAGCCAAATTTGGCCAGATTAGGTGTGCGTCAAAAAAGATAGTCCAGGCTGTTTTTTTTTTAAATTTTTTGACAACATTACCATAAAGTATAGACACCTATATATCTCCCATTATTTGGACTAACATCTAGACCTGAACTGTTTCCATCATGCCTCCTTTTCTCACCAGAGCCAGAACTAGGTCTAGACTCACGCTTTTCTACTATTTCAATTTCCATCCTCACTAGAATCATTAGATCTAGAAAATTCATCATCTGAAGGATTCTAAATCATTCAATTCTTAAAATTTTGTCAAAATTATCAATCACATACCTAGCCTGTTAGATCTACTTGTTACGGCTGAGATTGCTTCCTGTTGATCGTGTTGTTTTTCAACAAAAATGACTCAAAAGATACAAAAACTACAACCGTAACTGGGTGCAGCAACTTTCTAATGTTTAGGAGAAATTAAAATACCAAATTTAAGGTCAGAAAAATATTTTTGTGACATTTTTTAGACCATGCTTACCCACGGTACCCCAAGATCACTTTACTGGTCTTATGGTATGGCTAAAAGTAGCAACTAGCCAGAATTTTTGTTTCGTTTTTATTTTAGCCTGGCAATAATAAAAATATCATGAACCTGATCTTTGCTCTCCTTTAATTTCAGAACTGTGTTGCTTTGGACTCCAAAGTTGTCTTATACATCTCTTTGTTTCTTTCAGTTCTTTTCTACAACAATAAATTTAATTTTCCATTTAGGCCTCTGGATTGTTTATTTTCTGTCTACTAATGATGAAAAAATTTTCAAGTCCTTTCACTTTATTTTAAATAAAGTACTGGCAAAGAGAGAAATTAATCTGATTATGGTGCTATGCTTATATTTTGCTGTTGAATTTGATCAATGTAATCTTGCTAAGGATTTCATGGCAATCAATATGGAAAATGTTGATCTAAGCAACAATGCCAATTTACCAGGCCTAGTCCTACAGTCATGGAGAGATGTGATGGGTGGGCAATGTTCAACCAAACAATCACAGAGGAGACAGGTTTAACCTAAAAATACAATGCACACAAAATGTATATCTAGATGCAAGATTGCCAATGGTTCTAAAACTAAACTACATCACAAAGAGATTGGATGGGTGAGCAATCACAAAGGAGACAGATCTAGCTAGCATTGTTGAACATTTTGATGATGATAGTTTAGCAACAAGTAGGCAAACGGAGAGAAAGGAAGGGGAGTGACTCCAGCTCTTTAATAAATCTAGACATGCATTCAGCCAGCCTCCCAGGCATGCAAAGACAATCTTAACTGTATTTCTCCTGTCAACATATCAACATTAACCAGCAGAGGCATGACCCATCATTTACTAAGGAATGAATCAGAGTTTTTTTTTTTTTGGCTATGACAGTGAACCATGACACTTTGGTTTCCACCATCCTTAAGAAGATCAAAACATCTAAAAATTGTGTTTTGTGCTTATTCAAATACTATAAGAATTGAGTGAAAATCAGCATGAGCGGCGTTGACTTAAAAAGTTTCTTTTTTAATTCTTGTAAAAACCCGTAAACAGTTGGAAAATATGAACTTATAAAATCTTAATGCAAACAAATTATTGAGTAGAAATCTCCAAGTATTATATCTCAACTTTCAGGAGCATAAGGCTGACATTCAATTCTGGTTGCACTAGAAGTAGAAACCTACCAGCAGGATCAAGAGGATGGTCCCAAGGAACAACAGTGACAGATGCGCCCCTCTCACACAGGCAACGAATCTGATTGTATTTCATACCGCAGTCCACTGCAACAATTTTCACATCTCCAGCTGTGTTGTAGCTTTTAGGAGTCTGGTACATAATTGGATAGACTTTTAATTCACTTTATCCCTGCAACTAGTTTAAAAGCAATGGTCCTTATCTTCTTAAAAACAAAACAAGCCCTTGCAGTTTCTGTTAAGCTCCGTCCATGAATTTATTTCATCTGTGATAACATCTCAGACCATTTCATTGATAAAGTAATAATACTAACTTCATTCCAATGCTTAATGGTCAGCATTCAGTTCTTTGCTAGACATTCATCAAGTATCTTTTATAAAATGAAAAAAATTCTCTCTCTCTCAAAAAAAACAAACAAAAAAAAAAACTCAAAAAACTTGACTTGAGGCTCATGAAAAATATAGTCATTCTATGCAACAGAAAGTACAAGAAAAACTGAATCTCTTACTTTTGAGGACACTTCAGCAGCAAGAATAAATTTATCGGGATCAACAAATTCCATGGCATCAGGGTCATCTTTTATGATTACCTATCAGAAGAAATACAGAAAAAAAAAAACAAATAACTAGCTTTGCCTGTTGAAAACCATTAAAAAAAATAAAAACTTGAATTAAAAACATTAAAAAAATCAAAATCACATTTTAACATAAATGTATTTTCATAACTGGGAAGAGAGAAAGGGAACTGCAACGGCTAATTACCTTACATTCATTTTGTTCTTATCCATTCAAAGGTGCTAATATTTAAATAATATCATGTTTCTTCTTTTAAGTACAATTTCATTTATGTGAAAAGACATTCATATTTTCCATTTAATTTTAAAAATAAAATATGACAAAGAGAAATCCATGTACTTTCAAAGGCACTTTTATTAAAAATTCATAATATTTAAATTTATCTCATTCTATATAAGCTGTGATACAAAGAATGATATTTTAAATGCCTTACCAAACAAGCCATTAAATTAATATAAATACAATAAATAGATACTATGCTTCTGAGCGTCTACAGAAAAGCCATGATTGGTTGATTGGGTATTCTTTAACGCCTAGACCACTGCAAGCAATGATTTTAGGGTCTGCAAAGAGATAATTTTTTCTACAATTTCTGATTGTTAAAGAGAATAAAATGATAACTACCATAAGTTTGTAGCACATAATCAAGTAATTTCACATCTGTTGAGGTTTGCCACCAACATTTCACATGATTTGAGGAAGACTGGGACAGTGGTCCCTACAATGCTGCACTGTGCTTCACACCTCACAGACCCTAGATTATTAGCATTGTTTCAAAGGGGGCGAGAGTGTCATCTTTTCATTGCTTAATATTCTCAACAACAGTACAGAGCATACAAAGCTACTGAGATGTGATCATCTATGAAAGAACGACATGCCAAAGAAGTCAGCCAGTGAAAGCCTGATATTGCACGTACTGCTACACCTATCTCAGAGCCTCAGGGCCCAGCAAACGACTCATAGCAGATGTCAGATTTTTCTCAAGCTTGAACCCACAAGTAAGTGTTGCAAGTTTCAATTAATCCAACCATCACATATGATGAGAAGAGACTAATGAATCAAAGTGTCTATTTTTACCCATTAGCCATTTTAGCTTGTTTCCTTTCTTTTAAAAAATGTTTAATCAAAAGGAAAAAAAAATGCTTCTGCAAGGTTAAAAGTGTTGAAACAGATTATGTCTCAGGACATACTCACAGGCTTTAAAATTACTTACTTTGCCAAGCATTGTTCCCTTCTCCCTTATCTTTTTTGTCAAAGCCCTTGTATCAACCCCTGAAAAAAAAATATTGTTCTCTATATTCACAATATGAAGCTCATTTTATGACCATTTAATAGGCCTGATAAAAAAAATATAAGCACTAGTCCATTTCTATCCTTTAAGGCCAGCAGATATAATCATGGCATCGGCTAACTATCAATCAAGATGAACTAATTACAAAATCAGTGTTGAAACAAAGATAATTAATATAGAGTATGGGCTACCAATTGAGATTAAAAAAAAAAATCTCCCCAAAACTGTGAACTTTATAATGCATGGGAATAAATATAGAAAAATTTGAATTTAAGTTAACCCCCCCCTAACCTCATTCATAGAACACAATAATGGTTGAAAAATTTGCTATGATTTCAATATCATCATTAAAATTCCTTCTAATGAAGCATACCATAAATGCCTGGGATACTGTTTTCTTCAAGCCAATCAGACAATGACCTCTTGGCTCCCCAGTGACTGTACTGCTCTGACAAATCTCCCACCACCAGAGCAGCAGCATGAATTTTATCAGATTCAAACCAATGTGGCAATCCAAATTTATCTAGTTCTGTACCACCAACTCCATAATTGCCAATAAGAGGGTAGGTTAGAACAAGTATTTGCCTATGGTATGAAGGATCTGTCAGCGACTCAGGATACCCCACCATGCCAGTTTGAAAAACTGAATAACAAGAAAGAAAAATAAAAGATGATAAACAAATATTAGCTTGCCATCAATAACCGTTTCTTTTTTCATTTCACCTAGGCTAGAATATAATGCTACATTCAGCATGGTTTATTCAATAGATCATGTATCTATATCTGGTTTAAGAGGCAGCTGTCTGACTCAAACATGCGAATTTTTATTCCTGGATGCACCCTCCACTTATCTTAGTCACAGCTGCAAACCCTTAGCAGAGTAGTTTATGTACTTAATGATGTCCAATAAGACTATTCTACGAGGCATTTCAGATTTGACATTTCTATGATGTAAAACGCAAAAAATGGCTTGGTAACTTTAATTATCACTATTAAAATGAATGATCATGATCTTGTATTGGCTCGCTCTTTATAAAGGTCATAGTCTTTTGAATGGATTTATATAGGCTGCACACTCAACATAAAAATACTTTAGGAAAATAATCTAAACAAATGGTCAGATTCAAATGAAGAACAATCGCTGACTATCTCGTGAGATAATAGCCATATAGCTTCCAATAACACTTTTAAGTTTTAATTGTAGCTTCTGTTCTTCAGTATTATGAACATTACAAGTATAATACACATAGCAGATCATATGACCATCTATTCTTAATGACGCATTGCGAATTCACTCTTTTAATTCTTTGGATAATTGAACTGTAATAACATAAAAAAATGCCATATGGCGCAAGCCATTCAAATCTTGCGCATCAGATTGTAAACTGAACTGCAAAACTTTTCATCGATGATGTGGCTTTTTGAGACGACAAAGATCCAATACTCACCAACTTCTCCTGACACACTCTGATGTTTTCCAAATGGTAAACCATGATAAACAGACCCATCTTCTAACTGAAGATAGCAATCAACAGTCTTACTCATGGCAAACTCTTGTGTCTGGAAGTCTGAAAACGAAAGAAAGAAATACATTACAAAAAATTTTAAACCAATATTAAAGTGAAGTTTTCAGTCAGGACAGCAAACTTGCTTAAAATTGAAAGCCATCTGATCATGTACCACAATACCATTCAGAGGCTCAACTTTTAGGAAACAGTTGAGTGCTGGCCAAACTATTACATGATATGTATCCCTACAAAATGTTACGTCGAAGCTTGCCAGAAAACTTATTTATCTAACATCAAGAGCAGACAATGATTGAATGAATGATTAGTAGGCCTTAACTCTAGACACTCGATTGCAGTATAAATACGGCGAGCCATTGTCTGACCGAGACACGCGGTCGCCGTAAATAAAGCACCAGCCTTTTCTAAACCGGCTCTCGCCAGTGCCGTATATGTACGACCTGTTATAGTGCACTCATTCAATGGAAATTTACACTGTTTTATGAATGGTTTAGAATCTCTAACATTATTGGTCATGGTCTAGAAATAGTAACCAATGAAATTCCTTTTTATTTTATGTCTTGCGGACGACGCAGTGAGAAGTTATCGCGTGGTATAGCGGGGGGTCCCGTGTACTGTGTTGACGGGCTTGCTTGGGACCACGCTAGGCCTGCTTGAACAGTGGGTGGGTCCCTCTTTGTTACCATCAGTATCACTATGAGGTGGGGGGGCTAACATCTTGAAAGTTTTACCGGTGTGGTTGTTGAAGCGTGTATGTGTTTTTTCTTACGCCAACAGAGCCTTGTCTTGATGTGGCATTTTTACAGTCTCCTAAGCCTGTTGTAACTCGGGTGGCGACTAGTACTATGAAAACCAGGCTTCTGGCTCTGATCACGCTTGAGCATCGGTGCTGTTGATCATGTAGGCCTATAGTCTCTGTCTGAATGTTTGAAGGTGTGTGAGTGTGTTCGATACGAATGAGTCATGAAAGATTTTATTATTAACTTTTGTCTCATAAGTGGATTGGTGCCATGGGCAGTGCTGGTACCGTTAGAGAGCTAAGTGTGCTTGGTCATCAGTATAATTCAGACCTCGCTACTGTTAGCATCTCTGCTCTCACGTAAGCCGCCCACCACTACCACTTCAATTCTCAACAGCATTTTTAGATCTGCAATGGAGAGTCAAGAAGTTGTACAAAATAATTGACCTTGAGGATCCTCAAACCCTGAGAGAGCTAGCTACTGAGAACAATTCAAGAGCAACTCCATTTATTTTGGAGTTTTCTAGAATAAATGAAGACTCGGACATAGAAGAAGAGGAGCCAGACGAATTGCCAGTGAGAAGAGGTCAGCCAATTTATCGGCAAGCACTCAGTTTTGATGGATACGATGAAGATGATGATAATGAAAGTATTGAGACACCAGAGCCGACTCAAGGACATCCTTTGTGGCGTGAGGGGACAACACCACCTAACAAGCCTCCATTTACAGGTCGAGATGGAAAGCACAACTCCTCTCAACTATTTCAAGCTTATGGTTTCAGAAGACATGGTTGCATCGATGGTAGCAGAAACCAACCGCTATGCGTCACAAACTTTGAGAAATAAGGAGCTGAGTCCTAACTCACAATTTCGGAAATGGGTTGATGTGACGATACCAGAGATGTATGCGTTTCTGGGCTTCATCCTCTCCATGGGTCTGATTGTCATCGATTATCTGGAAGACTACTGGTCAACCGATCCCATGTTTAAACTTCCATTCTACACCGCAGTGATGAGAAGAGAACGTTTCTGCCTCATTCTCTCATTTTTTCACCTTTGCAACAACGAGCAATTTATACCAAGGGAACAACCAGGAGATGATCCAATATTTAAAATCAGAAACTTCGTCGACAACCTGACTTACAATTTCAAAAGTGTTTTCTGTCCAGGAGAAAGAGTTGCCATCGACGAAGCTATGGTGGCTTGGAGGGGGCCTCTTTCTTTCCGGGTGTTCAATCCTGATAAACCTGACAAGTTCGGGATCAAGGTTTTTGAACTCTGTGACAGCAGCACAGTGTACTGCTGTAATCTAGAATTCTATACTGGAAAACAAGATATTGTAAGAAGATTAATAAGTCCATACATAGGATGTGGACAATTTTTATACCTCTCCGGACCTGTTCACATACTTGAAACAGGAGAACACATTAGCCTGTGGGACGATGCCAATGAACAGGAAGCATGGTCCTCCCAAGACAATGGTCCCAAATTTGAAGAAAGGAGATGACATCGTCATATTGCTTACAAATGGACAACTGAACCTGATTCGCTTCATGGACCGGAAAGAAGTAAGACTCCTGACCACAGCCCACACAGCAAGAAAAGTTGCAACAGGAAAGAATAATCCTGTTACAAAGAAGCCTATTGTGAAATTTCACGCTGTACATGAATACAACCAATACATGGGCGCCGTGGACAGAAGTGACCAGATGGTGAGCTACAACGCTTTTAAGCGGAGAACTCTCAAGTGGTGGAAAAAAACTTTCTTCCATCTCTTCATGCTTGGTGTGCTGAATGCATATATTGTACAAAAAGCAACAGCGGCAAAGAAACTGACACACCGCATTTTTAGAAGAGAACTTGCAAAGCAGCTTGTACAGCTTTTGATTCCAGAAGCACCTGCACCACCACTAAGACTGCCCGAGGGAACCGGTAATTCGTCTCTATTTAGACTCACTGCTCGGCATTTCCCCAAACTAATAGAGCTCAAAGCTGGGACAAAGAGAAAAAATCCTCAGCGTGACTGCGCAGTCTGCACCCAGCCTGAAAAAAAGGAAACAGTCCAGATATGAGTGCCCCTGCTGTAATGTCGGCCTACATGTTGATCCCTGTTTTAGGCTGTACCATACAAAAAAAGACTTCAAGAGAGCACACAAGAGACTTCTATCCCAAAATCCACAGCCAGCTGATGACCAGGTCTAATGAATTACAGCCACAACGCCAGTTCCTGCTCACAACAGTCCTTTTCAGGACTTCTTTCTCTATTCGTCTCCTCTTATTTTCTTCTTTGTCTACCTTTCTAATGGGCCGAAGGCAGTCCCAAGCCTGCAACCTGGAAATTTATTTCCAGGAACTCAGAGGGGAAAGATATTCTCTCTCTCTCTCTTATAAAAAGAAAGTCATTCCAGGCGGGAGATAATTGAACTCGATTTTATCTTAAAGCCCAGTTATTAAGCTTTAAGAAAATATATGGGTTTACAGGTATTACACTATTAACAAACAAAAAAACCCCCCAAGTTTTCAAAGCCACGCAATCAATCACTCAAAGTGTAAAACTGCTGTGCCAGGCTCAATGTTTGTACAAACACTAGGCCCCCTGACAACCTTACAGCCAGTGACCTACTTCCGGCTGACCTGCATAGAGCTTCAGGGATTAAGTGCAATGCATGGTGCTGGCCCTTTTTCTTTTCTTACCTTCAGGCATGTTCACCTTAGTCTACTTTTTTGGGAAGAGGTCTATAACTTTGTAAATTGTATCACTATCAATTACAGTATTTATAATTGAAATCAAATTATGCAACAAAACATTTTAAAATATATTTTATATACAAGATGTTAGCCTATATCAGACCTGAAAAGATTCGAAGTTACCAAATAAAATTTTACTTGATTCCAAAATGGCAAACTGAAGTGACAAACGAAACAGCACTCAATGTTTTTTATTTTAAAAATCCTTTGCTTCCTGACAAATTCATTAAACTTGTGGACGGATATATTCTGAAAGTATATCATAAAACCAAAAAAAAACCCATCAACCTCCCGAGATTATTATTTAAAGTGAAAGTCTTGACCTGGCTACGTGATTGAAACTCTAGTTTATTTATATAGTTTGAACCATGGAAAGGGTGAAGAAAGATTTTCCACAATTCTTTCAATTCCCAAAACAAAAGCCTACATCTAGATCTAGAATCTAGGGACAGATGCTTCATCTAGAGTTTGGGTTACTTGTGATGAAGAAAAGCTTTGGATTCTGACTGCTTCTTCTTCAGATCTAGATCTAGATAAAAATATCGAAGTTCCAAATCTACTGATAAATTTGCAGATATCGGCCCACTCACGCTATGCTTCACAATTGAACGTTTCTCCACGAATTCAAACTTATAATTTGATGGGATTTTAGAGCAACACAAAAATGCTTATATCCTGAAAAGTATTTATTTGCGACGAATTAAACCTTCATAATCGTGTTCAGCATATATATCAAATTCATTGAGAAAATTACAATTTTAAATCTTAAAGTGAGTTGGGCCGATAACTGCAATACTACCTCTACTTTTACATCTTGATCGAATTAATAACGTTACTAAATACAATTTAAATTGATTTCTTTTGTTGTTTTCAACTTTAGACCTTATCTAACAATCTCAGATTTAAAAAAAAAATAAAACATTATCAACAAGTCAAATAAAATCTTGGATATTTCGATTGTGATCTGGAATCTCAATAATTTTTTAAATCAAATTATCAAACTTTGGATATAGAATTTAAATTCCACTCACAAAAGCAATGGTAAACACAGGCACTGGTGTTGAAGCTTCAGCCTGAACAGTTGTTTGCCATGTGCAACTGCTCTGTGAACACAGCAGACAGGAGGCATGACAAACACTGAGCAGTCATTATTTGCCGCGATTGCCAGATACATGTTCATCAGCTAGCGTATTTTTTTTTTTTTAGTCATCGATCAAAATTTCCTGTACAATTTTGGTTAAAAAAGTTCTATTTCACGACTTAATGCAATTAAAATTAGACATTTAATTTTCTTAACCATTACTACAATAACATTGATTAGATAAACAATCGAATTGGAAAGATAGGCGATGAAACGTTTGATACAAGTTTTGAAATGTGGCAGAAGAGAGCACCACGGTACCAGTTCTAGAAATGAAAAAGATATCTACACGACAAATTAAAGCAAAGTCTGCAATATACAAGTGAAACATTTTTTCCTCGACGACTCCAATAATGTTATTCTTTCATTTTTATGCGAAAAAAAAATTCAACTCTTTAATTACTTTCGTTAACTGTTCATATGGTTTGTCGTGTTTGAAATGATTATTAATATCTATATATCTCGGCGGTGCTGAAAAAAAACCCACGAAGTTCACCAAACTCGCTTACCCGAAATAAACGAAAGCTGCAAATCTCTGGGTGGACGGTCTTCATTTGAGCCATATGCTCTCGAAATTTACTGGGATTGTAAAAATTCAAAGAAATTTTCTAACCATTCATTTTTTACTACCCATGAGAGCTGGAGTGTTGCAAAGATAGCCACTGCTTCATATAGGGAATCAGGTAATTTTGTAGGTTCACAATCTATTTAAGAGATCCTCCTAAGCGCCTGACATAATTATGGCTATGTATTGCGGCAAAGTTATTTGAAAAAGGCTCATCGTAATAATTAAATGTAAATGGGCGAGTTTCAGCTCTATTACTCTGTATTCTTTCTTAGGATTGTATGCTCTCCGTATTCCTTTGTGAACATGCAGTTACCACAATGTCAGGTGTGTGTGTTGTGGTGAAGGGGGGAGGGGGGCGGGGGGCGGGGGGCACAAAAGCTTCATTCTGGCCAGGCACTGAGCTGTTATGCAATGCATCTTTTTGAGTCGAGTTGTAGGTGAGAGCTTCGAGAAAGTCACCCTCTATACTAATGGTCGTTTGGCTCAGTTTCTTAATTCTATGGCTAGCCTCTGTGGTGATCTCGCTACTGACGCTGCCACATCGAAGGCGCTAGTAGTGACCTGGTTACAGAAGATAAATGTCTTCGAAATTCCTGAAAATGATACATGTAATTCCCACGGTGCCAATGTTTGATACTGATAAGGTTTACTTTGATTCTATATCTGCTTTTAAGTTTACACTACATACATTGTCTGAGATTTTCACGAGTGAAAGGTTGTTCAGTACAAATCTGGTTACTATGATATCGTCTTGCAAGTTGAGAAGATTTTGATCCTACGTGGTTGTAATTGTGTGAGTGATGTTACGAGGTAAATTCGGTACTGTAGAATACATTTTTGTTTTCCTCGAAAGTAGGGAAAAAGCTTATAATTTTTCTTCAAACCCTTATAAAATTCACTTTCCGCCGTTCAATGCTTGAAGATAGATCAGTTGATAGATTTTGACTGTTTGTTTGGCTGGTTTTCTGACCTTATTTTATTTTAAAGACAATATGGCGCAGTTTAGAGTTAGGTGGAAAAAATTGGAAAATAAATTGCATGAAAAGGAGACTTCCCTCTAGTTCCATTCCATAGCTGAGCGCCATGCAGCTCAATCAGTACAGTGTTGGACTGAAAACTAAGATGATTGGGCTGAATTCTTTTCTTAGGTGCGTCATCATTCTGGTGGGTCGATCTGCTCTGGTCTAACCAGCCCTATCCTTGACTTATTGGAAAGCTGCAGTCTCATTGTAAAACTTTCCGGGAAGTCTATCAAAGAACCCTAATCATAGACACCCTTAACCCACTACCCTAATTACTTCTGCGCACTTGCTTTCCACGAGATGTGGTCCACTGTGATGGAGGAATTGCTTGATGAGTTAAGCCGGAAATTAGGAAAAAAATATATGAAATAAGACATAAAAACGGCAGCTAATATGCTCCTTTTATGAATAACACTTCCTTTTCCAGTAATTTTTGTAGCGATCGAACAGAAGATTCTCTCATCGATCCCAGAGACCTTGCTTAATGTGTTTAATCTTGTTGGTGCTATGCTTCTATTATCTGTCTATGGAAATACGGAAGGTTCCTCCAAGGTATGGAGAGAAAGAGAGAGAGAGAGAGAGAGAGAGAGAGAGAGAGAGAGAGAGAGAGAGAGAGAGAGAGAGAGAGAGAGAGAGAGAGAGAGAGAGAGAGAGAGAGAGAGAGAGAGAGAGAGAGAGAGAGAGAGAGAGAGAGAGAGAGAGAGAGAGAGAGAGAGAGAGAATTCATTTATGCGTATGAGTTTATGTTTTTGCCTTTGAGTAAATCATAATTATTGTTGCATACAAGTACATGTAAAGTACAGTAAATATGAAGACCTGAAATGAGACTAAAAACCACTGAGTTAAAAAAAAAACCTAAACTTATTGGCTCAACAATTTTTGCGGTTTTGGCTAGGTTCCTTCCAATTTTATTGCTTCTTATTTCTGTACTGATTTTGTGTGTGTGTGTGTGTGTTTTTTTGTTTTTTTTTTTGAACCACTCCAGGAAACTGACAGCTGAACGAGTTTTTGTTTTCGTTATTTATGATTGAATCACAAAAAGTATACCGTATATGAATCTTTTTTGCAGTTTACATTGTAAGATGTTAATTGTACTATTTTCCACCATTACTAAACCACAGGCGAGTATGAAACGAGGGGCGGCCTCGCTCACCGCCTCAGAACCCGCCTGGCCCGGGTACGCGAGGCTATGTAATTAGCACTCAGCGACGAGTGGGCGCTCTCTGTAACTATTATTATACTCTCTCTGATCATACAAATAAAAGCTGAAAACAAAATTTTATTTCGAGTGATTATAATTCTTGAATCAAAGGTCTTTTAATTTTTTTTGGGGGGGGAATCCATTGTTAATCCTTAATATTAGGGGTGTTTTTTAAATAAGGGTTATATCAACAGTGCAAGGTGGGGGATTGATTCCGTTGAGCGTAACGCCTCAATTGTGGTCCTTTTCTAATTTCCTTCAGCTGATTTCCCTAATTCCTTAAGATATATCCGCAGCAGAGCTGATGCTTTGGTTCTTTTTATCTTTCAGAATTTTTTACTTTCATTATTTCTATATTAGTTGTTTAAAATAGATGTACTATAAACATGCCCTGTTCCTTTGAAGAATCTGGCAGAAACGATTACAATAATTCTAATCAGCGTAAACGGCGAACGGCCGGGATCGGTCAATCTAAAAGTAGACAGATTTTTAAATAGATAGGCTCAAGGTTATGATTATGCATGAACTTTCCTTAAAAATTGCCATGAATTCAAAACTTCTTTGGTTGCTAAAAGTTTTTACCTTCGTGAGCAAAATGATTTTATCTTAAAAATCTTTTTGGTTCACATGAAATTGAGTATTTTACTTGAAACTATTTTAAGCATAACTTGGGAACTAGGTATAGTCTTCTCCTGACATTGAACAAGCTTACTGAGGTTCCTTAGATTCATTGACTGAGGTTTTAGTTTCAGATTAGTAAGAATTTGCTTTTACCAGGAAATCAGATTTTTTGGCTTAATTAGAACTCTTTATAAATTTGTTGATATAAAACCTCCTTAGCAAACTGCAAATATATCACCCACAACTGTTTTCACTGGAGATAAAACGTTAGTGATTTATCGAAACATTCCTCCATTATGAGAAGAGAGTATCAGAACACCTAAAAAGATTGCCTTTCCTTAAGTCATTAGCAAACGTTAGAGCGACATGCAATAAAGATTTAGTGCAAATGAATTTTTTTATTCATAATTATGTTTTTTAATGATTAGAAAAAAAGTCGACTATAGACTTAGATAGCAATAAGTAACAACGAAAAGTTAAAAAAAAAGAGGAAAATAAAATAAAAGAGCGACGAAAGAAAAAGGAGGACAAGCGAGGGGTGGGGGAGGATTAGTCGGAGCTAGAGAGAGAGAGAGAAAGAGTGAGAAAGATAGAGGGGGTAAATGAAACATTTTTAAAGAAAACTATGGTCCATACTTGTTCCGAGTTAAAAAAAAAAAAAAAGGCTCAGAATATATGAGGTTAGGTTGTGTGGGTACTGACTTTGACCTCAATGAAAAAAACAAAAAAACAAAAAATTGTTAACCTTAACAGAATAACTTTCGAAAATTACTCCTTCCCTAAGTACTTATCTTATTTATAATTAACTTTATTTAAATTTGATTCCTTCATATTCCTTTACTTCCTTCTTTCTCCTTTTGCTTTCTCTCCCTATTTCTTTCTGCCTTATCTTTATTACTAGAAGACTTCTTCTTATGTTTGGCCTCTTTTATTAGCACTTTGATCCTTGTTGTTTCTATTTTAGTTTCATATTTTCTTATTTCCCATTCATCATGCAATATCAATTTTATTGTCCCGAAATCTAATTTCTTTTCAGCTCCCCTTCTCTACTAATTTTTTTAAACTTTGACTTTTGCATTGTGATTGTTTTGACTACCGTATTTCTACTCTGATTCTTTCTTTTATCCTTTTCGCTTTTTATATCATTTATGGTTTCTCCCTATGTTTTCATTCTATTTTGCTCTGCCTTTTCCTAGCTCCATTTTGCTTTTATCTTTATATTTTAAATGTTTTGGCCTTTATCTTTCCACTTTCTTCTTGTTTGTTTTCATGATAGCCCTTTCTTTTTGTGTGTTTTTATTTTTTAATTTTTATTTCAATTTTCTTGTTTCATACAAGAGTTTCATGCCTTGGATGGTGCTGTGTTTCTCTGTAGGGTTTCCTGTGTCTTTGTCCATTCTTTTGCTTTTTCACCCATTGTTGTTTAATTCCGTTGTTTCCTTTTTTTTAATTTTGTTTTCCATTTTGTATCTTCATTCCCTAACTCCTCGGTGTTTCTTTTATGCTCAGTATCTGCATGTTCTGTTCTATTCCTTGTTTAATTAATTTAAGTTTGATTATAAAGGATCTTCTTTGTGTCTTTCATTTATTTTCTATTTATGCTACTTCTGTTTCCTCCAGTGCTCCTTCCTCTGTAAACTCTCTTCTTATTTTTGTTTGTAACTCCTCCCCTTTTTTGTAATCATTTCTATTTGTTTGAACATTAGTTGTTCAATTTTACTATTATTTTTATCTCTTTTTCCGCTTACAGTATAAGATCTGCTCCTATTGGTCTTTTCTTTTTACAATCCAATTCTTTATATCTGTCCATGACATGTAACTGCCATGATTTTTGGGCTTTCACTCTTTTCCATTTTCCCCACCATTTTCTCTCTGCTGTACATTTTCCTTGGTTTCTACTTTTTTTCATTTAATTCCTCTGGTGCTTCCCTTGGCCCTAAATGGCAGTATTACCCTTCTTCCTTTTCCCTCCAGTCATGTAGGCTGTCATCTGATTTTAATAGGGACATAGGTCCTACTTCTGGTGTCCATAGCCATTTTTTTCTCCTCTTTCTTCTTCTTCCTCTTCGTCCTCTGTTTGTATTATCTGTTCGTGTTTTTGCTCATTCCTTTTTTGCACTTCTTTGTTTAGATTTTTTCCTTCTCTCTCTTTGCTCCTTCTGGTTTTCTGTTGTTTTGCCTTTAGTTCTGATTCTCTGTGTGGTGTCTTCAGATCTTCTTCTTCTTGTTCTGTTTCGGCTTCTTTTTCTTCTATTTGCTTTCTTTGGCCGGACGTTCTAACATTAATTCCCCGTTCTTCTTCATTCAGCATTTGCTCTCCTGTTAGGTTTTCTTCCTCTGGGCCTAGTTGCTTTCTTGTTTCTGTCATTCATTCTTTTTCTGGTCTTCCCTCTTCTTTCTCTCTCCTTTTCTTTTCTCGACCTCTCCTTTTCTTCTCTTCTTTCTTTTCTATTTTCTCTATTCGCCCTTCTTTTTGTGTTTGTTTATCTTCTTCCTCTCCTCTTTCTTCTCTTCGCTCGCCTTCTTCCAGTTTTCTCTTTGCCTTAGTTTTATCTCTCTTTGGTGTTTTTCCGCTTCTTATTTCGTTTTCTATCTCTTCTGTGTTTCTTCTCATTTCTTTTGGTTCCATTTCGTCTTCCGCTTCGCTTTGTTCCTCCCTTTCTCTTCTCTCCGGTTGTTTGTTTGTCTTCTCTCTCGTGTTTTCTGGGCAATTACTCGGCCAATGTTTCTTGCTTTTACAGTACAAACATCCTTTTTGTCTCACTCGTGTGGTCACGAACCACAATTTCTTTTTCTCGTTGCCTTCCCTATTTCTCGTTTTTACTTCTATATGATGTGTATTTAAATTTGGTTTCCCTCTTGCCAAAGGATGGAAATGTCTACCTTGGACTTATCTTCTGGTCTCTGTATTGACACTTTTGGCCCGAACTGACTCTTTACGACTCTTCTCACTGCTTCAATTTTCAATCTTGGTGGAATCCGCTGTATCAACACATTTTGTTCAATCTGTCCTCTTTTTTAACCTAAACGTTGTTTCTGTTTCTGGATCAGAATAGTTACAGCCATGTAGGGTTTCTGCTTCTTCTTCATTAGCCTCAAAGTACTATGTGTATGTGTTTTCTAGTCTCTACACTGCTAAACGTATGTCTGCTTCGTTGTCTCGACTTTTTCTATAGGTATACTGGTGGAAACTAGTTACTCACTCTAGTCATCTTTTCTCTATTTTTGTTTAGTTACCACTAAGTATTCGTCCATAAAACTGTATTTATCTCTTGTGTGTCAGTGATGTCTTCATGAGTTCGCTCACCTCTGTTTATTTACTTGCACCGTTTTTTTTTTTTTGGAGGGGAGGGAGGGGGGGGTGAGCACTTTCCTCCGCCTCTCCTCTATTATCCTTGTTTTGAACTTTGTGAGTTATGTTACACAGTTGTATCTTAACCTTTATGTTATTGTCTCTTATTAGTTTAATAAGTTATTTTCCTTGACTGCCACTTTTCTTTAAATTAGCACACCTTCTAGTCCTTGTTCACTGAGTATGTTTCACTTTTTGAATTTTTCAAATCACTCTTTCCAATTTTGTTCTAAACATATTGTTTCTATTTTACATTCTAATGTTCTATTCCGTTCTTACTTTTATTTCTGTTCTCTGATTATGCACTCCTTTTCTTTTGAATCACTTCTCTAAACATATACTAGGCATATTGTTTCCAGTTCACATCGTTTTCTCTATTCGATCTTGTCTGTTTTCTTTAATCTAACACCCGTCTTGTTGTCCTTGTTTCTGGCTTTGCACACTCTCTTGTCTTGAGTCCTTTGAATAGTCTGAATTTCTTTATTTTCAGTAATGATATAATCTAATCTCGTATAATCACATTGGCTCCGTTGTAATTTATGAATCTAATCTCGTATAATCACATTGTCTTCGTTGTAATTTATGAATCTGATCTCGTGTAATCACGTTGTTTCTGTTGTAATTTGTAAATCTAATCACGTATAATCACATTGTTTCCGTTGTAATTTATGAATCTAATCACGTATAATCACATCGGCTCCGTCGTAATTTATAAATCTAATCTCGTATAATCACATTGTCTCCATTGTAATTTATGAATCTAATCACGTATAATCACATTGTCTCCATTGTAAATCATGAATTTTCCATTTGGTCCGTACTTTCTAATTTTTCGCTTTCCTCTTTTCTGTTTCTGGTCTTTTTCTTTTCAACCTGTAGTTGCTTCCTGAGGGGGAGGGGTTGATGGGACTGTACGTGAATTCAACAATTTACTATGTATTTTACTCACTTCCTCTTTCACTTACTTTTCGACTGATCCTCTTGTAGTTTTTGATTCATCTCAGTATCTTCTTCATCCGGATTATCTTTAGGGTTAAATGGTAAAGAGTGCCGCGTAGATACAACAAAGCCAGGTTCGTCTTTAATTACCACAGAGTTTTGGGTGGGCTCAACAAAGAAAGGTAGCGGATTTTCTGAGGGCGCAATTTCAGTTATTGCGTCTCTTGAAATAGTCGTGGACCCTTTTGTTGTCATTTTAGTTGACGAGGGAAACATCTTTGTCTGTATTTTAACAGGATTGGTATGACCTGAAAATAAAAAAAAAAGACCAGGATAGAATTCACCTTTGATTATAAAGATAAGTTAAAAAAAGAAGTTTTCAAAAAGCTTGAAACGCCTTTAATGCTTTTATTTTAAAGCAATTTATCTCCAAGGGTGAGCGACAGAGTTACAGTGCTGTAACTTGTTTTGAACCTGAGTTAGGTAGGGAAATGTAAGTTAAAAAACTTCTAAACAGACTTGACAATACACAGTCATGTAGCCAGCAATCAACCCCAGCTTTTTAGAGCCAGTGTTTGAGCTTCTACCACTCGAGCAAGACGCCATGAGACAAAAACAGAATGTTTTTTTAATCTGAAATTTTTTCTTCTCAATAAATCTGTAGCTCTGAAAAACATGTTTTCCAGGATCTCTGAGGAGAGTAATCCTTGCAATATTTAATCTTCCTTCAAACGGTACATGCCTCAAAGAGAAAAGAAAAAAAGTATAACATTAAGCATAATGTGTTTTGCTTATTTTGAAAAAAAAAAAAGAAAGAAAGAAGGTCGGTAACTGTTTAAATTAAAAAATCCAAGCTGACTAGAGGGATCATGAAATAAGGTGGAGAAAAAAATTACTTAGATTAAAAAAAATGACCTGTGCTGCGCTTGCAAGATGGAGAGAAAGAAACATCATCCACTATTACATCCAGAAAATTTTCCTTTCCGTCCAAGTTTACACCCTGAAGCACAACCTGTTGCGAAAAAAAAGTAGAAGAAATCAAAGCTTGCATGCAAGATTATAAGAAAATGCTGGTGAAATGTTGATCATAATGAAAAAGAACGAGTAAGAGAAAAAGAAGAAGAAGAAGAAGAAGAAGAAGAAGAAGAAGAAGAAGAAGAAGAAGAAGAAGAAGAAGAAGAAGAAGAAGAAGAAGAAGAAGAAGAAGAAGAAGAAGAAGAAGAAGAAGAAGAAGAAGAAGAAGAAGAAGAAGAAGAAGAAGAAGAAGAAGAAGAAGAAGTAGAAGAAGAAGAGAAGGAGGAGCAGGAGGAGGAGAAGGAGGAGGAGGAGGAGGAGGACGAGGGGAAAGGTGAAGGAGGAAGAAGAAGAGAACAATAATAAGAATAATAAGAACGCTAAAGGTAACAGCGATTCTCTATGCCAATGCACATGAAAAGGAACGTTCTGGGCAAGTGTTACCACAGCTCGAATCAACCTCCTCCCATGCTGTGTGATATTGTAGGAACTCGGAACGAGTCTTCCAGCACTGGCCTCTTTCGTGTATACATTGAGCCTTTGGTGGTCCCTGTACATTATCATCATGAAAAAGGTGAGCTGAAATGTCAGGCATAAATAGAAGAATGTTAAATAAGATAAGATGAGATAAGGCAAGATTTATTCATTCATCCCTCTTGAGAAAATTCAAAATTGACATGTGCATTAATATAAAAAGTCATAAATACGTATAATAAAAGTTGGATGTAACATAAAGAGGAGACTAATAAATGATGACATATAAGGAGAAGAATATAAAATGAACGTAAAAACACAATTTGATCTAATTATACACGCGTAGAACAAACTATGAAATTCTTTTACTAAAATTACATTTAAGGTGTGTTGTGAGTTAAGTTTATTAAAGCCAAATATCACAATAAGAAAAGTTTTGGACTATTAAAATCAGGCAAATTATATGCCTTTTGGGGCAAAACTGTTTTTAATTATTTTGCTGTTGGAAAGTTATCCCACGTAACTGAACAGGTAAAGTGATTAAAAAGTAGTATTCTATTTCATTGCGTTATACTGTTATTATAGTATGAATGATGTCCAACAGCTGTACCTGGCATGGCTTGCGGTCAGCAGTGGTTGGAGCCAGGACAGCACTCACAAGATAAGCGGACGTCAAAGAGGACTTGCCCTTGCCAAACAATGTGTCCGACGAACGGGAGGAGGACAGAAATTTTCCTGACGAAGAGAAACTTCTTGAGTAAACTAAATATGGAAGGACCTTACGTTATATGATGATGAAACAGAAAGATAAGCACAAGCAAACGGGGAGTTAAACCTTATTTATATCTTGAAGTTATTTGCAAATTCTATGCAAGAAAGAATTACCAGTTTAGAATTTGAAATTTAATAAACAGTGACTGATTCCCTTGCTCATTGAATATAATTCATTTGTCATAACCTTATGACGTCTTAGTAGAAATTGGTCTATATCAGTAGAACCAGGTCCATTGTATGGACATTATTCCAACCAAACTGCAATTTAAACATAAAACCTGACGCCAACATGACCAAAAAAAAAAAAAAAAAAAAAAAAAAAGGGTTCCCCGCTAGAAGTTATGGCTATTGAATTCTCTTGCCGTTCGTAACTTGATCCACCATTTTTGCTCTAGAACCATACATGACAAGAAAAAGCTCATAGAGCCTACATATTACTTAGTGCTATAATCTTTTCATAAAAATTATTAGAATGTAAGATAATTAATAAGAATATTTTGCAGAAACACTCCAAAATCACAATGATCATAATTATATTCATAAGA